>QEOT01002422.1:112320-155346 GCA_003123785.1 Pterocarya stenoptera | reverse complement strand
TGACTCAATTTCTTCAATAAAGACAGTTGATTGAATTAAATAAGACAAGATGCAGTGTCTCTATCTTTCATGCAAAACATGACGACCTTAAAATTTGTTAGTAGTCTTTAATGAATAGATTTTTGTACTGTTATTTTTAATGTTCATTAATTGAATTAATTGGGAGTTAGTAAATTAGCGTCATTGACTTGTCCTTCTCGACATATTTTCCACTAGGATGCTTCGATTGGATTTAAAGACGAGGAGGAGAGATAAGTTGAGATGGTTTTAAATGAATTGAATAAAATATTATTTTTTAATATTATTATTATTTTAACATTTTAAAAAGTTAAATTATTTATTATATTTTGTGTGAAAATTTAAAAAAATTATAAAGATGAGATGAAAATATTGTAAGATAACTACTTTTCTGTGACCCATTTCCAAAATGCCTCAGTTAACCATTTTGTTTACTTGATTATAATTGTATTGAATTTGTCTAAAAGTTATGACTCTATGATCATTTTTTTAATTGAAATAAAGAATAAAATAGACATCAGTCCGCCTTGCATAGGACGTTGAGAATTGTTGATGGGGTTTTTAGAATCGCACATCACACGATGCAAGAGCCTGCAATTAAAAATGTAATGCACATTACAATATGTTTGCATGGTTAAGAAAATTATGATAAATGTTTCAGAAACTTTTTAAAAAACTTGAGATGAATTTTCTTTTATTAAATAAGAAAGTATGTTCGTGCAAAACACCATAACTTTGAGAAGATCTTGACCGATGACTTAGCAATTAATAGGCCAAAGATTTTGGTGCCAATTCAAGCAAATTAGGCTCATTGTAAGACGTGACATTTTTAACTTTTGGTTGAGAAACAACATTGACTCCAACTTGCCTATCACAAAGTCATCATCAAGGTTGTTAAAGTCTTAAACGTCATTATTATTACAAGAAAATAATTTATTTATGGTTAATTATTTTCTATCAAAATGAGTCTTTTTTTTTTCACAAATAGTCATTATCATCGTAAATAATCCATTACAAATGCTCACTTTTCTTGTAGTACGTGTTTTGTGCTAACACAAGAGAAATAATGCATTGTGTTTTCTTTAGGCTAAGAGACATGTAAATAGTGGACAAGAGAGTTAGTCCAGGTGATCTCAAAAAGGCAAGTCCTCTATTTAAAGAACACAGGTACGCTAATGAAAGTATCTCGAATAATTGGCTCTAAGAAGATTCACATCATTACTGATTAGGCATATGAGGGGCCCTCTTGAACCACTAAGCCATCATACTCTATGTTCATGCAAGGATGTGGACCTTAATCGCAACCTGGTGGCTGATAGTTATCAAGTCTACATGGCCACGCATAGTAACAAAATTTCTCTTTTAAATATTTTTTTAATTATATAAATTTATTAATAGTCACTTTTTTAATTATTAAATAAAAAATTTTTAAAAACATAAATAAAGTCTCGGTCAAAACTATTTAGAAGCATTGGTTCATGTATCATTTTCTTTAATAAATTTCTGTCTTTGTTTGGCCGGAAGGAAAGGAAACATTGACTCCAAGTCTTTAGCCCCATCATGGAGTCATCAATCAAGTCTTCTAACGTTTGCTAGAAGTCTTTAGTCAAGTCAAGGAAATGAAAGCAATAATGCATTGTGTCTTATTGCTTAAATATAAATAATTTTTAATTTTTTCATGTAATAACTACCTAATTATTATAATTTTTTAAAACTTTTAAACAAAACGCAATATATATATTTACCAAAAATATGATAATTAGTTGTCTTCTCCCTATTTTAATCACTAATGTCTTTGTTGTGTTCACATGGGCTTTTGAAAACATTAAGGGAAAAATATATATCTTTATGGTTTAAACTTTAATGGTCAACATAGCGCCAAGCTTTAACAGTAGCTTTGGGACAAAAAGACAAAAATCTGCCCCATCTCGACCGTATATGTTTAGTGATCGAGCCTATATGTTTAAACTTCATGAAATGGTCTTATTTAATAATGTTATTGCTGCCAAACTCCTGGGTTAGTCTCTTAATCTATGTTTTACCTGCAAAGAAATTAAAAAAAAAAAAGTGGTCTCATTTTTTTTTTTTGACACTTCACTAAATAGATATCTTTTGTTCAAGTTTTAAATTTTGGAAAATGATTTGTAAAAGGTAGAATGTGCAAGCACTGCTCATTTGTAAAAAGTGTGACCCATATGAACAAATTCACTTTGTCATGATGGTCCCACTTCTTTTAAAAACCCTATACAGGACTTGCACCTTAAATACGTATCTATATTATTCCAAGTCGCCTTTCACAGAATCGTTAGTTAAGGTCGTCCAAAATTTGGTGATATACATTCATCGTGTTTTGTGCAAACACTAGAGGTAATAATGCGTCATGCATTCTTTAGGCTAGGCCCGGTTTGGATGAAGAGATGTTTCCATCTCATCTCAATATCCAAACACCATAAACACAAATATTTTTTAATTTTAAATTTTAAATTTTTTCATCTAATCATTACCTAATTATTACAACTTTTCTGAACTTCCAAATAAAACACAAGCCATAATTCAATATTTTCAAATCCTAAAATAAAAATTATATTAAAAACCATATTTTAACTTCATAATATTTTTATTTTACTTTTTCTCTCTTTACTTTTAAAACTCCATAAAAAACATTTTAATTCATACCATTTCAATATTATTCACTAACTATCTCACTACTATTCACAAATCATTTCAATTTATCTCTTTTCAAGTCAGCGTCCGAATCAAGCAATATTAGAGAAATGCAAAACCTTTATACAAAAATTAGTCGCATGACGCATATTTGTGTGTAGGACCTTTTTCTTAAAGGAAAACATTGACCCCAAGTCTTCAGCCCATCACGTGGTCCATCAGTCAAGTCTTCTAAAG
Organism: Pterocarya stenoptera; assembly: GCA_003123785.1. Classification (NCBI taxonomy): domain Eukaryota; kingdom Viridiplantae; phylum Streptophyta; class Magnoliopsida; order Fagales; family Juglandaceae; genus Pterocarya; species Pterocarya stenoptera. Next base: position 152,427 of record QEOT01002422.1, on the reverse strand, counting down.
TTTGAGAATACATATTAAACCTGTTTTAATATATTCGAAGGAAAGCATTGACCCCAAGTCTTCAGCGCATCACCGCGTAGTCGAGTCTTCTAAAGTTTGAGAATACGCATTAAACCTGTTTCGAGCAATTATAGGGGCAACAATGAATCGGGTCTTCTTTAGGCTCAACAACATCTTTAGCATTACACTTGTAACTTTTGGTTGAGTAGTCATCAGTCAAGGTCGTCCAAGACAAACCCCCTGAGGCTGAGCCCCCTCAATTCAAGGTCCCACAAGCTTTTGAGAAATCGACTAAACCCCCTAAGGCCCTCTAAGTAACCATTTTGCACAAAACCTACATAACTCCAAATGCATATCAGGTCTGTCACCGACTAAAAAATGCCAATTATAGTTGCATCGATCGTGTTTGTGGCATTATAATTTTACAAAAATCAAAACACCAATCATTTTCTTATAATTTTAAAAAGCTTCTACATCAGCGATGTGTAAACAATAATGCTTATAAATAGATTTTCTCTTGTGGCATGTTCAACACTTGAATATATGGTGCTACACTCTCAAACTTGCATCGCATTGTTTTTGTAATATCATACTTATTTCATGCTATGTTGCATAAAAATTATACAAAAATAATATTTATAGATCTCGACGTCTGCATCTTGTCTACAAGTTTATAAAACAATTGTTTTACCTAAAAAAAATATGCATTAAATAAAAATAATAATAATAATTCGAATTAATTGAGGGATGGATGGATCAGGAAAGTACAAAAATAAAATAAAAGAAAAAGAGAATATCGAATGGTTTATTTTGGCAAACCAGAAATTCTGAAGAAAAACCAAACTAAAATCAAAGCTAATTTCATTTCTAGGGGTACGGTAAGCATAATTATTTCTCTTATAACTGTGAAATCTCTTGGGGTAAATCTATGCTAGACTTGAGAAACAAGCTCTTTGTAAATTGTAATGCTACAACCACAGTTCTGCTGGTAGAAACTAATGTCGAAGAAAACTGCTTGTGCAAGAGTGACATTTTTCAGACTATCAGTAACTTGTTAATTAACTGTTTGGTCACCCAAACATTATGCAACGGCATATGTTTCTAACAAATAATTAGTACAGTTAATGTTGCATGCAGCCATAGCAACAAATCTTCCAACGTCAATCCAACAACAAATGCTTGCAGGTGGAGCAAATGTTGTGCACAATGTTGTACACTTCAATATTTACTTTAATTAGCCTAATTGTTCAAAGGAGGCCTTGTTGGTTCTACTGAGAAAAATCTTTAAAGCGCAAGCGACTAATTAAAGTAGTGATAAAAATCGCTGCAAATTCTTATTTCGGCAGTTTTTATCCGGGAATATAATCATTTGCGACCAAAGCATTCACTAGTGTGATGACTTTTTTCGGCAAGAAAAATGGCTAGAAAAAGTTGTACCTTTTTCTTTGTTATTCAAATGCCTTAAAGTTTCCGTTTGAACAAAAAAAAAAAATCAAAATCAACAGGAACCATTCCCTCATTTTCTTTTCGAGCAAACTCTTTGGAAATGAATTATTTTGTCTCTAAATCTTACTGTTCGAATAATAAATAAATGTTCGAACAATATCTTTAACTATTACACTTTTTGGAACGAAAACAATTTCATCCCTAAAACTTGAATTTGTTGTAGTATCCCAACCATGCCTAGGTGAGTCAAAATCGAGTGCCATAGTAGAATGTATAGGCTGGTCACCCTTATGTTTGTAATTGTAGAACCAAGAGTTAATTTTGATAGTTTATTATTAAGAAGAGAAGAGTTCTTATAAATTATACAGCCACAGATACCAAGATTTTATCAAATAACCTACTTTTGACTTCAACCACTTTATTGCTTACTTATTTGATGACTATTTTCACTTGGAAACTGGCCCCCCTTACTTCATTATCCTCTAGAACAAAGCAACTTTTCGCTCTCTTAACACCCCTCAATAGACTCCTTTGGACGATGATAAGTTAGTATACTTGTAAGGGGGTTTTCCTCCCCCAGGCCTGCGAGACTGGCCTACAAAGGACTACGAGGGCCCAACCTGGCCCAATGCTCATTCTCTTAGGGGGTCCATGCACTCCTTTGGAATACTCGACCCACGAGCTACACCAACCCGAGAGACGATCCCCACGCAAGAAAGAGGAATGACCGGGACGGATGGAACTCACCTCCTCTGGCACCCCAAGAGACACCTAGCACTCGCAAACCTGTGCAGACAGGTAGGCGGGACACACAAACGGCCCTTGATTCTCTAATAGAGGGCATGAGACTACATGACATTGATCATCCACTAGCAAAGTGCCACTCAGAGAGCCACGCCACATAATTGCACCATCCCCGGTCCCACGCCGCATTAATTGCATCACCCCAAGCTCCATGCCACATTAAACACGACGTTAACAATACTATTACTGAACTTAACTATACTATGTATGGTAGTAACACTATTTATATGTATGGTAGTAACACTATGATGTTTATATATACTAAAATATTATTATTCTTTTTATATTATAGTATAAGTATATTATTTTATAATAATTAGCTCATATTAGTATATTTTTTTAATTTAACTGCATAAGTTCTAGTTATATAGTTATATAACTATACGAGTATATATGATAAATATATAGATAAATATATATTTTATAACATATATACAATATCAGAGTCAAAGGGCAAAGTTGAAGTCTTATTTGGAGCATAAAGTCGTAGTCAGTCTAGCAACACCTCCTACTCCAACTGAAAAATTAAAAAACAAAATCCGACTTCATTTTTTCGAAGTAGGAGCAAAGTTAAATTTAAAGTCGTATTTTCAGATTTTTACTCAGCCCTAGTAGCGATAGCAGATGGGACTTAACCAGCTAAAAGATGGCCTTACCTCCCTCAAGAAATCTACTGATTCTTGGCTCAAAAACTTGAAAACAGATATGTTAGCACTCAAACGATAGCCTGACTCAGCTATGCAGCAACTAGCATCTCTAACCATAGAATTATAGAAGCCAAACAACAACAGCCCTCATGGAGGGTCATCTTCAATCTTCCATGTCTAGATAACTGAGCATGTCGAGTAGGAAGGGTATTATAATCTTGAGGGTTAATATTGTTGCAACTATAATATTCTAGGTACAAACTTTGAGCAAGGTGCTAATCAAATTGACGACGTGAGTTGCTACTTCCCACGCCTGCTTGGTAAGCTAAAGGCAACAGGGAGATGATTTCATCCAGTGTAAATATTATCAATGAATTCTGCCCTCAAATGATGACATTGAAAGAATAATGGTGCCTTCAAATTCATGCCACATGAAGTGCCTAACTTTTGCATTAGCCAGGGCCAAATATCCAATTTCACTGAGTGTTGATAATGTGTACATTAGTGTTTATCATACATGAATCTACAATAACAAATTAACAAAAACCAAACCAAGATTAAGAGTTTGTTTCAAGACTATGTGCAGACAAAACATACTTAAGTTTCAAAAAATGCACAACCTAATGCTCATGTAAATTACAACTATACTTACCCTTGAGAGTACACACTTGAGATGCTAATGGTATACCACCTTCAACAGTCCACTCCCATTCTTTCAGCTTGTCACTTGTAGCAATGCCATCAGTAGGGCATGATCTCATCTGACATAATTGTGGTTGAGGCTGAGAGGGAATATTTTCGATATCAAAAGCCAATTTAGGAGGAATTTCAAGTACTTAACCACTAGTCCTAACAGGTGTGAAGAAGTTTGGCTGGAGTGACATAGGAAAGGGCATTGTTGTATTGGTGATTCCAGGATGATGATCCTTCAGTTTAAAGGGAGTGGTAGTACTAATGTCAGATTCTACAGGATTTTGTGCACTCCTAGCAATGGTTGGAGAGACATAGATATTTTTCTCGTCACACTTCTTAGCAAACACTAATGTGGTTGTTCTCTATTACAAACAAGGGAGATCATGTCAATTACATGAAATTATGACATAGTGTAAATTCCACCATCATTTCCCCAAATATACGATCAGTAGTATGTGCAACACCAGTAGGCTCAAGTTTTAGAGGCCCAATTCACTTTTGAGGCACAAATCGCCAACTAGCCAAGTCTATTTGGATAGGACAGATGAACGCAGACATGAAGTTAATAGACAATATATTTTTTTATGACATGGAACCTCGCCCATCTTTGGGGTGTAAACACTAAATACACGACCCCACTCACTAGTTGTGTTTACAACTCATCCCAAGCCAATCGTTTAACTACTATGCGGCAAATTACACAAATAATGCAGAGGCAAAAATAAAATTTATCCATGGCATCAATTTTTCTGATTTGTGGTTCCATCCTTGGTATGGACGTTCATACTTCTGCACTTTCTCTTGTAAAAACTGAATGTACTCAATAACCTAAAAAGAGATTCAGAAACCCCATTATTGAACAATTATGACATTTTAAGGTGAAAAAAAGAATTCAGACAATATATTACTATAAGATATAAAGGAAATACCTCTAATAGAAAAGATGCCTTATCTCTCTTTTGGTCATTATGAGGAATGAGTTCTTGCAACATCTAAAATCTACATGTTTGCTCTTATAATTTTAGTATAAAATCAACTAATTACTTCTAGTAAGAAAAGGACCATAATGCTAATTTGTGTTCCAAAAAATCCATAATATTTTTTTTCTACTTAACTTAGTAGACAGGAATTATTTCGTTGACTATACTTAAGTTGAACATCAAATTACATGTATATACACAGAAAACAAGCAAGCAAAATGCATACAGATAATGTGTGTATTAAAAGCACCAAGGCAGCTACAGAAAATGGGCCATAATGCGGATCTATGCTCCCAAAAAACCAAAATATTTCTTTTCTTCTTAACCTAGTGGAAAACAATTATTTCATTGACCATACTTAAGAAGAGGAACATCAAATTACATGTATATATGCATACAAACAAACACGCAAAATGCATACAGATAATGTGTGTATTAAAAGCACCACGACAACTACAGAAAATGGGCATAATTGCTTCTAGTAAGAAAATGGGCCATAATGCTAATCTATGCTCCCAAAAAAGCATAATATTTTTTTCTACTTAACTTAGTGGAAAGGAATTATTTCGTTGACAATACTTAAGTTGAACATCAAATTACATGTATATACACATACAAGCAAACAAGCAAAACGCATATAGATAATGTGTGTATTAAAAGCACCAAGGCAACTACAGAAAATCTCATATTCCACTACCACTCCACTCCATGTTCCAAAAAAATTGTTTAGCCACTCTAATCTAATTTGCAAAACTCCTGACGCTTACTCATCAACACTCTCCTAACCTATATCAGAGACCTTATACTGCTATGGTGGCACTACCAACCCTCCAAGCACACATGGTATGAAACTACAACGAAACAAAATACAGCTAATAAAGCAGATAGCTCAAGTATTCTAGATTCAGAACAAAGATCAATTCAACCAGTTCCACAAAGAAAGGGGAATCAAAATTAGGGAAAGAAGCACAAGCTGTGTTTAACAATGAAAGAATGCCGAAAACTTTAAAGGGGGCACAGGGATTTTCTTCATACTCCTGAGACCTTTGAAATTGTTTCCTTCACTTTTGCAGTCACACTCAAGTGGCAAATAAGTGACGGACAAGAGGGAAGGATTATTAAGCAGGGATCAGAAGTTCACAATCACTATAGTCTATACTCAATAAATACAAATATAAAGCGAGAAACAAGAAATAAGCCTACAATCTAAGGAAGGAAGACCTGCCTGTCATTGATTTTGCTCCTTCTACGTTGCTCTGTGGCAGAATGCTTCGAACGTGGTGTGTTAGCTTTCTGATCTGAGGTCTTCACGTCCACTTTTACCCTCAATTTCCCTGTATAACCTTGCACTTTTATAATCAAATGAAAAGGATGGAAAATCAATTTTTTATTGCATAACATTCACAATATTTCTTTTATCTTATTTTTTAAAATACATCACTAAACTTCATTTTTTCTAATTTACATATTGATTTTTATAATATATCATACAATAGCTTATATATTTTTTCTTCATATAATTTAAATAATCTTTTTTAATTCTTTTTAAACATTTCCTTTCTACCAATAAATTTCTAACATCCATATATTTTTTTATATTTGCAGTATAATATTATATACAATGTAATATAATTCAGTTCTATACACAAAAAATAAAAATATATAAGCTAAATAAAAATTAAAAATAAGATGAAAATAAGAAAAAATTAGATAAATAATATTTCCAAGATAGTTTATAGAAAATAATAAAATAGAGGTGTTTTAAATGATGAACAATAAAAATAATTTGTATTGAAATGTAAAAGTAAAAGGAAATGAGGGAGCAAATGAAGTATAAATAATAATAAAAATTGTTTGAATGATGAGCAGTACCCGTTACATGTAGCGGGTTACTGTAGCAATTTGTATTTTACATGTTCTTTTACATAATCAGATGGAACTCATTTCATGAACAATTCTTTAAATAATTTATATTTTTTGCATTATAGATAAACCATTGAGAATGCTCTTAAGAAATTAGCCATAGTGCCCGTTCTTTATAAACAAATAGAGCAACAATACCAGGAGAAGCTTAAGTCTCGTTTGGTTGTAATACTCAGCTGAGATCAATTTCGTTCAGTCTAATTTTAAACTGAGTCTAACATCAAAACACCAAACTCTCAAATTATTAAATTCATCTAAACTCAAAACCTCCTTACACGTGGGACCTACAACCTTTTTTCAACTCAAAACATCTTTATACGCGAATCCACAACATTTTTCAATTTTTCATAAATAGTATTAAACTCAACTTAACATTCAAAAACATCTAAACTTATTCTAGATGGGCCCTACATAAATCACTCCACCTACTCAAATCACTACTATTCATAAAGAACTCAACTCAGTTCAGCTCAACATCCAAACATGCCTAAGACTTATGGAAACTAGTTTATTTCACAATACCTTTGTGGATAGTGCTGACAGTAGTGGAGGTGTAACGCCCCGGTCCCAGATGGAGTCTGAAGAGTTAGCTCATGTCACCTAAAATCATCTCCAATAACACATTTAAAATAATCTAGAGTCTTAATAAAATATTAACTTATTTGTTCAACACATGTTCCTCCATAAGGTCACAAAGAAGTACCTTAATAACATACATAAAAATTACTATAAAACTTAGAGATACCCATGACTCAAAATACTAAAGAAACATAAAATATCAATACTACCAAAATGACTCTCCAAAAAGTCCTTGTACCCTAAGACACTTAATCTTCTACGATCATCAAAACTTGCTAGTACTCCCTATTTCAGACTTCCAGCTGATGCATCAAAATTATTTAAAAAATATTGTGGAGATAAGGGATGAGTTATCAACAACTCAGTAAGCAGAGAACATATATTAATATATGACATGAGCATTTTTAGAATTCAGAATGCAGAACAAAATATTTACTTTCAGAATGTAGAATAAGAAACATTTCCTTTCAGAATGCAAAATCAAAGCGTGTTACCAAAAATATCAGAGCAAAACTTTCAAAAACCTTCTTATTCAAAAATTCCATTGGCATATCAAAATCTGACACATTATCTTTATCATATCAAAGTATCAAATTGGGATGGATACCATGTTTAACCCCCGTAATAGGGTTATAAACCACCATTATACCCGTGACAGGGTCGTATCCACTATTATAACCCGTGGTTGGGCCGTATACCATATTTAACCCCCGTGGTAGGATTATAAACCACTATTATACTCGTGGCTAGGCCGTATCCACTATTATAACTTATGGTGGGTCATATCCACTATTACTACTCATGGTTGGGTTGTATCCACTATTATAACCCGTGGTTGGGTCTTATCCACTATTATAACCTGCGGTAGGGCCGTATATCATGTTTAACTCCCGTGGTAGGGTTGTAAATCTGCGGATAGCCAAGCAGAATATAAATCACTCTGTCACCCTAAAGGTGTGCACTCAAAACAAAGACCACTACTATAACCCATGGCAGGGCCGTAACTGAACAGAGCAGAAACAGAATCAGATACAAAACCAGATAGTCATACCAAAGGTTTTTCTGATGCCACAACATATCTAAACAAAGTACTAAACAAATTCATATCTTTTCACATATTCAATAACAATTTCAGGACATTTTCGCATTACAGGCACAAATTTTCATAAATATCATATTCACTCTTTTTGCATAACTCAGAAACAGAATGCACAAAATTAGCTCATGTATACACCAGTCATGACCGCAAATATCTTCTCTTATGTAAAGCCTAACATAGTAACCCCGCTTACCTGGACTTTTTTTATCTTTTCAGAACTTCTCCATAACAGTACTGAATGAAAATCAATGGTCACCTATAAAAAAATAATCACGTTATTCTCGTAAATTTCCAGTCGAACATGTATTTCAATATTTAAACCTGAAATGCTAAAATTAACCTATTTTAATTTCTCAAAACCTAAATTTCCATAATTCCTAAAATACCATCATTTTCTAAATCCATCAAAATCCACTTGGTTAGGTTTGGAAGTATTTTAAAACATAAAATTCTCATCTCATCATTACAATGTTTTTAAATTTTCACATAAAATATAATAAACAATTCAAAATTTTCAAATCTCAATTCAACATTTTCAAATCTCAAAACAATAATAATATTAAAAAATAATATTTTATTCAATTTTTAACTTTCATCTCAAACTAAAAATTATCATCTCAACATTCAAACCTAACCTAATTTCTCTGACTAAAACATTAAATTCTAAATTCTTTTAAACATTAATATCAACTAATTTAATTTTGTACTAAAAAGCTAGACAAAACCCATATAGAATACTAAAATATTTATTGAAAACGATGCATTCCCATGGAAAAACATGTCCTACCGAAAATCACTTGTTCAAGAAACATTTGGCTAAAGGGTAAAACTGTAATTATAACTAAAATTATTTACTCAACCTACGGAAGTTTACGGGAACAACCAAACACTCAGCGTTGTTGCGGTTGGAGAGTAACGGAGGACTTACCGAGAGAAGTTTCGAGTGGCGGGAAGCGACTGGGCACGACGACTAGGGTGGTTTACTCCAGCGGGGTAGGCGGCTAACCAATGAGATGGAGAGAGCAACCGTGAGGGTGTGAGAGAGTGCTGAGAGAGAATGAGAGAGTGATGAGCAAAAGAGAGAGTGATGGGAGGACAGAGAGAGAGTGATCACAGCATGAGGAAGAAGATAATACCGAGAAGAAGAGAGAACAGTATGGTAGCGACGTGGAGGTGGAAGCTGGCGACGAGTGGTGGCTTCCGCCGAGAAGGTTGGTGGGTATCTTGGGTTCACGTCGGCAGCATCTGGTTCATGGTGGTTGGATGGTGGCGTTTCCAGGTGCCTTGTGACTTGGTGCGGAGAAGATAGAAAAATAGAGATAAAGAGCATCGATCTACAAGGTGAAGTGTATTGAGAAACCGAAATGCCTGGCATCGAAGGAGCACACGGGGGAAATGGTGGTTACGTGCATGGGGGCAGCGGTTACCATGCAGTTGCCGCGCTTGATGCGGGGAACTTCTTGTACGTGGGGAGGAACAAATGAGTGGGAAGAGAAACGGTTGGGAGAACATATGTGTTTGGGTGGCTGCAGTTTGAGGGAGTGACGGTGGTGCTACTTCACGTGGTGGACTTCGGTGGAAGGCAGTGAGTGGCTTACGTGGGGTTGTGAGAACTTATGGAAAAATAGAGGAGCAAAGAGAGAGTTTGTGGGGGTAGTGTGGCAAAGCAAATTCAAAGGCAGTTGAAGAAATAAAAAGAAAATTGAAATGAAGTGGCGTGAATGTGGATGAGTTGGTGTGAATAAAACCTGACGGGAAGGAAACAAACACGGGGAGGATAAAACTGAGAAACCGTAGGAGGTAAAAGGAGGGGGAAAAGAAAAGAAAATTTTACACATCAAAACCATGCCGTTTTGTAGGTGGTTTGGCTCCTCCACGGGTCTGGGTGTTACAAGCAGTGTATGAATATATATATATATATATATAAGCTAACTGATCATTGCTAATAATTTTACAATATGATGCATTATCATTTCCTAATCATGAGTACTGAAGAAGTAAGTCTAGGCATGCATTTAGTATCAATAAAAACAAGTACGAGCCCTTTGTACCAACTATACACACACACACACACGTATATATATATATATATATATATAGAGAGAGAGAGAGAGAGAGAGAGAGAGAAATATATATATATACAGTAATACAAAAAATAAGGCAGCTATGGGTGCATGTATGTATAATGTGTATGTATCGATAGTTACAAAAATTTGGTCAATGAGACTTGATACTTGATGAAGTAGTACTACTAGCACACGACATGAGTACGATCAATGCCATCACGTTACCAAGCTAGTAGCTAAAGATCAGATGATCATTAAAAAAGTTGACCAAGGGAATTGCAAGTGTTTAAGCAATAAACTGATTGTGTTTCTGAGGCGACAATGCATGCTACTCATCACCATTAATGGATTAGTAGTCTAACCAAACGGGTATGACAACTTAAAGTGTCATAGACCAGCAAATATTTTGACTTAATATCCAAAACTACAGTCTCCTATCATAGTACATTTCCCGGCATTTAAAATCGCTGCTAATACCTCATAAATTGCTGCAAAAAAATTACAATGAATTCAAGTATGGATTTTTCCATTTGGTGTTAAAAACATATGGCGAGTTGAACAATCGCTGCAAATAAGGTCCATTTGCAGCGATTCTAAAATTGCCGGAAAAGATGGTTTTTCTTGTAGTATGTGCACAACATATATAACGAAATATAGATCATTGGTTAGAACACATTAATTTTATAATCGAAGTACTCAGCAAAAACATATATATATTTATATAGATATTTATTTAAAATTTATTTATAGGATCGAATGCTAGCTAGCTAGATCATGCATGTAGCACGAGGTTTGACTAAAAACATTAGAGATAGCTCCCTCCTAACAAACATCAACAGAAAAGACATATAAATAGAATGTTTTAAACCTGTGATTACATGAATTAATGAATTAAAAGCTTTTTGAATATTAGGGTCGTGGAAAAGGAGACATTTGAGAACACAACAATATAAATTCAAAGGCAACATAATGTAGTTCCCAAATTATGGGGCGAGTGGCTTTGAGGGTGGTGGAACATTGCTTTATTTTTTCTTGAGCTTGACTCACAATCGAATAAAAATAGCAAGGCCTAAACATAGATCAATACTTAGTTTGATCTAAAAGTTTTCCCCAGGAATAACTTTTACCAAATCTGCCATTTAATGTTGATCAGGAAATTGCAACTAACTGCTTTCAAGCTGCATGCATCTAACACTGTGTTGGTATTAGAAACATTAATAGCATACATACACAAATGCATTTTAATTTTTGTTTCTATTATTCATTTGCTATGCGCTACAAACTGAGCTAGTGAGCTTCATGACTTCTCTCTCTGTCTCTCTCTCAAGTTCTAGTCGCCATCAGAAGGAAGGTTGGAGTACATACGGATGAAGAGAACCAAAGACAAGCAGGAAATCCAGGCAAGCAATGCGAGCATATGATTCTACTCTTTGTTTAAAAGCAAGCTCAAATGAGGAAAACATTCGAACCAAAACAAACAAAAAAGAAAACACTGATTAAACTTCACAAACAATATTGTTTGTGACAGACAAATTGTTCAATTAGTAATATGGATACTGATTGTGAAGTTAATGGGAAACAATTGTTGTACAAATGACATCCTAGTTTCACAATCTAACCTTGATCAATCACTGAGGTTAGCCTGGGATAGAGTACAATTTGTTTTTAAGTTTGTTAATTATTTTGGCAAGAGATATGCTAGCTAGGTTTACAAAGAGACTTATAAAAAAAAGTTTACACATCGATATCACCTGATATTATTTCATAAAATTTATTTTATAACAAATAAGTTTTATAGCAGTACTGTTTCTCAAAGCTTCAAGAGAATAGAACCTGATCATCACAAAGTTGACACTTTTAAGAGCATAAAATCAATTCCACCTTGAGAAAAACATTGATTCCAAACCTATAAATTAATGAAAACTAAGAAAAAGATGGTTTGAATGCCAAGCTAGCGTGCTGTGTGTGTGTCTATTACATTATTAGTGTAAAAGAGATACCCCAAGGATGTGATATGTGTGATCTTTTACATAGTTGGAGTCCGGCAATTTTTATTGTCATTATAAGAAAAATTAGAGAGATTAATCTTATGTTTTAAAAAATAAGTAATTGAATAAAAAGCATTGACACCTTAAAGAAGGTTTAAGTGATAAACCTGAATTGTGCTTTGCATAATTGGTTTATTAAGACTAGAGTCACCCTTCTATTTTCACAAAACATGCATGATAATTATAGAAATTGAACAAAAATACCATTATTTAGTAAAAGAAGTAAGAAGATTATTTAAGTTTTAAGTAATTAGCATGGTAAGATCACCTATGTTTTCAGTCAGAAACTAACCACTAGGCATTAGAGTTAATTTATTTCATCTCAAATGTCCTTATTACTATTAGCTAGGTAGAAAGAATCATGGTTCATGTACATCATTTTTTTTCCTCTTTTGAAATATATATATATATTATTCATGGGGTTTTATGAAGAAGTGTCGAATGCCTTTCTTATTGCAATTGAGAACCACATTTAGAGACACAAGCAGGCATGCATACAACATGCAATCTGTTGTGGGGTAAAGGGGGATGATATATGTACATTCTAGATGCTATGATGTCGATGGGTGATTGATAAAGTAGGGATTTAATGCTAAAAATGAAAAATCTGTGGTGTGCAAATTAAAAAATTCGAACAAAACTGATCAACATCTAATACGTACCCACATCAACACGTCCACAAAATGCAGATATACATGCAAAAATCGTGCAAAAAAGGACATGATATCACAACTGCACAACTAGAAATTATGAACCAAAACGCAAAACAACTGCCTACTCAAAGACAACTATAATTGGAATTGTACATTGAAAGAAATAGATAGAAATAGAAGCAGCAGCAACAACAACAACAATCGATTTGTATTGATAGCTCTAACAATATCATTTTAATTAAATCAATGCAGGTTTTGTACATACGTTATTTGTTCTTTAAATCGAGTAAACTAATGGACTATAACCATATGGATCCTAGCTAGCTAGCTCGAGAAGTAGTTCAGAATACTTAAAGGCCTCATACAATGCATATAATTGTGGCGCCCCCAGCCCCCGCTTGGTATTGGACGGTGATTGAAATGCTGGGACATGTAACATAAGGCTACATACCCCTCATACATGATAGATAATATGCTATGCCCCTAAGTACACTAGTAGTATGCAATATCGTTGTAGCGGAAAATAATAAAGGTAAAAAATTCTAAGCAACGCAAACAATAATTGCAAAGTACATGGTACCAACTAATGAAAAGCTTTAACACTTTGTCCACGACCATAATATTTTAGCATAAGACAAAATATCATAAAATATCAAATATTAAAGTTTTGTCTCCCAAAACAAGGGACCATCTCAAAATGTTGTTTCTCAAAAGTTGAGGCCTAAGTTCTTTTTCACCAAAACAACTAAGTTTCTTTTTCCTTCATTGTGGTTTGGGTTTCACACACTTCTCTAGAGTCTTATCTTGGTCCCGGTTGTTACGCCGTCTAAACTCCGCAATAAACTCCAGAATACCAGTTATCTCCTGGTCGATGGCCTCGAGTTGCTCCAAGATGGAGGACTCTGGCCGATTAGTGGCCATCTTAGGCACAATCCTCTATGGAGGAGGAGGTGCCATTCTTTTCCTTTTCGTCATAGGCGTTGTCCTCTATTCCTGTAACAACTTCTACCATCCTGGTTTGGAAAATGGTAGTGTAAACTACCACAATGAGATTTCAAAAAATCTCAGCAAGTAATCACACAACATAAATTAATTAAGGCAAGCATACGAGAGGTACGTCATGAAATGCGTGCTTGAAACATGTACTTGACTTTAAACAGAAACTTGACATATGCATTTGACCATTTTCAAAAGACTTGTACAGAGACTCTGACATTTGCATAATACTTTTCTTAAATTTCCTTTTTCATGTCGATTCTTAATCAAAAACTTTTCTTATCAGAAACAAATCACAAGATTTACATCTACTGATCCTTATCACATGAGCTCTTATTCTTAATCATGGGGTGGACACAACACGGCTCCCCTTCTTGCACCGCATGTTCCCGCTAGTCATCGTACCATTAACGATCTGTAGGCGGGAATTTTAAGCGGGACTCTACCACCATCCCTACAGGTTGAGATACACAGATAATCATAATAACTCGACCTTACTTCGTCGAATTACATGTCTTATACACCCACTAGCATTAGGTGCTTCATCGCTCTGGCATTCTTTGAAAAGAATCCATTCGAGGCTCATCGACTATTCTTCGTCGACCCAGGGGTTATCATTCCATTCTGAAGCACTCCAGAGTGGACAGAGGAGTTCCACTAGGACAATCCCCCGTCCTAGCACTTGGGTTCATGATAAAACATTTTGACTCTTTTCTTTAAAAAGAATTGCTTTCTTTGGAAAATATTTTCTCAAATGCATGAAACATGGAACTTATGACATACGTACTTATACTTGACATGTGACATATGAAATACCATGCATGAAATAACCAAACATAATATGTTCAATTCATAGCATGATTACTTGAAACACATGAAACATCCAAACTCATTCATGAAATCATGGAAACATGCTTAGGCTGAAACTCATAAAAGCATAAATCATGAAATTCATCACTTAAACATGTTCCAATCTTCAAGCATATAATTTAGAAATCATAGCATAGTGAAACAAAGTATGAATTCATAGCATTTGAGTAAGGTCCGAAACATTCAACACATAGAATGGCCGAAACATCATGATACATAGTTCATCATTCTTGAACATGTGAAAACCGAAACATATACAAGTATCTCATGGGATTTTCATCACAAATTTCAAACATGTAATTCCTTCCATAGATTGATACAAGATCATATTAACATAATCAACCAATCAAACAAGAAATAACAAACAAAACAAACATGGCAATGAAAAGATCTACGCAATCATATACAAGTGTTAACCAAAGTAGGTTGAGTGTATACTTACAAAAACCCTTGCGTAGAAATATTAGCAAGCTGTAAATCTGAACATTCCACATCAGAAAAACAACTAAAAATCTCACTTCGTGTTCTAGAGTGTATGTATAGATTTCTATGGCAATACTTGTCTCATCTATTCGTCTTCTAGGGTTTTTGAGGTAAAAACTTCTTCATTTCATTCTTAAAATAAAGCAAACCCTAAAATAACCAAAGATATAAGTAGTGGCCAAAAAACATGGTGGATAAACTCTTCTCTCTATTCCGCTTCAAAAGTTTCTTAAGAATCTTAAATCATCTTCAAGAAATCACAAGAAAAAGTGGGTGTTCTATCTTTCTCATTGTCCAAATGAGATTTGAATCTCATTTTCAGGCTGGGCAAGTGATGTGTGTATGAAGCTTAGAAGGAAAAACGGATTCTTACCTTGACTAGACTTAGTATGCTGAAATCTTCTTTTGAGATAAGAAAATCATCTTGTTTGGTTGAAGAGAAAATACAAGAAAGTGAGGGAATCTTCAAGAAAATATGAGAGAGTTGTATGGAGAGGGTAAGAGCATGAAGAATTCAAATTTTGCAAAAGAAGAAGCCCTTGGGCATGTGGTCTTCCTTCCCTTTGGCCGAAAACACCTCTTGGAATTCCCTATGTGGATTGCATTGGGAATGTGCACTTTTTGGAGTTGGCGTGTAGGGTTCCTCTCCCTTGGCCGAATTCTTCTTCCTTTCTCTTATACCCTTCCTTACTTCAAACATATGAGTGTTTCTTCTAAGGGTAACATGGTAAAACATCATATGACTCTTTCTTTTCCCAAACAAGTAACCTTTTGCATGGATGACAAGTGGCATTAGACATGTGCCATGGCTTAGCCGTCCACCTCCTTCTTCCTTTCCCAAGATGATGTTTCATCTCCTTCCCTAGGTAACCTTTCATGTTCCATTGGTCTAAAATAGCCTAAGTGACAAGTGGCAAGTGAGCATAGTGCTTGGGAGTGTGCTAGCCGAATTTCTAAGGGTAGTCTTATCCTTCAATCCAAATGTCTCTTCACATATCCTTCTTGAAGCTCCCTGCATGCTTGACACTTTGCATCATCTGACTCAATTTCGAAATCCCATAAGCCTCCATTCGGTTTCCCGTGCAAAACTCCTAGAAACAGCCCTATTTTACTTCCCTAAGCTTCTTTTTCCAAGATATCTTCCTTGGAACTCGAATTGGGCAAGACAAAGGGTCTAAACATGTGGAAATTTGGGTCTAGCCAAAAATCTCCTAGTCCTTCTAGGTTCCTTTTGTCCCTTGATTCATCTAGAAGGTTTCTTACACAATGACAAGTGGCAACTTTTCTAAGATAAGCGTGTAAGCCAACCCTTGGCATTTTCCGACACTTCTCTCTCTCCCTTAACCCATTATCAGGTCTAGATTCATAATACATTACTTACATGCCACATGGCACTTGTGACTAAAAATCTGGGCCATGGGCCTAAAGCCAATGGGCCTAAGTTTCTAAACAAGGCCAAATCTCACTTAGCATTCTAAGGTTAGTCCTCGTTTGGGCTCAATTTACCATTTCAAGAATTCTAAGGCTTTCTAAAAATAACTAAGGCTCTTAAAGAAGTCACAACTATTAAGTATAAAATCTATGGGTCATGCTTACGCAAAGTTTGGGTCATCACAATAATTATGTCTATTTTTAATCCTTTAAATCCTGAAACCACATGGGCCATAAGAACCAAGAAATCATACACAAATCGCCTATATAAGGAAGGATACTGAAAGGGACCAAACTCATTGAACACAGTCTACAATGCTACATGTCCAGATCGATCTAAGGTCTATATAGAAAGCTGGGAGCATTAGAAAAAAGCAAATTAATTATGTGCCTGATTATTAATGAAGGTTACTGGCCACACATGGTTTGCCAAATTTTTGTCCCCAGTGGATGGCCGTCTTCATCATCCCTAGTAGCCATTAATCTCTTCAAAAGATCATTGTTAGATACATGTTGGAGATCATAACGTTTTGTTGCTTTCTTTTCTTCTGCGCCTACTTACTCTAAAAGTGACCTCCCATGACCATGGTTTTCCAATGAGTCCCCATCTGATCTCTATCTAGCTAGCCCTATAGTGGGTTGCTGGTTCGATAGCGGTTAGGATCAAGATATCAATACTTTCTGTACGTGATGGATCTAAGTATTTGTTTATATCAAAAATAGAAATTCAATCGGCAATCAAAAATGGCATTTATTCATTATGGATACAAAAGAAAGAGTTAACCTACAATTAATTAATGATCAGCAAAAAAATCCCCATAAAAACGGTTTATATGCATATTCAAACAAAGCAACATTCTTCACAGAAATCACTTAACTAAATATTAGAAGGTACCAAAAGGGGCCATAAACGCTACAAGAAAAAGCCTCTTTTTTTTTATTGAATATCACCCACAAATTTTGCAAAATGCTAATATCCAAAACTTAGACCACCACATATAGAAAAGGCAGATATACAAAATTAAACCTCAAGGAAGAACATGGGATTGAGATTGACAGTGTAAAAAAATTATTTTACAAACAAAAATTAAACCTCAAGGAAGAACATGGGAATGAAGCCCAAAAAGTTATGCATGAAGGTTTATGTGATAGAAAAATTAGACAAGAAAATATACGTGAAAGGGAATATATTCCCTGAAAATCAGACTCGGTCGACAGGAAAATGAAGCCCAAAAACTTAGCTCCAAGTTGAATATGGAGGCACTGTGCGACGACTTTCTAGGGGTAGGAAATGACTCGAAAATGAAGCGATGCCACCATCAAATGAAAGTCGCGTGCAAATTGGGGTACGAGTAATGTCGATTTGCAAGTGGGCTGTCCATGGAGAAACACGAACTAGGGGGAGAAGGGTGTGGGAAAATGGGACTCCGAAGGTGAACGGCGGAGTTACTGTAGTGAAGCCTTCAAGTGGCCTTCCATCTGTCGCAAACAGTGGTGACCGTCGGCAATGCCAGGTGGAGAAATGGGTTTTCTATTTCTAGGTTTCATCAAAGTGGAGAAGAACAAGCATGGTGGGGGGAAAAAGCTTGGGGGGAAATAAAGCAATCTTTCTTGTTTTGGTGCCCACAATAAGTTGTGACATAAATTACATCGTCACAACAAGTTAAAACCTTTTCCAGTGAACAAAATCGCCACTTATACATAATAAATCGCTGCTAAAAATGAAATAAGTGAAGTCAGGAACAAAATTCGGCATATGGTGTTAAAAACATGCAGCGATTCCCAAATCGCTGCAAATAAGTACCATTTGTAGCAATTCTAAAATCGCCGGGAAAGAAGGTTTTTCTTGTAGTGCCTATCTAAAGTTACAAATTGCTTTAAAAAAAAAAAGAGAGAGAGAAAGAGGAGTCCCAAATCTTTTTATCAGCTAAGACTACGTATAGTGATGATGCCACTAATTCCATTATATTACATGAAACATAGGCATTCTGCTTTGTCGAGTGTGTGATCAGGGGTTGATTGTTCAAATAGAAACCTTGAAATATGGCAAAAGTATCAACCTCTGATTCCTGCATCCCAGAAGTTTTACTATCATTTTGTTCAGCCATGTTGGTGAATAATGGTGAGGAAGGAAAAGTCATTAGGCAGTTAGAGTGTCCATTCTGCCATAGATTGTTCTATTGTAATGTTCCCTGGTACCCAGGGGTAGACTGTGGCAAGTTTCATCTTATACCATCTTAGCATAGTGTTATGGCCTTGGGTGTTAAGTTTCATCTTATGGCTCTTTTCATGTGGTAGTAATTCAAACTTATCCTTTTTGGCCATCTATATGACCCTGCTAGGGTTTCAAATTTATTTTCCCTCATGTCTGTTTAAATACAACTTCAACAATATGTATTGGCACAAATGTCTACCGCCTCTGTATTCATGTATATAAGTTGCTGCCTAGTTGCCTCGATTTGTGTTGAACTTTTTTGTTGTAAAGGTTTCTTTTTGGGTAGTGGCAGTGTATGTTCAAAAAGGAGGAACTAGCTATCTATTGGATACTAGCTATCTATTGGATACTGGGCATCTCTATCCAAAGGTAAAATATTTTAAGAGGTTTTTGAAAGGTTGATGGTCAAGCTTTTTGGATCCCAAGGTAAAATCGGTTAGACGGACTTTATATTGGTTTACTAAGGGGTAGAACAGAGCAAGTTTTAGTTTGATGAACTTAGTTAGAAAAATGTAATTATAATAGAAAGGATGATAATAACTAATAATAACTAAAAATTCTGAGTCAAATTCTTTTTGAACTTAACCAGCAAAGGCTTTAGCACCTGGATTTTGAGTCAAAGTTGTTGTTGCTTGATGTCAATGCTTTACTCTAAAGGTAACATTTATAGCTTTCAAGAATGTTGTAAGAATGTTACTTTTTTCCGTGGAGTTGTAAGAAGTTGCCTAACTCTAATTGAGGGTATTACTCAGGCACATTGCAAGCTTGCAGTGGCAAAGTAGTGCATTCTAGGCTCATCAAGAGAGACTAGAGTATCACAAGACTCATGTCCTCAACCATGATGGGAAGAGACGCATCCATCTAAAGGGAGCGTGGCTACATGAGGAGCGTTAGCCTTATGACCCCATTCGTTGGATGGGAGAGACTAGGACTAGATGGCGCAAACGACATATGAGATTAACTCTCTCAATAGCTCTAGACCAGCTGGAGTGGAGCAGGGTAGCAGAGCAGCGACAGTATGAGCAGGAGTCACTCATTCCTAACCCTACTCCCCTCGACACATCGGATACTCACTTTCGAGAGGAGGGAGACCCCTGGCTTGAGGACAATGAGTTTAAACAATGGAGACAACACCAAGAGAGGGTTAACGCCTTTTATGATTCAGAGGAGGATGAATCCTACTACCACACCAAGGACGAGGTGTCCGAGGATAGTGATGGGAGACCCCCATCAAGCCCTAAGTTATAGCATGATATTTCAGTCAACACTCAAACCCTTGACCCATTGCATGTTTTGTTTGACCCCGATTTCGAAGAAAAAATCTTGTTTTAAGGGGGTGGATGTAACACCCCGCTTAATTAACCCTTAATTAACCTTTAAGTACTGTAGATTAGGCTTATAATTATGGGTTAATCACTTTCTTTAAGGTTGATAGTAGGATTAGCGTTAATCATGGTACTTAGTTTTAATGAGCGAAGGATTAGAGAGGCAAACCCTTTTTTTAATTTTAGCAAGACTATTTAGAACCTTAGACCATTCATGGGCCTAGCCCAAGAAACCTTGAACCAAGCCTTTAGGAGTTCAAGACTAGTTATGGCCAAAGTATAAGGCAGGGATGAGGCCTTTGAGCCAAACTTGATATAGAATAGACCCATGGCCCAATTAGGTCAAGTCAAATATTTTCAAGCCCAATTTAGTGGATCTTGAGGTTTCTTTTTAACCCAAGAAATCTGAAAAATGAGGCCACCTCATTCAAAACCCAAGAGCCTTTGAGCCCTAAACGCTTACACTTGGCCCTATTAAGCCCCCATATGACCCAAAACCATGTTTGGGCTCATTTCACCATTCAAGACCAAAAACCAATACACCATACCATTGGTTTCTTTAAGCCCAAATCATACTCAAAGTAAATTAATTTTTAAAAATTGGCTAAGGCCATTAACCATTATACTTGAGGTTAGTGAACTTTAAGCCATACTTTGAAGATTAATTGTGCTTAATCTTTCTTAAACCTTTTAATTCAAATTATCTTGAATTAATACTCCATTAAACCATGATTAGACCATGTTAATGACCTATCTAAACCACCCCACATGTCATTAAGAAAAATGACATGATAACAAGGCCAAACCTTGCTTCAATCTGTTTTGTGCATTGCCCTTTGTAATGCTTGGATTGTTTTGCCCTCGGGCCCAACATTTTTGTGGTTTGTTCTCAAGGTTAATATGGTACTTAAACACCTCATGGGACTCTCCCAAACCCAGTTTGAGCCTTGGACGAATTTACTTGTACAACCCAATCCAAAGAACCAAACCGGGTGCACCTTGGTTTAGTTTGTGTTGTAACCGATTGGATTAAGTTTAAACCAGCCTTCTGCCATGGTTTGCACCACCAATCCATGCCACCTCCTTCAACACCCAATCCCCAAGAGGTCCCATGACCATCATGAAAGATTTTGACTCAATTTTGTTGCCTAAAAACATCCAAAACAGAACTAATTTTCTCCGACCTCCATCTGTTGGTTTCCAAGGGTGGTTTGAGGGATTTTCTGCCACCCAAATGATGCCCCACGACCAGAACATCCTCATAGGATCAATGTAGCAACTATGGAGAGGGAATCATGGTGGTTTTAGGCCACTATTCTCCCTGCACATGATGACCAAAGCTCATGCAAACAAATCTGAAAAGTTTCCAGATTTGTGCACCTCCCACTTCACCCAATCACCAAGCATCAAGGCCAACGCCTCTCACCCCTTGGTCACCTATAAATACTTCACTCACCTTCTCATTTTAGCCATACCACAGCTCTAAGCATCCTCTTGAGCCTTGAGAGCACTTCCCTTCTTAGAGAGCAAAAGAGTGCAACCGAGTGAGTTCTTGAGTGTTCTTGTGCAAGGAAGTCTAGAGTGCTTGGAAGGCCATGAAATTTGTAAGTTTTCTTGCTTTTGATCTTAGCTAGCATTTCAAGCTTTGTTTCCAAGTGTTGGTACCAAATTTGGTTAAGCTTTGAGATGATTATGATGCTTAGTGCAAAACCGGGTCAATTAAGGAATGATTTGGATGATTGAATGATTTTAATTGGAAATTTAGCTATGGCATGTCCTAAGCATGATTTGATATGATTTATCATGGTCCTAGCATGATTATGGAAGGTTTAATTTGTGGTTAGAATCATGCCATGATAGGTTTTAAATCTATCTTATTTTGATTATCAAGCATGAATCAGTTTTAAACTTATTGGTGATTAAGGATTGTATAGCCTTGAATAAGTGTTGGGATGAACTTGATTATTCAAGGATTAGCTTCAACATGTCCCTAAAGATGTTAGTGATTATTTGTGATTAAATAAAATCTCATATGCATGCACTCATAGGGTGTAACACTTGGGTCTAGCGACAAGCCGTTTTATAAAAGTTTTGTTTTTGGATTTACACGTATGAAGAGCCTAGTTATTTTTTTCTTCAAGTATTTTTTTATTAGACTACGGGGCTAAAATCTTTGTTTTGGCGGATTATAATTTTATCGGGCTTGATAATTAGGTTATTTTTCTAAATGGCCAAGGTGAGAATTGAGCCAAGAATTTTCTACCACAAGTTGGATTATTTTTAGAAATTGAGTATGAGACCCATGACTCAAGAAAAAGCCCAAACCTACACGGCTCCATTTCCGTTCCCACTTCATGCACGCTTCAATCACGTATGTGTTTCATGGCTTGCCGATGCACGTCTTTCCTTCTTTCCATCTCTAGGGTTTTTATATTTAATCCCCTATATATATGCGCATCTCAACCAGTGTTTTAAGTTTCGTACTGTACCAGTCAGTACGGCCAATATTTTCCGTACTGGCCATCGGTTCGGTACAGGTACACTATATGTTTCGTACCGGCCGTACCGGTCATACCGACCGATATTGCGGCCTGTGTACCGGTCTGTACTGGCCGATATTTCGGACCTTAATTTTTATTTTTATTTTCATTTTTTCAAACTACAAGCTCATTTTTTATCCCTAATTCAAACTAGGCTATTTATAATTTATATATCTATGTATTTATATATAATTTATTCATATATAGACTATTATTTTGAAATATAATTTATATATATACATTTATATATATAGTTTATTCATATATCGACTATCCCGAAACGGTATCGGTACCGAAATATTTCGTTCCAGTGCCTTCACCGGTATGGCATCCAGTACAATATTCAAAATATTGATTTCAACCATCCCTCATGCATGAAGAAACCCCACTGCTGCCGCTGCCCTCTTTTCATGACCTCGGCTAGCCAAACTCCCCAGAGCATCTACCCTCCTTTGTGAACCACGCCCATCACCCAAGCTCCTCCTCGAAGCCATCCCTAGCCACTGGGCACCGCAGTCGAGCCCAGCCCGAGACGCAACTTATGGTTGTTCTGTGCGTTGCTTTCTTAAAAACCAACTCCCGTGCGACCTCGCCATCAGCAGAAGCAACCTGGGTTGTCCACCGCTCGTAACTAACTGCCCAGACCTCACCGTCGTAGCCCAGCTGTGAACCCATGTGGAGCCACCGCTGGCCATCACCGAAAAAAAGAGAGCCCCTATTTCTCCTTTCAAAAACAGAGCAACAGCACAAATCCGGTTGATCACCACCGTACGACGGAAAAATTATCAGGCTAGCCACAGAATCCATTGGTTGTCACCTTCCCATCAGCCTCAAGCAGCCTCAGTTCCGCCTTGTCCCTCACGGTGAGCTATTGCTGAATGCTTACACTGCTTCTCCGTCCCTTTTCTCTCGCTGTGCGCACTTTTTTTTTATCTGTCTCTCTCTCTCTCTATCTCTCTCTCAGTGCCCCACCGCCATGACCACTGTCGTCCACCGCCCAACCCATTACTCCGCCGCATGTTTCACTTCTCTCTTGGTGAGCCTCCATGTGTTTATTAGTCTCTGTTTCTTTTACAAATTTTAATAGGATGGTTTACGTAGGTTGTGATGCATGCCTTTAGGTTAAAATAAAAATAAGTGTTTTAATTACCATATTACCCTTCGAGTTACAAGTTGTGTTGGTATGTTTTAAACTTTTAATATATACTAGTAGACTCAATTTTATTTATGTTTACAGAAAACTTATAAGTAATTTTAACATGTTATTAAGTAGAAATTTATTTTTAAGAGTAAACGATAATGGTGTAAATTTAGTTCTACACTTTAGATATGATTTAGTTCATTAAATAATAGTTGTTGTTTAATTTAAAATATTTTGGTATAGTTATATGATCTAGTATTAAATTTATAGTTTGATTACAATAGTAAATAAGTTAGATTTTTTTTTAATGTTTTAGTCAAAGTTATTAGATGGACATTGATGATTTTAGAAAGAGATGATATATCTTGAGGTTATGAGAATTTTAGGTATTGAGGAAATAAAATAGGTTCTTTTAGAAACTTAGGCTTAAATATTGAAATATGTATTCAATTGAAATTTACGGAAATTACGTAATTATTTTATAGGTGACGAGTAATACTTGCTCAACATTTTTTTTGGAAAATTTTGAAAATTTAAGAAGTCCATGTAAGCAGGGTTCCTATGCTAGACTTTGCATAAAATAAAATGATCTGGTGTTGATTTTATGAAAAATATGTATGCTTTGTTATGAAAAGAATTTGAAATAATCTCAGTTATTTGTTCTGCATTACTCATGAAATTATGTATAAGAACAAAGTATTTTCTGGCATGACTGGTGTATACATGAGCTATTTTGGCATTTCGTTTCTGAACTGTGTAAAAGAGAGCGAATATGAAATGTTGTGCATAAATTAGGTTTTTGTGATCTGATTTTGTTTTGTTCTGAAGATGTTTTGTACTCTGATATGATATAATGTGATTTTTGAAAACCTCTGGCATAACAATTTATTTATGTTTCTGTTCCGTTCTGACCTTACCACGGGTGTAAAACTGTGGCCTCTGCTCGAGTTGGTACCAACTTTTTTGTTTCAGGTGCACCCACTTTGGAAGCAAAGTGGTTTTCTACGTGGTTTTTCCTATTTGCATACTCGGGGCTCCGAGAATAATAAGGGAAATATTCACATTATGTTTCTGCTCGGTAGGCCACCGGGGTTTGCACAACCTTACCATGGTGGTTAAAGATGATCTTTGTTCTGATATGATAAGATAATATGTGATGTTTCAGTTTATGCTATGCAAAAGAGATTTTGATTATGAATATTTTTTTAACTTTCGCTCCGATATTTTTGATGATATTCTAATTATGCATTCTGAAAGAAAATATTTTGTTCTGTATTCTGAAAGAAAATGTTTTATTCTGCATTTCGAATTTTGTAAATGCTCATGTTTACACACTAGCATATGTTCTCTACTTACTGAGTTGTTGATAACTCACTCATTATCTCCAAATAGTTTTCAAATGATTTTGATGGTTCAGTTGGAGAACAAAAGTAAAAACTTTTAGCAATGTGTGATGATCGTAGAGGAATAAGTGCCCGGGGGTACAAGTACTTATTTGAGAGTCATAGTTAGTAAGTTAATTATTTTCGAATATCTTGATGTGTTGGGTTACGAATATTTTCCAGTCTTTGGGGAGTTTCTAATTTATTTTATTGAGAATTTCTTTATTGTTTCGGTGAAGGACCATGGATATTTGGGTTGAGCAAATCAATTAATATTTTATTGTGTTTTCTGGATTTTATAGTTATTGTATTGGAATTGATATTAAGTATTAAGAGCTAACTCTCCGGACCTCCGGGATTGGGGCGTTACATAGGGATCAATAGTTGAAAACACACTTAGGCATCAACTAGGATGCATGCCACGGGTAGGGACTAATTGGGCAAGTTCCACTTTGAATTTTGAAAATATAAGGGCATAGATGGTTTTAGAATACCAAAATTATAAAGTCCATGAAATTTGGTGAGATTTGGAGTTTGTTTGCAATTAGTGAAAATTTAGGGCCTAAAAGGCAATTTTTGAAATTCTAGGGGTATTTTTGTAAATATCCAATTTTTAAAACCTTTGATTTTGAACCTCAACCATAGAATATTAACCCTAACTTAGTATACACATGATTTATGCAGCAACAATGTTATTTTCGAATTTTCCTAGAAGTTTGTAAGTTGGCCTCTAACTTACACTTTGATAGATTTCTTATGAATTATCGATAAATGTTGCTTTCATTTTTCAATTTATCATTTTGAGCATAAATTATCTTGTTATATAATACATTAAGTGCATACTTACATGACATGTCATATTTCACCATTTTTACATATTGCATCTATAAATGTTATTTTTGCATAAAAATTTACTATACATGCACATGTCATGAAAATATTTTTCAAAGCATAGCATGAAAGATCATTTTGTCACGACCCCAAAAGCCATGATGGAGATTTATCTTGGTGAAACTCTTTTGTCCACTCTAGAGTATTTAATAATAGTGTGGTAACCCCTGGGTCAACGAAGAACAGTTAACAAGTTTCGAATGGGTTCTTTAAAGAACACCAGAGCGGAGTCAACATGTTATGACACCTAACGCTGGTGGGTGTACACGTTATGAATTTTATAATGTTATGGTATATTTACCAATACATTGAAAACGAGTCTATAGATAACGTAGTTTCAATGTGAGTTGTATTACAGTCCAATGTTTTGAATACTGTACCGGATGCCGTACCGGTGAAGACACTAGAATGAAATATTTCGGTACCAGTACCGTTTCGTGTACCTTTTCGGGATAGTTGATATATGAATAAATTATATATATAAATGTATATATAAATTATATTTCAAAATAATAGTCTATATATGAATAAATTATATATAAATACATAGACATATAAATTATAAATAGTGTAGTCTGAATTAGGATCAAAAAATGAGTTCGTAGTTTGAAAAAATGAAAAAAAAAATTAAGGGCCGAAATATCGGCCGGTACAGACTGATACACAGGCCGAAATATCAGCCGATACATATAATGTACCTGTACCGGACCGGTGGTCGGTACGGAAAATACCGGCCGTACCAGTTGGTACNATTAAGGGCCGAAATATTGGCCGGTACAGACTGATACACAGGCCGAAATATCAGCCGATACATATAATGTACCTGTACCGGACCGGTGGTCGGTACGGAAAATACCGGCCGTACCAGTTGGTACGGTACGAAATTAAAAACACTGACACAGTTACCAGCAGGAACTCACAGTGCATATGGGGAATTATGACATTACCATATGCTATTATGTTAATCAAGATAATGATAAAAATATATGATGATAGAAGTTTATGATGAAATTTTATGAAGACGTTATGTTTTCAAAAATGACGACAAAACTATTTACTGAATAAAACCCATGTCTCCATATTGTTTTAAAGATGTTAAGGAATCTGGATGGGAGACATGCATACTGATTTTCTGCATCTCATGCATTGCATATTTATCATTTTTCATGCTTGATTTATCTTTCTGCCAGTTGGTTGTTTAACTTACTAAAATTTTGACTAAATCTTACCAGAACGAGATTGATGGAGCACTGGATCCGCATGATTGAGAAGGAGTTAGATTTGAAGAGGAAGCTAGACTTAATTTTGATATTCATAGACCAAGTCCATCATGCTTTAGAACTCATGAAGAGAATGATATGATTTTGTATATAAGTCTATACTACATTGGTACTTTGAACATGATGATTTTCTAATGAAGTTTGGATGTTTTTAGTTATTTTGGCATATCTTACACTTTAACCTCTTATTTTCGCTGCGATTATTGCATATTCCTACCTGCATACTAGAATGCATTGCATATTAATGTCATGTACTGAGGTATGTAACCTTGTGTTGTATGTCCCGACGCTCTAAGTTTTCTTTCCATCTCGAACGGAGGTTGGGGGCGTCGACAATATATGTATATACAATTATATATATATCAAAAAAAAAATATATGCTCTCTTTTAATTTATTTTTTAGGAAATATATGCTTTTACTTTTATCATAAGCAGATATATAACGCTCCGTTCCCGGAGGTCCGGAGACTTAACTCTTATTATTTAATATCAACTCCAATATCACAACTATAAAATCCAGAAACTCCATAAAATATTAATTCCTTTTCTCAACCCAAATATCCATGTTCCTTCATAGAGACAACAAAGAAATTCTCAATAACATTAATTAAAAACTCCCAAAGACTCGAAATTATCCTTAACTCAACACATCAAAATATCAAAAAATAATCAATTTACCAACTATGACTCTCAAATAAGTAATTGTACCATCGGGCATTTATTTCTATACGATCATCACTCCTTGCTAAAACTTCATACTCTTATTTTCTAGCTTAACCATTAAAATTATCTGAAAAAGTTTTAGAGATAAGGGGTGAGTTATCAACAACTCAGTAAGCAGAGAACATATACTAGTGTGTAAATATGAGAATTACAGAATTCAGAATGCAGAACAAAATATTTTCTTTCAAACAGCACAGTCAGAACATGTTATCAAAATATTAGAGCGAAAGTTCGAAATATTTATAATCAAAATCCCTTTGGCATAGCATAAACTGAAACATCATATCTTATCTTATCATATCAGAACAAAGACCATATTTAACACCCGTGGTAGGGTTATGCAAATCCCAGCTGCCAACCGAGCATAAATAGAATATGAATCTTCTCCTTATTATTCTCGGAGCTCCGAGTGTGCGCACAAGAAAGACCACGTAGAAAACCACTTTGCTTCTAAAGTGGGTGCACTAGAAAAAGAAAGTTATTACCAAACCGAACAGAGGCCACAGTTTTACACCAGTGGTAATGTCAGAACAGAACAGAAATTGAAACAAAATGTTATGCCAGAGGTTTTTAGAAATCACATCATATCATATCAGAGTATAGAACATTTTCAGAACAGAACAAAATCAAATCATTAAAACATAATTTATGCACAACATTTCATATTCGCTCTTTTTTGCACAGTTTAGAAACAAAATGCCAAAATAGCTCATGTCTATACTAGTCATGCCAAAAAATATTTTATTCTTAAACAGAATCTCATGAGTAATGCAGAACAAATAACTGTGGTAGTTCAAATTTCTTTTCATCACAAAACATAAATATTTTTCAGATATCAACCTCAGCTCATTTTACTTTTATGCAAAATGTAGCATAGGAACCCCGCTTACCTGGATTTCTTAACTTTCTGAATTTCTCCACAGCAATGTCAAACGAAAATCAATCGTCACCTATAAATTGTCACGTAATTTTCAGAAACATCCGAAATTAACACATTTTTCAATACTTAAACCCTAAATCCTAAGTAACCTATTTCTTAAAAATCTAAAATTTCTCGAAACCCTAAAGTATATCATAAATTCTAGAATACATCGATATTCACCCAATTTTTCCGACCAAGACATAAACTCTAAACTCTCAAGACGTTAATACCAACTGCAATTTAAAAACTTCTACTGTTTTATGTCAAACCATTTTAAAGCAAGTCGAAGCTCACAAAAATAAAAATAAAAATCCAATAATTTTCCACGAAAAGACTTGGACGAAAAACAAAACCAACCCACTGAAATAAAACTTTAATAAAATCCCCATTCTTTGGTTTAAAAATCTGGGGCAAAGTTGTAACTTTAACAAACAAACAAAAAAAACAAGTCTTATCAACTTTACTTAAGGAGCTCTACGTACTAAAAGAATTTGTAACTCATGTCTTGTTTTGTTTGTCAGGTCGTGCGAGGGATGCTTACCGAGAGGACAACCGCGAAGTGGAGGAGATGAGGGCGGCGCTGGGTGGCTGATCACTAAGAGAGAGAGGGAGGGGTGATGAGAGAGAGAGTTAATGCAGAAAGAAATGGAGAGAGACTACGGTGATAGGGAGGACTTACGCACCACGCACGACGGGGAGCTACGGATTGGGGTCACCCATGGCAGCGTCCAAGTTGGAGGCTTGTCCTCTGGCGTCTTCTGCTGTCAGTGGCGTCGTTTGCGGTTGCGGCAACCGGCGTGGGCAGTAGCTT
The DNA here is from genome assembly GCA_003123785.1 of Pterocarya stenoptera. Classification (NCBI taxonomy): domain Eukaryota; kingdom Viridiplantae; phylum Streptophyta; class Magnoliopsida; order Fagales; family Juglandaceae; genus Pterocarya; species Pterocarya stenoptera. Next base: position 122,479 of record QEOT01002422.1, on the reverse strand, counting down.
AAGGGCAGTGGGTATTTGAGACAACATGCTCTGCTTTGGGGGCTAAAAACAAAGGCTCAACGGGCTGACTTTGTGAAGAGGATGGTGGCGCACGGTAGGTCTGTTGGGAATTTGGACCTACCAAATTTACCCCCCAGGATCCACACTATGCAGGAATATCAAGAAAAATAAAGAAATAATAACAACACAAGAATTTACCTGCAAACTCCCAAAACAGGAAGAAAAAACCAGCAGACCCAGAGAAGAAAATACACTATGTGAAAAATTATTACAATCACACAATTTTTCTCCTCACTCCAAATGACACCCACAAAGCTTCCCCACTAGCAAAACTTTAACTCTCACTTCTTTCCCTTTTACAAAAGGACCAATAGAAGATTTTTACTAGAGTCACAAATTACTAATAAGCTTATGACTTGGTGTGTAAATAACTAAGAGCCTAAGCCCTCTTATTTATAGACTTGGAGGCTTCCCCTTTTTTCTTCTCCCACCGATGTGGGATTCACTAAAGGAGCAAAAAAACAACAATCTCCACCTTGCGACTTTGACTGATCCCACAGCCATGCTCCACCGCACTGAAGATCTTCATAACTTACGTTATCATGCTCCACCATAAAAGCATATCCACTCAGAATAAACCAATTCCAAGCATTTCATTTCGGCCCATGTTGAAAATAACCTTGCTGAAAATTATGGTGCAACTTCCACGTTTGACTTGCCTGGAAGCTCATCAGCCATCAACATGAATTTCCACCACACACCCTGCATCAATGCCAAACCAATGCTTGTGTGCAAACTTGTGGACCCACTAACATTAACACATCTTTTATCATGGCAACTTTTAGCGGCATGCCATGAAGATGTACATTTCCCTCTTCAAAGGAAATTCTCTATAGCGAGAGACGAAAAGTTAGTTTCATCATCAGCATTTCCATTTACTGACTTGGAGCCACTTGCCGAACCTGCTTCAGTTTTTGGGCTGCCCTTCAACGACTTGTGTAATCCCGATTGAATCAAAACATCCTTGACTTGAACTTGCCACAAGCCAAAATTGATTCTTCCATCAAATTTCTCCACCTCAAATCTCATAGGATTTGAAGCCCTACTTCCTGACATTGCCTTGATGAATTTTACTGTAGAAATGAATAATAGTCACTAAGTAAGTTCCCAGGAAAGATTACTCTTTCCTAGACAGAACTTCAAGATTCCCAGGAAAGATTGGAGGGTCACAATGGACACACTTAGAATTTCCAATCTGCTTAGACAGAACCTCCTTAGACTGTACGTATTCACGCTACCACACCAAAGCTCCACCCCACAAAAAATGATCCCAGCTCTGATACCAATTGTTGGAAATTTGGACCTACCAAATTTACCCCCCAGGATCCACACTATGCAGGAATATCAAGAAAAATAAAGAAATAATAACAACACAAGAATTTACCTGCAAACTCCCAAAACAGGAAGAAAAAACCAGCAGACCCAGAGAAGAAAATACACTATGTGAAAAATTATTACAATCACACAATTTTTCTCCTCACTCCAAATGACACCCACAAAGCTTCCCCACTAGCAAAACTTTAACTCTCACTTCTTTCCCTTTTACAAAAGGACCAATAGAAGATTTTTACTAGAGTCACAAATTACTAGTAAGCTTATGACTTGTGTGTAAATAACTAAGAGCCTAAGCCCTCTTATTTATAGACTTGGAGGCTTCCCCTTTTTTCTTCTCCCACCGATGTGGGATTCACTAAAGGAGCAAAACAACAACAAGGTCTTGGGCTTTGGTGTTGCTCGTTTACAGTGGAGAGAGGAGCTACGGTGCAACCGGGTGGTCTGGTTCAGCGGCGCCTCGGAACGTGACACTGGGTTCGGTTTCGGGCTGTGGCTGGGGGGTTGGCACAGTGTGGTGGCTCCGAAGGAGATGAGCCCTGGCTGTTGTTGCTATGTTTTCGAGGGCTAAAACAGGGGCTGTTGGGTTCGTGGTGGTGCTAACAGTGGCTGAGCAGGGGGCTATCAAGGTAGTTTTCACGTTTTCCGTGGCTGTGGGCTGTTCCTACGGCGGCGTTGCTTCCAGTTTCGCGTTGCACTACTGCGCAGTGTGTGATCGAGTGCAGCGACTCCACGGGAGTCGGTTTCTTCCTCTCGATTTGTATAGATGCCGCGACGGGGTATGGGTTCACTGTAACGAGGCTGGCGGCTTGTGGAGGGTAGGAGAGGAGGGTTGTGAACGTGCGTGAGGCTGGTGTTTTCGTTCATGGAGGCTGAGAGAAAACAGGTTGATGATGGTGACTGTGGTTGGGCAGTTTTCTCTTTGCATGAAATAATATATGTATATTATATAAGTGGTATGAAAACCCCAGAGAGAAAGGAGAGACGTGTATGACGTGGGTCAGAACGAAAATCTCATGGACTTGGGCTTTTTTGTCTATTTTAAAACTTGGGCCATGGCTGAAAGTGAATAAATAAATAGGCTCCTTCCTAATTTTTGGATCTCGATCCAAAACTCTATAATATTACGATTTGTTCTATAAATTTTTTCGACTTATAAAACTATTTTTATTCCAATTTAAAAAGATATTCTAAGAATTTAACTATAATGACAAGTCTATTAAAAAATTTGAACCCATAAAATAATACTCCAAAAATTTTCAACTAGACTTTTCATATACTTAACCCGAAAATATATATAAAAGAAAAAAAAAAAAGACTTGGTGCTAGGCCTGAGTATTACAAGATAATCATATAAATATATATATATATATATATATATTTACAGGTGCTCCAATCATATACTTAACCTTTTGCCTCTTTATTCATACACAGCCCCAGTAACTTCATAAAACTAAATTTAATTCCACTATTAGATTAGGAAAAGAAAAATGGAAGTACTGGACTTTTATCTGTTATTTTAATACTTTTGAAGGATAATTTTCACAAAAAAAATTACGTACTAAGAATAATAGTGCTAGAAAGTACTACACCGATATATATATATATTTATATATATTCACAATAATCTCACCTTGGCTGATTTGTCAGCATTTAATTAGGCTTTCACTTTTTTTTAAACAGGGGTTAATTAATCATTTGAAAGTTATTAAACACCCCGATCACATTAATAAATATGATAATGACGGGATAAATCATGACTAATATAGCTTAAAAAGTACATGATAGACCTAAAGAAAACAAATCAAGAATCAAAATGAAAACAAACACACTACTGATCCCTTTTTCTCTCACTCAAGTTGTGACATGAACAGCCAGAGTCATTTATTAAACATATAATACTACTAGTGGTGGATGATATAAAAAAGTAGTCCCATTGAGGGTGGTAATTTAAACTTAATTCATTTTAAAGCTTATCCACTAATTTATATATAGATGTGTGGTGCTTGCTAACCTATCCACTAATTTACAGAAGTATACTTGGTTTACACAAAAATTTTATACAAGGAAATAATCTACTACGTACTAACGTGACTGCACGTGATAGAATATCATATCTAACATATCACATAGAAATAACGTTACTTACAATCTAACATATCATATTAAGTTATATTGCATTTGTTTTTGAAAAATAAAAGTAATTCATTAGTGTGAATTTTAAGTAAAGATGATTTAAGAAAAGTTGTACATACCGAGAACTTGTTAATAGTGATCCTCCTCCACATTCCGATAGTGGTCATGATCAATATATCAATAAGAAATGAGAGAGATGGATCCAAGTATTTGTATATATGAAAAACATAAATTCGATCGGTAATAAAAAAAAAAAAAAAAAGGCATTTATTCTATATGGATACAAAAGAAAGAGTTAACCATTTACAACGATTTTAATAGGTTTAGAAATTTCATCTAACACAAAATTTTCATCTCATCTCATCTAATAATTACGCATCTTTCAAATCTTCATACAAAATATAATAAATAATTCAACTTTTTCAAATCCCAATACAATTTTTTCAAATTCCAATTCAACTTTTTAAAATTCCAAAACTAAAAAATAATATTTTAAACTTTAAAACAAAACACAAAATTTTCATCTCACCCCCAAACCTATCATCACCGGAAAAGCTAGTTTTTCTTGTGCGTACTTATTCATTTAAATCTATGGAGCTATTTCAAAAAGAATAATTTTATTTTTTAATACTGTTATTTTACCATCCTCTAATTTAATATTAAATAATTAAAAAATTATTTATTATTTTACTCATTTATCAAGATAAAATAATTTTCAATGACAACTAAAAATATGATGAACAATGTTTTTCTTTCTTGAACTATCCTACTAAACCTAGTTTGGGTAATGAGATCATATGAGATGATCTAATAGTAGTAAAATAGTTTGTGAATAGTAACGATGTGATTTGAATTAAGACGTTTATGAGATTTTGAAAATGAGAGAGAAGAAGTTGAATAAAAATATTATAAAGTTAACATATTGTTAGAATATAAATTTTTAATATAATTTTTGTTTTGGTATTTGAAAATTTTGTTTGAAAGTTTGGAAAATATGTAATGATTAGATAATGATTATATGAAAAAGTTAAAAATTAAAAATTAAAAAGTGTTTGTATACGTGATATTTAGATATTGAGATGAGATGAGAGTATCTTACTATCCAAACCAAGCCCTATCACTTTTTTTTCTCTATTTTTAGTAAAAGCCCAATTTGAAAAAGAATAAAGAAAATTAGAACTAGTGACAGAACTTTGGAAATTTTTTAAGCACATTTAGCACGGAATTATTAGCTACGTGTGTTCGAAATTGCATGCATGAATAAGTTGGATACGAAAGCCAAACAATGGAAAGATTGAAAAATACTAGGATGTTGTCTACTTTGTCTCTTCATTTTGACCGCTCATGTATTTAATTTTTTTTTTAATTTAATGATTAAATAAGTGATTTTTAGTATATTGGTATACTTTTTATTTTTTAAAAATATTTAAAAATATTTAAAAAATGTAAAAAAAAAAAAAATTGTGCTAACAGATACTCCCAACGCTCAAAGCTAACAGCACTTTAGCACTGCCCATGGAAAGACAGAAATGTAGCAAAACTTTACCTCTTACAACTGGGTTTTCTCCCATATTCTCCCTTCCTTGTCTTTCCCTTTTCCAACGCAGATAAATTACATAAAGTGAAACCACTTCCTATATAAGAACTACAGTTGGAATTCTCATCATTCCTATCCGTACTACTTGTTCATGCTGCTTTGAACATTGAACCACTCTGGCTTCGGAACCTTTTGATTAAAATACGAAATGTGGCTTATAGTGTAAGTCCCAATAATCCCTCTATCAAGAACTCCAATTTCCAAAGAGAAAGAAAAAGTATTCTTTCGTATATATTGATATTCTATTTTTAACATAAACATACAAAGTTGCCTTATATACAAAAACTAAACTACACTCTCATTAGCTAATACATTAATAGAAAGATAACTAAACTTTCTATATGTACACATGAAACAAAAAGAAAGCCTAAGTCTTAATACTCCCCCTCAAGATGGACTATATATGTTTACTAGTCCCATCTTGCCAATAAGATGATTAAACTGATACAAACCAAACGCCTTAGTTAAAATGTCTGCTATTTGGTTATTGGATTTCACATGAAACAGTTTAATAACTCCTGCTTATAACTTCTCCCTCACAATGTGACAATTAAACTCAATGTGTTTCGTTCTCTCATGATATACTGGATTTAAAGAAATGTGAATTGCAGCTTGAGAATCATAGTACATTAGAGCAGTTTGAGAATGCACAATACCAAAATCTGCCAACAGATTCTTCAACCAAGCTATTTCAAAAACTGCTGCTGCCATTGTTCTATACTCTGACTCAGCAGAGGACCTAGATATGGTATGCTGCTTTTTGATTTCCAATTAACTAGATTGTCGCCCAAGAAGACAGTATATCCAATCACAAACCTTCTAGTGTCAGGGCATGCTACCCAATCCGAGTCTGTGTAGATTTTGAACTGAAAATCTATTGATGAAGAAGAAGAAAACAAGCCTAAGCCAATTGTGTTTTTGATATACTGAACCACTCTGTGAGCTGCTGCCATGTGTGGTTTGCTTGACTTAAGTTATGAACATAAAAGGCAATAGCTGGCCTTGTAATAGTCAAGTATATCAGTCTCCCAATTAGCCTTTTGTATTGGGAAGGGTCTGATAATTCATCACCACTGTTGGCACTTAGAATTAGATTATTTTCCATTGGAGAACTTGTTGGTTTGCAACCAAGCAAGTCACAATCTTCTATAATTTCTAAGGAGTACTTTCTTTGGCAAAGATGAATTCCTTTAGAAGATCTAGCAGCCTCTAGACCCAAAAAATATTTCAAGGGTCCTAAATCTTTCAACTTAAAATGAGTATTCAAATATGTTTTTAAAGAATTCACAGATGAAGCATCATTACTTGCAACTAAAATGTCATCAACATAGACTAAAAGGTACCTTCTTGTTTGCTGAATAATGAATAGTCGATTTTGATTGAGTAAACCCAGTGGCCAACAAAGTTGAGGAGAATTTTGCAAACAAGTGTCTTGAGGCATGTTTTAAGCCATATAAAGACTTTTTGAGCTTACAAACCAGTTTGACTACCCATTGCTGTCAAATCCAAATGGCAAAGACATTTAAATCCTGTCTGCTCCAGAGGTTGTAGGAAATCATGAGTTTTGAGGTATCCTCCTGTTCATGCATTAAGAAACAAAGACGTCCCCCCTTACTTAGATTTAGGTTACACCAACCATATATGTTGAGTGATGTAAAACACGCAAGTTTCTTAGCAGCTGACAAAGTTATAAATTATATTTCTAATGTACGTAAATCTTCTAGTATTTTTGTTCAATTTCACAATTCACATGGGTGTTGTACATATTGGACAAAATATATCCTATGCACGGAATATTCGGATCTAATAAATTTGTCAACCTTATCCAATTGATGGACTTCGTCTATATAAAGGATCGATTCCCTAACAAGTATGCTTATCCAAAATTAATTTCATGTTGCATATTTTCGCAGGTATGCTTATCCCTGGTGGAAAGAGAAAATAATTAACTCTGAATTGAAAAGAAAAGATGGTTTATGCCCCTTGACACCTGAGGAAACTGCTCTGACTCTGAGGGCGTTGGAAATTGATCCTAGTTTCCAGATTTATATTGCAGCTGGTGAAATATGTAAAGAATGAAACCAAGAAATGTGTAGAGCACTAAATTGTATTTCTTGAATTGTCTTATTCTGAATTGATAGTATATCTTATATACTATTTACAAGACTTGAATAACTGGCGGGAAAGTAATATTGAAACTAATCTAAACAAACTAACAGACTGTAATTGTAACGGAAAAACAGAGATAACAGAAATAATACAATACTATCTCTAATACCCCCCCTTCAAGCTGGAGTATGGATGTTAAGAAGTCCCAGCTTGGAGACCAACGTAGAAAACAGAGGATATCCTAAAGGTTTAGTGAAGCAATCAGCTAATTGGTGATGAGAAGAGACATGAAATAACTTAACAATATCTGCCTGAACCTTGTCACGGATAAAATGACAGTCTATTTCTATATGTTTTGTTCTTTCATGAAACATAGGATTAGTGGCAATGTGAATGGCAGCTTTGTTATCACAATAGAGAGCAGCAGCTTGAGAATGAGGAACTTGTAGATCTTGAAGCAGAGAAAGTAACCAGACAACTTCAGACACTGTGTTGGCCATGGCTCTATACTCAGATTCGGCTGATGATCTTGAAACAATACTTTGCTTCTTGGATTTCCAGGAAATGAGAGACTTGCCAAGGAAAATACAGAAACCCGTGACAGATTTCCTAGTATCTTGACATCCAGCCCAGTCCGAGTCAGCAAAGGCAGTCAATTGAAGAGGAGAATGTGCAGAGAAAAATAAGCCTTGGCCAGGAGAATGCTTAAGATATTGCAAGACTCTTTGAGCAGCATGAAGATGAGGTAATCGAGGAGAATCCATGTATTGACTCAAAGTATGGACTGCAAATGTTATGTCTGGCCGTGTGATAGTAAGGTAAAGCAATCTGCCCACTAGTCTCCTATATGAAGTGGGATCATCTACAAGAGAACCATCATCCCGAGAAAGCTTGAGCTGTTGTTCCATTGGAGTTTTGACAAGTTTAGACCCAAGGAATCCAGTGTCTGATAGGATCTCTAAAGTGTATTTCGTCTGAGAAAGAGAGATTCCAGAACTATTTCTTGCAACTTCCAAACCCAAAAAATATTTCAAAGACCGGAGGTCCTTGAGCTTGAACTGTTGATCAAGAAATGTTTTGAAGACAGTAACAGCTGCCATATCATTGCTAGCAATGAGGATGTCATCCACATACACTAACAAAGCAATGAAAGTAGATCCTTGAAGCCGTGTAAACAAAGAATAATCGGCTTTTGATTGTTTAAAACCAAGATCAAGAATGGTAGATGAAAACTTAGCAAACCATTGTCTTGAAGCTTGTTTTAATCCATACAAGGATTTGTTTAATCTACAAACCCGTGCATCATTTTTATCACCAAAACCAGGGGGCAAAGACATATAAACTTCCTCTTTTAAATCTCCATGAAGAAAAGCATTGTTGACATCCAATTGAATTAGATGCCAACCTTTAGCAGCTGCTATAGCAAGAAGGCACTTAACAGTAACCATTTTGGCAACTGGACAAAAAGTATCAAAGTAATCCACCCCTTCTTGTTGCGTGTACCCTTTGGCAACCAACCGTGCCTTATATCTCTCAAGTGTCCCATCTGATTTTAATTTGACTTTATAGACCCATTTACATCCAATTGGACTCTTTCCAGGAGGAATATTAGTTAGTGTCCAAGTATTATTTGTTTCTAAGGCTTGAATTTCTTCAACCATAGCAACTCTCCAATGGGGAATTTTCATAGCTTGGTGATAAAATTGAGGTTCAAAAATGGTGGAAAGGGCTAAGGTAAAAGCTTTGTGTTTTGAAGTCAAATGAGAATATGCAAGTGAATGAGATAAAGGGTATTGTTTACCTGAAAAAGGACCAGAAATCCCACTTGAAGTAGATGGAGAAGAGCAAACCTTTGAGGATGCCAAATGGCAATGAAAATCTTGCAGGTAACCAGGTGGTTTATGCACTCGAGAAGACCTTCTAAGAGTAGCAGGTGCTGTATGAGTAGATTCTGTGTGAAGAGGAGCAGATTCTGTATGAAGAGGAACAGGTTCTGTATGAAGAGGAGTAGGTTCTGTATGATCAGGTTCTGTGTGAAGAGGAGCAGATTCTGTATGAAGAGGAACAGGTTCTGTATGAAGAGGAGTAGGTTCTGTATGATCAGGTTCTGTGTGAAGAGGAACAAGTTCTGTATGAATGGGTTCTGTATGAACATAATCTGTGTGAAGAGGAGCAGATTCTGTATGAGGAAATAGTACATGCTGATCAGAAATAGTGACTCACTCAAAAATGAGCAGCACAAAGGCTATCCCAAGTGCAGGAGTATGTCGCGTAATAATTAGGAATAAATTCCTAAATCGTCTCCTCAGGGAAAATGCTTAAAAATCAAACTCATGAAAGTAGTGAAAATATTTATGATGAGAGAATAAAATTAAAGTGATGATATGTGCAATGACTGTGAGAATATAAAGGAAATGAAAATTTACTAGTCATAGACTAGATTCATGATTGTTGGTTTTGAGTGGATGATGAAAAGTAAAAGAAATTAAAATACAAGACAGTAACTTAAAATTGCTGGAAATTAAAAGTGCAGGAAAATTAAATAGCAGTAAATTAAAGTGCAAGAAATTAAATGACAGAAAATTAAATTGCAGAAATTTAAAGCAGAAAATAAAAGTGCAGAAAATTAAATGACATAAAATTAAATGACAAGAAAATAAAAGTGCAGGAAATTAAATGACATAAAATAAATTGCAGAAAATAAAAGTGCAGAAAATATATAACAATAAAATAAAAAAGCAGGAATTAAAAGTGCGAGGAAATTAAATGACAGGAAATTAAAAGTGCGAGGAAATTAAATGACAGGAAATTAAAAGTGCGAGGAAATTAAATGACAGGAAATTAAATTAAGTAAGGACAGGAATTGTAAGCAATAAACTTGATGTTTGGGAATGGAGACTGCGTTCTCCAACCCAAAAATCTGAG
>QEOT01002422.1:79977-97637 GCA_003123785.1 Pterocarya stenoptera | reverse complement strand
TTCATCAGTGTGCGTAGACCTCCACATGAGCAGACAGGTAAGGGTCTATAGTTCATCAATTCATCCCATAAACCCTTCATTTGAGTAAAATAGGCACTGACTGAGAGATCATTTTGCATGAGAGATGCAATTGACTTCTGCAATTGGTAGATCCGAGGACCATTGCTTTGAGAGAACCTTTCTTGAAGGTCAGACCACATATCACTAGCAGAATCAACATAGATCACACTGGCAGCAATCTCTTTAGAAAGAGAATTAAGAATCCAAGAGAGGATCATATTGTTGCATCGATTCCAGAAAGGAAAGAGAGTAGAAGTATCAGATGGTTTGAGAATGGAACCATTGACAAAACCTACTTTGTTCTTGGCAGTGAGAGCCATGATCATAGATCTACGCCAAGTGTTGTAATTGTCACTAACAAGAATTTGAGTAACAAGAATAGATCCAGGGCTATCTCCATTATGAAGATAGTAAGGACTGGATGAATCAAGTGAAGCAGAAGTGGAAGATGAAACGGATGATGAACTGGATGCAGAAGCCATGATGATTTTCGCGGAAAGGTGTTTTCAAACTGATACCATATAAAGAATGAAACCAAGAAATGTGTAGAGCACTAAATTGTATTTCTTGAATTGTCTTATTCTGAATTGATAGTATATCTTATATACTATTTACAGGACTTGAATAACTGGCGGGAAAGTAATATTGAAACTAATCTAAACAAACTAACAGACTGTAATTGTAACGGAAAAACAGAGATAACAGAAATAATACAATACTATCTCTAATAAAATATATGGTGGAGAAAGAAGAATGGCAAGTCTTGCAAAGGCTTACCCAAAGTTGGTGAGTACTTGGTTATTGTTTTTCTTCTCTTTACTGAGCCCCTCTGGTTTTTTAATATAGGTCAGAAAAGGGACACTGTTGGAATCGACTTCACTCATCCCAGATGGCTGCATTCGATTATCTAGTTTCACTGGAGAGTGATATTTTTGATCCTACATATGATGGAAACATGGCCAAAGTTGTTGAAGGCCACCGCAGGTACTGTTCTGAAAAGTATGATGTAATTGCTTAACCATTTTAGTGGTTTCATTTTCTTAAGGATAAATGAGTTGGAATTGAAACACCATAAGTGAGATCCCAATTTTCTGTTTTTTCCCACTGTATTTTGTGCATGACCATTAAAGCAAGGTGCTCTTTTTACTTAAAAGACTGCCAATGCTGGGCCTTTTATTTTACCAGAAGTTATTGATTTTTCATGGCTAGTATCACGATAATTGTTAAGCAGATCAATGGGAGGCTTTTTACGTGGCCTCTCCATGCTTATGGTCTTTATTTTAATTGTACCAAAACATTTTACCTTGACTGAGACGTCTGTTGTCTTTTTCAAATTTCTTGGGTTCAAGAAGACAATTTTGATGGACAGAAAACAATTGGTAAACTTGATAGACCAGTACAATATTGGATCACTTACTTGGGATGAGTTCTCATCAGCAGTGAAGAAAACTCATGGGGATCGCATGGGTAGGCCAAGTAAACGCAAATACAGATTTAGTTTACGCAAACTTTGAAGGTTATAAATTCCTTTCCCTTCCATTTTTGTATTTTTTGTTTCTCTTGGATCGGGCTACTGCCACCATTTTTAGATTTTCTTTAGCATATATCACATTTTAATCATCCTCTACACATATCATTGCCATTGTCCTATAATGCTTTGGTGTGCTATCATGGAATGATAGGGTGCGGTGTGTATGTACTTTGTGCAAACTACATTTATTAATATTTTGTGTTCAATTTACTTTTTAGTACCTTTTTGGGTTCTAATTCATCCGAGGGCCCTCTCCCAGTTAAAATAATGCCCCTGTTAACAGTAGGGTGGTTGTAATTCATGGGACTTTATTAGCATGCAGACAAAGCATGATTTTCTCCTCTGGGAAGGTTTCATCTTGTAAATCTCGAGAAATGATATTTACTGTCGTGGAGTATGCAAGCGTCACACAATCTTTTTAAAAGAAATAAATAAATATGAGACTCACATAAAAAGAAAAAATAATTTAAATCTCACATATGATAATGTGTTGATGACAAAAATAACCAATTTGGCCCAGTCAAACATGATAATGTGCTTGAACCCTTCTGGGGGAGATCTGTTTGTTTGGTAATATGCACCATTTGCAGATCATATATGAACTACATATGAGAAACAACCAGGTTGATTTTTCTTCTTTAATGAGAGGGACTGGAAGAAGAAGTGTATTATTGTATAAGGAGATTGGTCGAGGAGGGACATATCAATGAATGCTGAATGATTGAGTGTGGTCCTCTTCTTGATGAGCTGGCTTGTGTTTGCTTTTATCTGGAGAGAAATGAACAGTAGGGACTTGGAGCATCTGTTTTTTCTTTCCAAGCGGACAACAATTTCTCTATTTCAGCTAAAATAAATAGATAGTTTTTATTTAATGTAAGATATGGGGTGTTTGAGACGTTGTTTCTGTGAATCATGGTAAAGATACTTTTTCAAGGATAAAGACAAGAAGGACATGGGCAGACAGGAGAGGCCCAAGAATCAAAATCAAGTTCAATGATTCATTTGATGCTTTACCAATAGAAAAGATTATGATTGGAAATACAAATAGGTTTAATTGGGTCCCTTGCATGGTAACCCAACATGTTGTATGTAATGGTAGAAGTAAAAGGTTGACCGAATTTTTTGTTATGACAAAGAAAGCCACCGGTCTCCGTTGACTCTTAAGGAGAGGATCACATTTTAAGATTATTATCTTTATATAAGAGAAATGTCACTAACAGAAAGAGATTATACAAAAATAAGTGAATAAATTAACATTTTATGGTAATACGTCATATTATAAAATTATTTTTATCATAAAGTAGATCTATCAAATTACATTAAACACAAATAATAATAATAATAAATTATATATTGATGTGTGGTGTGAAAATTACGATTAACATTTCTATTTATCATTAAAATCTGTCTTTGACTGAGTACTAATTGATAAGCAGTCTGGGCACGGGTACCATTTAACCGTGCACCTGGGCCGGGCCTGACGTGACCCATAAAATCATATGTCGAAATCCTGATGGTCCCATCAGGACCCACCCAGATGGGCCAGAATGCCCGTTGGGAGCTAATTGCTAAATGTTAACCTCTTCCTTTTTAGGATTCGGCAACCCAACTGGCCCACTTAATTCATTAGCCCAGATCCATGATTCAATGCCCAATGACGTGCACACACAAATTGTGGATAGGTACTTTAAAGTCCTAACAGCCTTACAAGGATAAGAAATTACCATCGAAACTATACATTTTTAATTTTTAAAATGACTTTTATTTTCCTTAATCACATATATATAATAATATATAACATGTTTTAAGTGTTTAATATACAGAATTATTTAAAATATGAATATCACACGATAAATTTAGAATGAAAATTAATTATTATAATTCAAAGAGAAAATAAATTTGTTTTTTAATTTTTTGGGATTTTAAAAAACAGTGACAGAAAGTCATGCGTTGGTTTTCGTCCTGTACCCAAAAATATTTTTCAATAATAATAAATTATTATTATAATTCAATAATAAGAAACACAGAAATTATTCCAAAGGCCTAAATGTCACACTTATATTTCCATGTTTTCATATATGTGATGTGGTTGCTATTGCAAGATATTTAAATGTCACACTTATGGTGCCTGAGCTGGATAAAATTAGGAGTGATAATATGTGACACGACCCGTTAACCCAACACAAACACTACACGATAAAAGCGGGTTTGAGTTTGGCCTTAACAGGTTCGGATCAAAACAGATTGACCTGTAAGACAAATTTGCTTAACGGGTCACTAACAGATCAACCCGTTATGACTCGTTAAGAAAGTTAAATTTACATTTATACCCTTAGACCTAAGATTGTAACATTAATATTTTACAATTTGTTTTTATCATATTTGTGATTATAACTTTAATATTATAATAATGTTTGTTTATCATATTTTTGTAATTTTGTGTTTTTCATATTTGGTACTGTTGGGACTTTAATGTCAGTATTTTTCTTGTTTGGATTCTAATTTTAGACTTGTAGTTAGTTTTTTTTATTTTTTTTATTAGATATTATTTATATTTTAATATTTATATAAAATCAATCAGGTTAAACGGATTGAGACAGGTCGGGTTGTAACGCGTCAATATATTTCATATTCAATAACGGGTCAAAAAGGGTCGTATCGTGTTAACCCGTTATCTTAATGAATCGAGTTAGAGTTTGAGATTTTGACAAGAAATTCTTAACTGGTCATATTCAGATTGACCAATTAAGTATAATGTACATATCTTGACACGACACGAACACGACCTGACACCCCTAGATTATTAAACGTTGTTTTGGGCTGGATCCCAGGTGTGTCAACTTTTATTTTATGATTTCAATTATGATTTCAATTCAATTCAAATTTGATGATCCATTTCATTTTTTTTAAACCAAAAAACTTCAATCTCACAGTGAGAGAAGCATTCCCCTTCTGTTGTTGCCTGGTATGCAACCTTTGGTATTCTTAGTTTTTCACAATGATCATGTCATCAATGTTATTGGAAGCTAGAAAGTGGTTCATTAAGTGTTGTTTCAAGATTAATGCATGACTGTATGCATGAGTGTGCATGCAAGCTAAGTATCAAAGAGAAAAGGGTTCCAAGTATTATTTTAATATTTTGACTTTTATAATAACGAGACTACCTATCAAATAAATGAATTGTCTCAAATTTATTCTACGTATTTGAAAAAAAAAAACTTTTTTGTAGGCTTAATCTAACTAATTCAAGCTAACAAGAATTTAATCTCTGTAAATTCTCATTTCAAATATTGTAAGTCATCCTAAAGTTTTCTAAGTTATACATAGATTATAGCACTGATATCTATTATGCGATAATGTTAAATAATGTCATAATCAGTTCTAGACTCTTGATCCGCATAAAAAAACTATAAAGATGAGACAGTGATTAGGAATGAGTATTGAGATGTTTTTAAAGGTAAAAAGAAGCTACATAATATTCTTAATCGGAAGAATGTCTTTAGACAGAATATCGAGTTAAAATAAGGACAGTGAAACAGATAAGTCGCAATAATACAATTGCACCAGAGGGTATTTTTTTAAGGTGTTTTCAAAGAAGCAGAAAGGCCAAAGACTTTGGTTGAATAATGTGAGCATTGAGCTAAGATTTTGAGTTTAGGCATCAATCTTTGGCTGGCCTTTGGCCTGAGCTGCAAGAGGCAGAAACTCATTTTGAAGATCAAACCTAACCTCAGTAGTCTTGGCTCTCCTGACAGTGAGTGTGGAGTTGAAATCAGTCCGTTATCTTTTTCCATATTTGCATTAACCATCAATTAGAGTTCTTGATTTGGCTATGACACGATTGACCAAAGGTGGATATGGTGCTGGATAAGAATGTTGGAATCCACTGAAATTTTTTTAGTAGTAGTTCTTTTACATGCCATAGACGCATAATATCATTAATATTAGATTTCTGGATTTCTTCAGTTACCTTGTAAGTATATTTGATTTATGTTGGATGTTAAATTTATTTTATGTGGAGCACATTTGACTAATTATTGTGATTATGATCATCATTGCAGGTCTTATCCTTTTGGTATTTCATTCTTTTTTCTTTTCTTAACCTGCTTTTTAACTTTATTTTTTTTTTTTTGTTAAATGTGCTTTTATATTGTGTCAATCTTGGAAAAGTTTTATCGTAAGTAAAAGAATTAATTCTATCTCTTATTACCTATAAAAAAATAAAAAAAGGAATTAATTCTATGAAAATAGGCATAAGTCACACTTGCTTATAAGTGACAGCCATATGAAACAAAATTGCAAAATACAAATTCTAATCATTTTAATATGTATGATAAGAAAACTATGTAATTCATGGCCTGAATACCTTTGGTCTTATGTGGTTCAATGGTAAGATAAGGGTTCTAACAAACTTTCATGACCTTTAGTTCATTTGTTGTGAAAGAAATTATTTGGACTCGCCCGTGCTCAGTATGAAAATCTATCTGTTTCTGTAGGAATCATATGTGGACCAATCTTGCTGTTCTTGACATCAATCAGAGGAGACCTAGAGGTGGCGCTAAACTTCCCTCATATATTCTCCCCTGGGATTCAGGTGCATGTTATATCACAGAAAGAATGTTATGCTTAGATGTTTTCAGGTGCATTATCGACAACAATGTATGGTTTTAGTTGCCTCATCTGTGATGCATATGGTTTGAATGGATTATCAATTAGCTATCTTACCTATTGATCTAATACCCAATCGGATTGGGCCAATCCTCTGCTATAAAGATCCAAATCTGGTATATCTGAGTGAGATTTGTAATTTTCATGATGATTATTCATAGGGAGCACTTATAATATGAAACTGAAGTAGGAGTTCTTGAATCAGTACTATTTATCAATAATTCAACTTTTGATTATTGGTGGTTCCTGTATCTCATTTGCTTTCTTTCATAACTCATCATTTACTGTAGGGCTAGAAGTCTCACCCTTCCATTTCTGTTTCTCTCATTTGTGATAAAAAAAAATGTTGCACTTTGAACTGTAAACTTCCCATCCTTTGTGAAATTCCATATCTGGTTTTCTTCAACCCCCATCTTACGTTTAAGTTGTTGCATATTAATTTAGCTTGTTAAATATCAAAAATTGAATTCTATCAGTGCCGCAATTTTAGTTGTAGTATTCATCAATTATAAGCTCACAGACTTTTGAATATATATGTTGAGAATCTTAACTAAGGATATCAACTCAATAAGAAGTGATGGATTGGGTTATCTTTCTTGATGGAAGGAAATAAAGCTTAGAAACTTGTAAAACAAAAGTTTTGTCATGTGCATATAAAAGTTTTTGTTTCTCCATCAGTTACAACAAATGTGCAAACTTAGATAGGCTGAAAACTTCTATCTAACGCTCTCTATGTTGAGAAACTGTGATGGTTTACAATCAAGAAATAATTGGTTCTACGAAATTAAGTATCAACGATTGTCAAAGATTAAGTATTCTAATGATAGCTGTTTTTCTTAGTTAATTTTCTCCCAAATCTTATATTACACTTGATCTCTTCCTATATATCCCTTTACTTTAAACTCAGACCACACAAATTTTGAAGACTCGGTCACACACACGCTTAAACCAATATAGCCCAATATTCATGTGTTCCAATAACACGCAAACATACCAATTTTGGTGAGAGAGAATTCTAAGCCTCCATAAAGAACCTCTTTAAAATTATTAAATTTTAAAAATAAAAATATAAAAATACTTATATGCAAACATACCAATTTTTGTGAGATGAGATGAGAATTTTATAAATAGTAGTAAGATAGTTTGTGAATAATAGTGAGATAGTTTGAATTAAATATTTTTTAGTTTTGGGAAATGAGAGAGAAAAAGTTGAATAAAAAATATTATAAAGTTAAAATATTGTTAGAATATAGTTTTATAGTATTATTTTTGTTTTGAGATATAAAAAAGATGGAATTGTTTTTTATTTTTTATTTAAAAGTTTGAAAAACTTGTAATGATTAGTTTGCAAATTTTATATTTGAATTATATTTAAAAATAAAATTAGATGAAATGAGATCAGATGAGAATTTTGACTCAATTATAGGCCAAGACTTTGAGTACTCAATATGAGATTCTATCCAATTTCTCAATCTCCCTGCGCCTTGGGGTTCATAGCAATCAGCTTGGGATTTAGACTAGGGCTGTACAGGAACCGGCCGGACCGACCGCCTCCGACGCGGACCGGCCGCCGGATTCAGGAACCGGCCGAAACCGGTGAAGAACCGGTCTGCGGTCGAGAAGATTTGAAGGAAAACCGACGTCGGCGGTTCGGCGCCGGTTTGAACCCCTAGGAAGCCGCTAAACCGGCCGATCCTTATTCTTCTAAATATATGTTATAAAACGGCGCCGTTTCACTTAAATAAGTGAAACGACGTCGTTTTTACTCGTAGAAGTTTAAAAAAAAAAATACAGAACGACGCCGTTTGACATTAAACAGAATGGCGCCGTTTTGAATTACGTTCCCCCACCCCCCTCTTCTCTTCTTCTTCCTCGCTTCTTCTTCTTCCTCCCGCTTCTTCTTCTTCCTCTGCAACTAAACCCTAAGCAGCTAAGCTTCTACTCTCACTGGACAATAGACGCGGCACCCCTCCTCCGTCACAGAGACGCCGACGGCAGACCGAAGAACAGAACCACGCTACGTCGAGACCGATAGTATCGGTTTTCTCTCCCCAATCGAGCGGTTTCGGCCGGTTCTTTCCCCTCATGGCAGACGTCGGTGGAGTCTCGGTTTGGCGCCGAAACCGACGCCGACACCATCGGGTACACCCCTAATTTAGACCGCCGTATTTGGGACGTGGAGTAAGAATTGATTTCAAACTATTGTTGGAAGCTATCCATGAGTATTGGCCAGCAAGTCTGCTTGTTTGGATAATAAGATGAGATAAGATGGTTTAGATGAGTTGAATAAAAAATTATTTCTTAATATTATTATTATTTTAAGATTTGAAAGGATTGAAATGTTTATTATATTTTGTATGAAAATTTTAAAAAATTATAATGGTGAGATGAGATAAATTCAGATGGATTGAGAGTATTTCTATATTTAAATGGAGCCAGTTCCAATAAAAAAAAATGTGAGCACTTATACTCTGTAGTTGTAATGTTGCTTTACGCGGCAAGTTGTTTTTCACTTGCGACAATTCTTTCATCCTAATCCAAGATTTCTATCCAACATGATCTAATATTACATTTGTGAATTCCATGAACCTAACTATGCGGTGTGAAGTTTGATTTTACACCCATCAATGAAAAGTCAACACCTAAGCGGTCTATGTAATTAACGGTAGAAGCGACTTGAGAAAATAATCTTCCTAGACACTCTCTCACTCTGTCTGCTGAAGCCCATCTCTCTCCCTTTCTCCCTCCTCTGCTCTCCCTTTTTTACCCCCCCTCAGTTGCTCTCTCTCCCCCATAGACAGATTTGCGATGGGGAAAGGCCCTTTCTAATTGTTGGGCTCGATTTGGAGATCATAAGAAGCTAATACAGCTCACAATTGATGAAGATGTATTGACGTAGTGATGCTAATGGATCTCAGCAGTAGATTGGCAAAGTGGAGGCATCAAGGGCAAGAACTGCTACATGTTGATAAAGATCTAAATGGTGTGTTAATAGCTCGAGTCATAAATTATCTTCGATTTTGATAGTAGAGTTGTTCCTTGAGTTCCAAACCCATTTTTTACCTCATGTAGAGAGATGACCAAGTTGTAAAATGATATGTATAATTCTATTGTTCAATGAGCAGCTTTAACTTGCAGGAATGTGACAGCGTTGATATTGCGGGGAAAAAAAGCTCAACAATGGCTTGAGGGGGGAGAAAATCTGAGTTTTGGCCTGAGAGGAGAGAGAGAGAGAGAGAGACTGAACATTAGCAGTCACAAAAAAAAACCACATAACTTTGACTTTATTAGTTCTTTTGGAATTAATGGCATTTTGGTTATGTTGGGGCATAAACACACACTCTAAGTTGAGCTTTCGGAACTTGGATAAGAAATAGTTGATTGTTTTCTTGAGCTTTTATGAATTGACGTTAGCAGAAAAGAAATCACCAAATTAACTCCTACGTAAAGCAATTACAAGTCTCATATATGTTATTAAGATCTCAAACTTGTGATTGAAGGAAAAAAAAAAAGAAGACATACGAAAAAGCAAACATCAAAACACGAAGCTACACAATTCTAAACCTACATAGCTTACAAGTGCTTGTCACAATAAAATAGTAGCAATTGGAGATGCAAACTTCAACGAAGTTAAACCATGCTCGTCGCCAGTACAAATTTATGTAGAGAATGGCAACAACTCCTAGCAACATTATCACATAAGACACCGCAAAGCTGACGTAGAAGACTTCCAAGTCTATAAAACCAGAAGCTTCATCTCCCTCATTATCAGTAGGAATGGTAGATGATGGTTTAGTTTTAGTGCACGTCTTATGTAGTGGAGGTCCACACAGGAGAGGATTTCCCCCGTAACTGCTTTCATCAAAGGTACCGAACTGAGCTTTTCTTTCTGGTGTTGTACCCCATAAGTTATTGTGTGCCACTTTGAAGACAGCTAGAGAGTTCAACTCTACCAATTGAGGGGGGATAATACCATCCAAGTTATTATGTGATAGATCCAAGCTCTCAATTTGCATGAGTTTCGAGAATTCAGTGGGGATTGATCCCGTTAAATTGTTGAACGACAGGTTCAACACATGGATGCTACTCAAATCTCCAAGTTCGGTTGGAATTTCTCCTTCTAATTTGTTGCATGAAAGGTCAATCCCAGACATGTAGTTGAGGATGTCACCTTTGTAGGAGAGAGTATTATTCTTTGTTGAGAACTCCACTTCTTGCAGTGCATCCACTATCGAGAACCTATAATCTTCCATGTAAAAACCAAAGATTCCTTTGTTCATTATCATTGCGGAATGCAAGAATGACAACTGGTTGTATATTCCAAAATATAGTTGGAAAGTGCTTGACACCTTAGATTTTTCGTAGGTTGGCTCAAGAGTAAAGTTACTCAAGCAATGACGTATTTGACCAGAAAAACTATTGTGGGAAAGATCCAACAAGCTTAGTTTTTCTAAAAGGCATAATTGAAGTGGGATTTTTCCATGTAAATTATTTGCTTTCAAGAGGAGAATGCTCAAACTTGAAAGGTTGCCGATCCAATCTGGAATGTTGCCAGTAAGGTAGTTATCTCTAAGATTTAGAGTGACTAAATTAGAGCAACCCTTGAATGCACTGGTAATTGGACCGGTTAACCTATTTTTATTCAAATGAACATGTTTGATCTCGGACCAGTTGGAGCAAGAGGGTATAGAGCCAGATAGATTGTTATGGGACAGGTCAAAAAATGAAAGGTATTTCAAGTTACATAACTCAACTGGAATGGGACCTTCAAGCTGGTTTTTTGTGAGAGCAATTTCTGTCAAACTTGGCATGCTCCCCAGCCATCTTGGAAGCATCCCTGACAAATTGTTATTACTGAAATCAATTGCTCCCAAGGCCGTCAAATTAGATATGCTATGTGGGATCTCTCCAGAAAAGTGGTTGTTGTCCAAGTGCAAAAACCTTAGTAATGTTAGATTCAAATTGGTAGGAATTAGTTGGCCACTCAAATGATTTTTGGACAATTTAAGGTAGTACAAGGAGAAGCAACCTATTATCAAATTCTCTGGTATTGTTCCTGAAAAATTATTGCTTGACATATCTAAAATTTTTAAGGAGGTCAAATTACCATAAGAAGAAGGAATAACACCTTCAAAGTGATTTTCAGAAGTATGTAAAAACACTAGATTCGGAAAAACTAAACCAAAGTTAGCTGGAATTGGACCTTGAATATGATTAAATGAAATATCTAAAAGAGAAAGGTTGGGAATATGATGACTGGGCAGCTGCAAAGTTCCCGTAAAAGAGTTATTTCTCAAATTAAGAACCTCCAACCTTGTATAGTTTTCTAGCAACCATGTGGGGAACTGTCCTGCCAAGTTGTTGTGAGGGAGTTGTAGTACTTGCAAGTCGAACTGATAATGAAGGAATCTAGGAATTATTCTACCAGCCTTGCAGCGTGAACAACTGAAAGCCTTTAATTGGAAGCTTGGAATCCATCTTTGAGACAGAGTTTCATCAACGAAGTTGTTGCCATCACTAAATATGACCTCAAGCTTTGAGAGATTAAAAAATGAGGAGAATGTGATTGGGTTGAGGTAGTTATGTGATAAATCAAGGTACTCAAGTGACTTCAAATTAGGTAGAGGGGAGAGATCAAAGCGATTTGAAGAGATATCAAATATTCGAAGTTGTGTCATGTTTGCCAAACATGAAGGCAGCATCCCTTCAAAATCATTTTGGCTGAGATCTAACTCTCGTAGATTCATAAGCTCACACAAGCCTACAAAATGAAATGAGTAATAATTAAGTTCTACCATTAAGAGATTTTTGCTAAGGAATATTTTGCGAAAATAAGGCTTTTTACCTTGATCGATGGGCAAACTTCCATTGAGTCCACAGTTTCGTATTGACAATACATTAAGGGAAGTCATAACTCCAACTTTACTGAGGAAGCTTTTGTCAATGACGGAATGATCCAAATACAACTCCTGTAGGTTCTTTAGTCCTCCCAACTCTAAAACCGCAAGGAGTGTTTAATTAAGCGAAGAATTTATATAGATCAACACCAGTATCCTAGCTAGACACGAATATTAAAATGTGTTCCCTAGGATATAGCATGGAGTATCAAATGGATGTAACCTTAGAGACTAATTACCTGAGATTGGTCGATCTATGAAGTAATTCCCACTGAGGTCAAGCACCTCTAGCTTGCTCAATCTGGATAATCTTTCAAAACCTACAATTTAGACGAGTATAAACTGATTTCTATTGCATAATTCAAAAAATAAAAAAGAAAGAAATATAAACAAAGCATCCAGATATTGCATTATAACTCAAATCTCTTGAACGGGAAGAAACAGAGAGGCATTCAGATTAAGATACCAAACTTCATCACTATTGTAAGAGACCTTCACATAGCTAAGATGAAGCTCTTAATGTTGTCACACACAACACGTTTCCAATCGTAGCAATTACTCTCTTCGTGAATCGTAGCAAACTCCATTCTGTTTTACTCTCAGTACTCTCAGGTGTCTAATTAAGCGAAGAATTTAAAATGTGTTCACTAACCTTAGAGACTAATTACCTGTGTTCACTAGGATGTAACGCAAATGTAGTTCCTTGAGCAATAAGAACTGACCAAGGGATAACAGGAAGCTTTCATTGAAGTAATTCCCACTGAAGTCAAGCACCTCTAGCTTGCTCAATCTGGATAATCTTTCAAAACCTACAATTTAGACAAGTATAAACTGATTTCTATTGCATAATTCAAAAAATAAAAGAGAAAGAAATATAACTCAAATTGAGGTACTTAAGCTCTTGAAAGGGAAGAAACAGAGAGGCATTCAGATTAAAATACCAAACTTCATCACTACTGTAAGAGACCTTCACATAGCTAAGATGAAGCTCTTAATGTTGTTTCACACAACACGTTGCCAATCGTAGCAAACTCCATTCACGTTTTCTGTTTTGTCTCAGTACTGTCAGGTGTCTAATTAACCAGTATTAAAATGTGTTCACTAGGATATAGCATGGAGTATCAATAGGACATAGCAAATCAGTCGATCTAACCTTAGAGAATAATTACCTGAGATATCGATTGGTCGATCTAATCGGTTGTATCCCAAATATAGTTTCTTGAGCGATAACAACTGACCAAGGGATGACAGGAAGCTTTCATTGAAGTAATTCCCACTGAAGCACCTCTAGCTTGCTCAATCCGGATGATCTTTCAAAACCTACAATTTAGACAATTATAGAAAATTTAGACAAAAAACAATATTGCCTAGCTACCTACTCTGTTCATGATATAAACATACCTTCATTTGGAAGCCATCCAGATATTCCATTATGACTCAAATCGAGGTACTTTAGCTCTTGAAAGGGAATAAACAGAGAGGCATTCAGATACCGACCTTCAGCATTAATGTTGGAAATACGCTGAATATAATTAAGATGAAGCTCAATTACACGTCCTGTAGTGTCGTCACACACAACTCTTTTCCAACCGCAGCAATTTCTCTCATCGTGAGATGAGTCCCAAGATGTCAATAACGATTCATACAAGTAGTTCACGAAGGAAGGTTTGAGTCGCAAGAGAGCTTCTCTCTCCTCCCTCAAACAAGCATGAATAGGAGATAATTGAAACAAGGCAGCCAACATTAGCCACCACCCAAAAATTCCAAACTCCATTTCACGTTTAGGTGTATAAGCGAAGTTGTTCTTAAACAGTTTATATAGACACCTCAACAATACCGATAGACTTAGAAATTAAGGCCAAAATAGAATTGAATTAAAGTTTTAGAATTTTAAATTACTGATCATTGAAATATTTCCTCAATAAAAACAGTTGATTTAATTAGATAAGAAAAGAAGCATTGTCTCTTGGTAAATTGTCTCTTGGTAACCAAAACATGATAACCTTAAAATTTGTTAGTATATTTTAATAAATAGATTTTTAATGTCCAATAATAAATAGTATGTTCTCCAATTGAGGTTGGTCGCCTGGAGAGCTAAGGCTTGATTTTCTTTTTTCTGTAGTCTAATTATCCATCTATTCATCTTTTCGTGAATAGATGGATAAAATAAAATAAAGCCTAGTGTAAAATCTTTTGACTCAACCCACTTGTACAGATTTTGATCTTTAGGACGGAATTTAAATTTTATCTCAATACGTGGATGCTGTTTTTTCTGCGTTCGAATAGAGAAGTAATTGAAAAATATTTATGTTTTAGTAATGTTTGGAAAATAAATATCTAAAAATACTTAAAAATATTTAATAATATCCAAACAGGCCGTAAACCAAATTAAAGATGAAATTTCTACCTATGTTCATGCGAGGATGTGGACCATAATCGCAACCGGATGGCTGATAGTTATCAAATCCACACAGCCACGCATAGTACCAATCTACACCTTCGAGATTTGATCATACGTGGCAATCAGCTTGGAAAAAAAATCAAGATTTTTTTAAGTTTTTTTATTTCAAAATCTATTTTATTCCTAATTTAGAATTTTAAATTATTGATTGAAATATTTCTTCAATAATGTTTTTTTTTATATTTAATTTATATTTTTCATAAAATTAATATATAAAAACAGATTATATGAATTACGAACTGCACAATTATTAATTTATTTATTTTTTTATGAGTTTTCTTGATTTAACAAATAAACTAGACAAATTTTCTACGAGCTATTAGTGGATAAGGTAAAAGTAGTACTCAGTATCAATTTATAAGTTGGTCTAGCACATAAATATTTAATTAAATAAAATTAAATGTAGAATTGAGATTCAAACTCAAGACCTCTGCATTAAAACCATACGATTAAATTACTATTTATTCAAAAATTTTAAACTAATTAAAAAGTTCAAATTAAACATTTATATTAATATTAACAATTAAAATTTTTACCTCAAGTTATTAGGATTATTTTTTTTGCATTAGTATTAATAAATGGATAACGATAGGGGGACTGATCCTTTTACACCCAGTCTATTGAACAGTTCAAAATTCATTTTTCATTTTTTGCTTTTTTTTTATTTTAAATATTTTTTTTAAATTTACAAATTTATTAATAATCATTTCTTTAATCATTAAATAAATTTTTTTTAAAAACATAAATAAATTCTCCGTCAAAACTAGTTCATGTATCGTTTTCTTTAATAAATTTCTATTTACTAGAAATTAGTAAAAATTCAATGATGAGACTAGAAATAACTATAGACAGAATCTGGAAGGTGTACATATAGGTTTGGTTTGGCTGCAAGGAAAGGAGAGCATTGACTCCAAGTCTTTAGCTAGCCCTATCACGGAGTCGTCAATCATGTCTTCAAGGAAAGGAGAGCAATAATCCATTGAGTCTAGCTTCTGCTGAAGGTAGTCTCCATATTCAAATATCATAAATATAAATATTTTTAATTTTTAATTTTTAATCTAATAATGACTTAATTATTATAATTTTTTAAAACTTTCAAATAAAACACAAAATTAATTTAATTTTTTTAAGTCTCAAAATAAAAATTATATTAAAAAATTATATTCTAACAATATTTTAACTTTATAATATTTTTATTCAATTTTTTTTCTCTTTTCCCAAAATCCTATAAAACATTTTAACTCAAACCATTTTATTACTATTCACAAATTATTTTACTATAATTATTACTATTCACAAATTTCTCATCTCTTCTTAACATCTAAACAAGGTCATAGTCTATTTGTAAATCACTCAGTTTGGTTTAAATTATTTATAATTTTCACAATTAGTATGCAAATTTTTATAACCAGGTCCTCTTGTCTTTCTACCGTCAATTCATCTATTTGAAACTAGTTTAACCAATCAGAACTTGACACATGACATATAAATGCCAGGTCAACACCCTTACAAAAAAAAAATCTAAAAATTAGAATAAAAAAATATTTAAAAGAATCTATAAAATTTTGCTAGATACAACCGGCCTGCGAAACTGCAGTGCAACCGGTTGTTTATTTCAAGAAAAAAGGGAACATAAGAAGCTAGAGGTGGGCCATGAGCAGACCAATATGGCAATAGAATAAACCAGCAAAGAATTTTGGAAAAAGAAAGTCTGCAACTTTCCAATGCTGGTCGAATCGTCATCCTACAGATTTTATTTTTTCAACAAGTTTCGGTTATAACAAATTTCCTAAGTTTGTTATTTCGTCAAAAAGGTTTCCATTTGAGAAAGTTTCCTTATTTTGCTCCAATCTCCGTTATAATAAGGACCGGCATTGTAATGTAGAGATATTGTTTCATGGAATAAAGATTACAGTGGTTTGAATTTTCTTTGATTTCTTTGAAGTGGGAAACAAATATTTCCTCAGTCGTTCAACACAAAAACGTCACCATCACCAACGTCCGTCGAGAGCGAAAATCGGAGCTGCTCTGTTTTGAGGCCTTGGAGGCAGAGTATCGTCTTCCATTCGAGTATCCGTATCTATTTCCGGCAGGGGTCAACACTTTGAGATTACAAAATGGAGAACACAAGTTCAAAAAAACCGAAATTATGAAATGAAACTCCTTTTCATTATAGAAACCAACCGGTCGATCAGAACCAACAGCAAGGCAAAAACATTTACATCAAACACTCTATCACCCACAAACTCTTCAAACTAAAAAACGATAAATTACAGAGATGGACAAAAACCCAACCAGTACCTTCACCTCCATTTCACATATAAATACTTTTCGTTACAATAAAGCAATTGGTCGTGCTTGAACTCTGGAAAAGCCAATCGCAGTAAGCCAGCAACTAGAGTCACATAACAAAAGGAGGAACCTGTTTCTTCTGGCGAGCCAAGTTCCAAATCCTCCAGCTAAACAAATTAAAGATGAATTGTCTATCTATGTTCATGCAAGGATGTGGACCTTAATCGCAACGGCCTGATGGCTGATAGTTATCAAATCTAGACTGCCACGCATAGTAACAGATTTTCTATTTTAAATAGTTTTTTTAATTATATAAATTTATTAATAGTCACTTTTTTAATTATTAAATAAATTTTTTTAAAAAACATAAATAAAGTCTCGGTCAAAACTATCTAGAAGCATCTATTCATGTATCATTTTCTTTAATAAATTTCTAGTCTTGGTTTGGCTGGAAAGAAAGGAAAGCATTGACTCCAAGTCTTTAGCCCTATTACGGAGTCATCAATCATGTCTTCAAGGAAAGGAAAGTAATGATGCATTGTGTCTAGCTTCTTGGTTAAGGTCCTCTCAATATTCAAATATCATAAATATAAATATTTTTAATTTTTAATTTTCTTTTAATCTAATAATGACTTAATTATTATAATTTTCTAAAACTTTCAAATAAAACACAAAAATAATTTAATTGTTTTAAATTTTCAAATAAAAATTATATTCTAACAATATTTTAACTTTATAATATTTTTATTCA
>QEOT01002422.1:14219-56539 GCA_003123785.1 Pterocarya stenoptera | reverse complement strand
ATCTAGATGGTGTGTTAATAGCTTGAGTCATAAATTATCTTCGATTTTGAGAGTAGAGTTGTTCCTTGAGTTCCAAACCCATTTTTTACCTCGTGTAGAGAGATGACCAAGTTGTAAAATGATATGTATAATTCTATTGTTCAATGAGCACCTTTAACTTGCAGGAATGTGATAGCGTTGATATTGCAGGGAAAAAGAGCTCAACAATGGCTTGAGGGGGGAGAAAATCTGAGTTTTGGCCAGAGAGGGAAGAGAGAGAGAGAGAGACTAAACATTTGCAGTCACAAAAAAAAAACCACATAAGTTTGATTTTATTAGTTCTTTTGGAATTAATGGCATTTTGCTTATGTTGGGGCATAAACACACACTCTAAGTTGAGCTTCAATACTTGGATAAGAAATAGTTGATTGTTTTCTTGAGGTTTCATGAATTGAAATTAGCAGAAAAGAAATCATAAAACTAACTCGTACGTAAACAATATCTATAGTTCAGGCATCTTTCCTGATAGGAATTTGAGGAAGCCTGTTTGGTCATTAATTGCTTGCAAATATTTTAATCCAGTACCCATATTTTTCATCTAGAGTTATATTGCGAAAGGGGAACTAATTAAAAGTCTCATATATGTTATTAAGATCTCAAACTTGTGACTGAAGAAAAGAAAAAGAGAAGACAAACGTAAAAGCAAACATCAAAACACAAAGCTACACAGTTCTAAACCTAGATAGCTTACCAATGTTTATCACAATAAAATAGTAGCAAGTGGAGATGCACACTTCAACGAAGTTAAACCATGCCCGTCGCCAGTGCAAAGTTATGTAGAGAATGGCAACAACTCCTAGCAACATTATCACATAAGACACCGCAAAGCTGACGTAGAAGACTTCCAAGTCTATAAAACCACAAGTTCCATCTCCCTCATTATCAGTAGGAATGGTAGATGGTGGTTCACTGTTAGTGCATGTATTATGTAGTGGAGGTCCACACAGGAGAGGATTTCCCTCGTAACTGCTTTCATCAAAGGTATCGAACTGAGCTTTTCTTTATGGTGTTGTACCCCATAAGTTATTGTGCGCCACTTTGAAGACGGCTAGAGAGTTCAACTCTACCAATTGAGGGGGGATAATACCATCCAAATTATTATGTGATAGATCCAAGCTCTCAATTTGCTTGAGTTTCAAGAATTCAGTGGGGATTGATCCCGTTAAATTGTTGAACGACAGGTTCAACGCATGGATGTTACTCAAATCTCCAAGCTCGGTTGGAATTTCTCCTTCTAATTTGTTGCATGAGAGGTCAATCCCAGACATGTAGTTGAGGATGTCACCTTCGTAGGAGAGAGTATTATTCTTTGTTGAGAACTCCACTTCTTGTAGTGCATCCACTACGAAGAACATATAATCTTCATCAAAATCATGTTGGCAACACTACTTGGGGGAATTTGGCCAAGGAGTCCTTCATGGCCGAATTGGTGAGGAAAACCCCATCTACTTTGTGAGAATTTATGGACTGGGAGGATGAATTTGTAAATGCCGAGATACATTGATTGCCCTCACCACCATGCCAGGGCAAAAGGAGGAGAGTACGTCGAAGGAAGGCCCTAGAAAGCAATCTAAGGCAAAGAAAGAATCAGTATGAGGGAAAACAAGAAATACCCGCAAGGCGATACAGTAGCAACCATGTACACTATTCTAGTGTGCAAGACCATGACAAGGCGAATGGAGCTAGGCATGATGAAGACCGCGGGCGATGGACTCAAAGGTATTGTACGTACCACTGGGCGAATAGTCACCGAACCAAGGATTGTCACATGCTCAAACAAAAAATTGAAGAGATGAAAGGTAGCGGAGAGCTAGAGCGCATTGTCGCCGAAAATGCCTCTCCACCACGGCGTTTAGACGATAGGAGGTAGGACCATAAACCTAGATGAAGCGAGAGCCCGTGGAGGAGAGAATCATCTAAGAGGGCGAGGAGATCGCAGGAACCAAGAAATCACCGACCCAAGCAAGATACAGATCGGCGAAATCCACCTTTTGGGGAGATCAGTACCATAGCTGGGGGTTATACAGAAGGTGGACTGACCTCGTCGGAAAGAAAGGCCAATGCAAGATGGGCGAGGTATGAGGAAATATACAGCGTGGAGAGGCCTGTCAAGTAAGCGCGGGTGCAAACCTTGCCCATAATTTCTTTTGGCGATGAGGACTCTCAAGGGGTAGTATACCCAAGCAAGATACAGATTGGCAAAATCCACCTTTAGGGGAGATTCATACCATAGCTGGGAGTTATGTAGGAGGTGGACCAACCTCGTCTGAAAGAAAGGCCTATGCAAGATGGGCGAGGTATGAGGAAATATACATCATGGAGAGGCCCGTCAAGCAGGCACAGGTGCAAACCTCGCCCATAATTTCTTTTGGCGATGAGGACTCTCGAGGGTTGTATACTCATACGATGATGCGTTGGTGGTAACAATGCTGGTAGCAAATTACATGACGCGGAAGATATTTATAGATAATGGAAGTTTGGCAGGCATCCTATTCTAGGATGCTTTCACGAAGATGGAGTTAAGTATGAGTCAGCTTCTCCCAGCACCAACCACTGAAGGGGTTCACCGGAGATGCAGTTCAACCCATGGGGTCCATTACACTACCTGTGTCAGTAGGAACTGACCCTTACCTCACTACCACCCTAACTAATTTCTTAGTGGTAAGAACACAATCGGCGTATAATGCCATTATAGGCTAACCAACATTGAATGCCTTGAGAGCAATCACATCCACCTACCATCTGAAAATGAAGTTTCCCACGAAAGCGGGAATTGACGAAGTGCATGGCGAGCAGATGCTTGCCTGAGAGTGTTACGTGTAGGAGCTGAGAAAATGAGAGCGAGTTGTAAAAACAGTAAAGCCATCGGAATACAGCGATGGGACCCTCCGGCCTCCTCCACCTTGAAGTCTTCATGACAGAGGTAAAAATAAGGGATGAAACACTGAGACAAGGAAAAGTCAATGAGCCATTGGAGCTTGTTCCCTTTGATCCAACCCAGCCGAATAACCACGTGAGGATTGGAACTACAATGGCGAAATAGGAAAGGACCAGGCTAATCCAGCTCCTCTTGGAGCAAAAAGACATCTTTGCATGGAATCATCAAAATATGCTAGGAATAAGCAAAGAGGTGATAGAGCACTGACTCAACCCAGACACAAGGCCTGTTAAGCAGAAGAAGAGGAATTTCAACACTGAGAAGTACAAAGCGATAGTAGAAGAAGTGGATCGATGACTGGTTTATCAAGGAAACTCAGTACCCTGACTAGTTGTCAAACGTTGTGTTGGTGAAGAAGTCCAATGGCAAGTGGTGAATGTGCATAGACTTCACGAACCTCAACAAAGCCTACCCAAAAGATAGTTTCCCCTTCCTCCGGATAGATCTAATAGTCGATGTCATGGTAGGTCACAAGGTGTTGAGTTTCATAGACTCCTACTCCGAGTTTAACCAAATCAAAATGGGTCGTCCAAACCAGGATAAGACGACCTTCATAACCAATCGGGGCCTATACTGTTACACAGTCATGCCCTTTGGATTGAAGAATGCAGGAGCAACCTACCAAAGGTTGGCCAACAAAATGTTCAAGAATCAGATAGGTCGAAGCATGGAAGTATATGTGGACGACCTTTTGGTGAAGAGCATGGAGTTTGGGCAGCCCATGGAAGACCTGAAGGAAGCTTTCGGTGTGCTGCGGCAATATAGGATGAAGCTCAACCCAACCAAATGCCCATTCGGGATACAGTCGAGGCGAATCCTGAGAAGCTCAGGGCGATCATTGAGATGAAGTCGCCCCTAACTCTTAAGTCCAAAAACTGGCAGGGAGAATAGCGGCCCTTAACAGGTTCGTGTCTGGGTCAACAAACAAGTGCATGCCTTTTTTCTAAGTATTGAAGAAGGGCTAAGAATGGGATGCACGATGTGAGGAAGCATTTACGCAGCTGAAAGAATACTTGACCCACCAACTGCTGCTTAGTCAAACCAAACAGGGGGAACTCTTGTCACTGTATTTGGCCGCCACCCCAAATTCGATTTCCTTCGCTCTAGTCAGGGATAGGGTAAGGAGAAAAACCCGGTGTATTATGTCAGCAAAGCCTTAAGAGGAGCCGAGAAGAGATCATGGTGGTTTATAAAATTATGGCAAAGATCATGGTGTTCCGTTTGGCATCGTTTCTAGAGAAAATTATTTCTCCGGAACAGGCGGCTTTTATTCGAGGGCGTAGTATTTTTTATAATATTGTCATTGCTCAAGAGTCAATGAAGGGATTGAATCGGAAGTCAAGGGGGGAAATGTCTTGTTTAAGATTGACATGGTGAAAGTGTATGATCGGGTAAATTGGAGATTTTTAATGGAAGTTGTTAATGTAAAAATGAGTGTGTTGACATATTCTTGTGAAAACCTTTGTAAATTTGTGTTGTAACAAGTGTTGAAGTGTGTCAAAGTAAAAAGGGGGTCAAGCGAGCTCAACACGGCTCGAGCAGAACACATATAGGAAGTTCGCTTGACCTGCGCTACTTGCACTCGAGCGGATCTTAAACAGAGAGTTCGCTCGACAGATGCTTAACATATCGCTAGAGCGAAACTCATACAGAGAGTTTGCTCGACGTGCGCTTGACACAGCACTCGAGCGGAAGGCAAACAGAGAGTTCACTCGACAAAAGCTCAACACACGGCTTAAGCAGAAGCCATTCAGAGAGTTCGCTCAACATGCGCTCGACATGGCTCTCAAGCGAAGTTCGTCCAGAGAGTTTGCTCGGCACGCGCTTTACATAACCCTCGAACGGCTTCAGAAGTACAACGTGCGTTCGACCCACGCTTAACACTTCACTCGAGCCAATGTTCAGAAAACCTAATTTTTCCTAGGGTTTAAGCACCTCACTTATTGGGAGGTATAAATTGAAAATTTTGTTCTTCCCTTTGGCAAAGGTTAGAGAGCCAAAAACTGAGCCATCTTCCAAGAGCATTTGAGAGAAACTTCCCCCACATTCAAAGTTGCATCTCTTGGAAAATATACCTCCACCATATCACACTCAAGATTAAACACAGTTGTGTTCATTGGAGTGGACGTGTTCATTGGTTGAAAGGTTTGCAGAGCTACTGTTGCTGTAGAGATCAAGAGGTTCTTGTGGGAAGCTATGGAAAGGTCGGAGTTCTGGCACTACATGCATGTAGTGATCGAGTGGGTCACTCGTGGAGTTGCAAGCCAAGTTTAGCTACTAAAAAGTTTTGTGACTGTTTCTAAATTGGTTGTAACGAACTAAAATTTCTATAGTGGATTTGTGGTGGTGACCTACACCCGGAGTGGTTTTAGATTTTGAAGACGTTCTTCAAATAAGTTTTCACTTTGTGAACAAATCTCTGTGTTAATTATTTGTGTGATTTGTTTCTTTGATTAATTGTTTACTTGTCAATAATTTTGATTAGACCAGAAAAAATGAACTAAAACTATTCACCCCCTTCTTGGTGTTGTGTTGGGGTAGAACCACTGCTTTTTCAGAAGTTTTGAGGAGATTGGGATTTTCGAAAGAATGGCGATCCTTTATTTTTAATTCGACTTCTTCTCCAATTTACTTGATTATGCTAAATGGCAGCTCTAAAGGGTTTTTTAAACCTTCTCGTGATCTTCGTCAGGGTGATCCTATATCACCGTATCTTTATATTTTAACGGAGGAGGTGCTTTCTCGGATGTTTCACAAGCACTTTCAAGAGGGGAGTATCAAAGCGTTCAATCTGGGAAGGGGGACTTTGATTTGTCATCTTTTGTATGCGAATGATGTTTTGATTTTTGCTAAGGTGGGAAAGGTTTCCATATGCCAGGTGATGAGAGTGCTTAGATGTTATGAAAACATGTCAAGGTAGCTTGTGAGTCCTCGTAAATCTTCCATTTTTTTCCCTTCAAACTTCTCTTAAGCCAAGAAATTGGAGTTGAAGTGTCTGACTGGTTTTGAGGAGGGATCGTGGCCTTGTACGTATTTCGTCACTACATGGTGGAAGAACTACTCTGATTATGTTCGATCCTTTGATGGCCATAATTCAAAAAAAAAAAAAAACTTGCAAGTTGGAAGAGTAAGTTGTTTTGCCTTTGGGGGAAAAATAATTCTCGTCAAGCATGTTTTAAATAGCATACCGATTCATTTGTTGTCGGTAATGAATTTTCCAAAAGTAGTTATCAAGGGTATCAAGTCGATTTTCTCTAGTTTGCTTTGGGGATCTAGTATGGACAAAAAGTGACGGAAATGGGTTTCTTGGCATAATATTTGTTTACCGGTGGAGGAGGGTAGATTGGGCATTCATGATCTTTCAGAAGTACAAAGCTCGTTGTTAATGAAGTTTGCATGGAGGTTATTAATTGGTGGTTCTTTGTGGTCTAATTTTTTCACTACAAAATATGTTGGCAATTCTCATCTTGCGGTTGTAATGATATCCAACAAGGGGTCGATTTTTTGGAAAGGTATTATGTGTCTAATGCCACAAGTCTTATGGAACTCACGTTGGCTAGTTCGTGGTGGTGATCTTAATTTTTGGTATGATAACTGGTTGGGGGATGGTGCATTGGCAAAAGGATAGGAAGTGGTGGAGGAGCCTGGGCTTAAGTTGTATTCACTATTTAATTCTTCAGGCCGGGATATTGAGAGACTTCAAATGTTGGTTATTAGTGAGCAATTGGAGAGAATTATTAATTCACAACCCAGGCTACGTACAGGGTCGGGATATATGTATTGGGAAACATTCAGTTGATGGCTCTTTCAGCTCAAAGTCGGCTTGGAATCTCATAAGGAATCACGACACTATTTTTCCATGGTGTATTTGGCAGCAACATATACCAAAGAAAATGTCATTTATGTGTTGGAGAGCTAGAGAAAATGCCATTCCTATTGATGATGCAATTCGTCATGTTGGTATTTAGATAGCCTCGAAGTGCCATTGTTGTGATACTCCTCAGGTTGAAACATTGGATCGTGCTTTGTGTGATGGGGTAAGGGCAAGGAAGGTGTGGGATTATTTTACAGGTGTTTTTGGGGTGCGCCTACCCCAGGTTCGTGGCTGGAAGGGAGAAGTTAATTTATGGTGGCTTCATGCATCTTCATCCTCACAAGTTGGATGGCTACGTGGGGTTATTCCCATTATTATTTCCTTGGCACTTTGGCATTCTAGCTGTGCAACTCGGATGGAAGAAGTGGTTTTTGATTGGAGGGGATAGTCCGTATGGTGAAAGGTTCGTTGCGCAAATTTCCATTACTTTGCGGAAGTTCAAAAAATTGGGATCCAATGAGTGTGTCATTTTAAGGGATTTAAATTGCCCCATTGTGCATTTTGTCTCAAAGCCTTCTAAGCTTGTTGTGTGGTCTCGGCTGACCAAGGTTTGTTTAAATTAAATGTCAATGGAGGCTCCTGTGGGAATCTGGGTGCATCGAGTGGGGTTGGTGTCATTCGCGATGCTCAAGGATGTGTGGTTGTGGGATTTGCGCATCCTTATGGACATGGTACAAATACTATTGCGGAATGTCGAGCATTTTTAGATGGGTTGCGGTTGTGCAATCATCTTGGTCTAAGGGATGTTTTAGTGGAATCAGATTCGAATTTAGTGGTGGGTTGGTTTCTTTCGGGGATCTGCAATTATTGGTATTTATGGAATGTTTGGGAGGAAGCAATGGGTCTCTTTTCTTCTCTTAATGTTCGAGGTCGTCATATTTTTAGAGAGGCTAGTCACGGATTTTTTGGCTAAAGAACGTTTTACAGACTTCCTAGGAGATGGTTTTGGTCCAAGGAGACTTCATGGACTTGTACGTACGGATAGATGGGGCATCCGGTATATTCGTCGTTAGTCATAGTTTGATCAATGTTGGGCGTTGTTTTTTTTCTTGCCGTTGTACATGGTTTTCCTCCGCCTGAGTGAGAGTTTTTTCAATAAATGGAGGTGTGACCCTCCTTTACTTATAAAGAGAGTGAAAGAGAGAGAGAGATATATATATATATCAAAGATTTCAAGTACTGTCATGACAGTATTTCTTCAAAATTATTATGGCGGAGACCTAAAATTATCAAAATTGGTCACTACACCTAGATGCAGTATACAAATCAAGCGATTATGGTAAAATAGAATCATTTAAAAATTAAGAACTAAGAAATATTTAAAATTTAGATTTTAAATACTTTTTGTGCATTGTAAAAATTCATATAAAAACAGATTATATGAATTACGAATGGCACAATTATTTTTTTTTTTTATGAGTTTTCTTGATTTAACTAATAAACTAGACAAAAATAAACAAGCTAGTAATACTTTCCAATCGAAAACGGATTGTCTACAGGCTATTAGTGGACAAGGTAAAAGTAGTACTCAGCATCAATTTAGTTGATGGGAGCTCACATGTGAGCAGACTTATTCTTAATAAGTTGGTTCAGGACGTAAAATATTTAATTAAATAAAATTGAATGTAGAATCGCAGGTGGTGTACTTATATGTTTAGTGAGCATCGTTACAAGTACTTCATGGAATGGTCTTATTTAATAATGTTATCGATGCCAAAGTCTTGGGTTAGTCTCTTAATCTATGTTTTCTCTGCAAAGAAATTTTAAAAAAAAAATTTGGTGTAATTTTCTTTTTCCATTTTTATTTTTTGGCACTTCACTTAATAGATATCTTTTGTTCAAGTTTGTATTTTGGAAAATGATTTGTGCAAAATCTAGAGTGTACAAGCACTACTCATTGTAAAAAGTGAGACCCATATGAAAAAATTTACTTTGTCATGATTGTCCCACTTTTTTTAAAAACCCTACACAGAATCATTTGTCAAGGTTGTTCAAAATTTGGTAATATAACGTGTTTTGTGCGAACACTATGGGCAATAATGCATTGTGCTTTCTTTAGGCTAAGGCCTGGTTTAGATGGAGAGATGCTTCCATTTCATCTCAATATCCAAACAACACAAGCACAAAACACTTTTCAATTTTCAACTTTTCAACTTTTTTTATCTAACCATTATCTGATTATTACAAATTTTTCGAACTTCCAAATAAAACACAAAAAATAATTCAACATTTTCAAATCTCAAAATAAAAGTTATATTAAAAAATTATATTCTAACAATATTTTAATTTTATAATATTTTTATTCAACTTTTTCTCTCTCCATTTTCAAAACTCTATAAAATATTTTAACTCAAACAATTTCAATACTATTCACAAATCATTTTACTACTATTTACAAATCATCTCAATTCATCTCGTCCCAACCAAGCATAAGAGAAATACAAAACTTTTATACAAAAATCAATCGCATATTTGTGTGATGCATGAAGAAGTTTTAAAATATTCATGTGTATTTCCTTAAAGGAAAGCATTTTTTTTTTTTTAAATAAACTCATTTCATTCATGAATCGAAGTTATAAATGTGACTTATCAATACAAAAAAATTTCAGATTATAAGCCAACTACACATCAACTATGGGGCTCCCCCACACACAAATTCCTTTGTGGCGATCATTGTCTTAACTTCGCAATGCATTCTCTCCTAATAGAGAAAAGCTCTGGAAAACAGAGCTTAATGGCCCCCTCTATCCTCTCAAGAAGAAAGAGTACGGGACACTACTATGGACACTAAATCCAATAACATATTTCTAATTTATTAACAACTAATAAAACAAAAAATAAAAAACTACAAGCAAACACAATAACAATCTGCTGAGCCCCAAGCACCGTTGTCACCCTGGGCTTCCCGTCCACCGCAAGCATCGGCATCTCGAGCTCTGACGGCACGAGCACCCAGCTTACGCACAGACAAAACAGCCTCCATTGTGCAGGCATCGCCTACAAGCAAGCATTGGCCCTACTTCCACCGGCCGTAGCATCGCCCACCATTCTCAATCTGCTTTTGACCCAGTTGCGTTCGATCCAAAGGCCAAAACACTTCACTCGGGTCAATAGTAAAATTGAAGCAGAAATACAAAATAGCAACTGAAAACTGAAAATGGAACAACGAAACACAGATGACCAAAAAATACAAAAATGTCAATAGTGTATAGTACGTTAGCAGTGGCACCTCTAGGATGCTATTCACTCTGGGAGGAAAGCCGATGGTCGAACTTGGGAGTCCCAGAGACAGGGAGTCCATATAAGCCGAGCGTGGCATTGGCAGAGAGCTCCTTAGTGGCGCCTGGTGGCCACGTGACATCGGGGTCTAGAAGCTTCATCCCGCACATGCGGGCTACGCGCCACTCCGATGGACGCCGGATTTGGTGGTCTTGAAGATCGGCGGCTGGGCGTCCTCCCGATGGGGCGCGTGTGGAAAGGCGACGGCTGGAAAAACTCGAATGGCGATCCTCCCCTTTTTGGCCTGAGAGACACAAAAATACAAACAAACAACACTATACAGTGAATAAAAAGGAGAATAGAGAGAACAGAAAAAGGAAAGATGGGGGAGGGAGGAGCCAAAGCCCCTCCCTCTTTTGCAGATCTGAGTTTGTGAGGTTTTCTTTCTGTTGGAGAAAAACGTTGAGAGAAAAGGGCCTCCTGCTAACTCCCCCGCTGCAAAATGGTTATTTTAAAGGAAAGCATTGACGCCAAGTATTCAGCACGTCACGTAGTCCATCAGTCAAGTCTTCTAAAGTTTGAGAATACACATTATAATTTTATGAAAACCAAAAAATCAATCATTTTTTAGCATAGATAATTTGAAAAGCTTCTACAATGTGTAAAAAATAATGCTTATAAATAGATTTTATCTTGTGGCATATTCACCACTTGAATGGTGCTACAATTCTCAAACTTGCATTGCATTGTTTTGTAATATCGTACTTATTTCATGTTATGTTGCATAAAAATTATACAAAAATAATATTTTTTGGCACTTCACTAAAATAGATATCTTTTGTTCAATTTTTGAATTTTGAAAAATGATTTGTACAAAGTCTAGAGTGTGCAAGCATTGCTCATTGTAAAAAGTGGGACCCATATGAAAAAACTTCACTTTGTCATGATGGTCCCACTTTTCTAAAAATTCATACACAAGACTTGCATCTTAAATACGTATCTATATTATTCCAAGTCGCCTATCACAGAAGCATCTTAAATACGTATCTATATTATTCCAAGTCGCCTATCATAGAATCATTAGTTAAGGTCGTCCAAAGTTTGATAATATATGTTCAACGTGTTTTGTGCGTACACTCAGGGCAATAATGCATCGTGCTTTCTTTAGGCTAAGGCTCGGTTTGGATGAAGAGATGCTTCCATCTTATATCAATATTCAAACACAATAAGTACAAACATTTTTCAATTTTAAATCTTCAACTTTTTCGTTTAACCATGACCTAACTATCACAACTTTTCTAAACTTCCAAATAAAACAAAAAAAATAATACAACATTTTCAAATCTCAAAAGAAAAA
The DNA here is from genome assembly GCA_003123785.1 of Pterocarya stenoptera. NCBI lineage: Eukaryota > Viridiplantae > Streptophyta > Magnoliopsida > Fagales > Juglandaceae > Pterocarya > Pterocarya stenoptera. The sequence goes on along the minus strand of QEOT01002422.1, from coordinate 45,112 downwards.
TTATCTAATAAAATTATATTATAAAAATTATATTCTAACAATATTTTAACTTTATAATATTTTTAATCAACTTTTTCTCTCTCCATTTTCAAAACTCCATAAAATATTTTAACTTAAATCATTTCAATACTATTTATAAACTATCTCACTATTATTCATAAATCATCTAAATTCATCTCATTTCAGTTCTACGTCCAAACCAAGCATAAGAGAAATGCAAAACTTTTATACAAAAACTAGTCGCATATTTGTGGGATGAATGAAAAAGTTTTAAAATATTCGTATGTAGGGCCTTTTCTTAAAAGAAAGCATTGACCCCAAGTCTTCAGTCCATCACGTAGTCCATCAGTCAAGTCTTCTAAAGTTTGAGCAATTATAGGGGCAACAATGCATCGGGTCTTCTTTAGGCTCAACAACATTTTTATTCTACTTTTTCTGTGTAGGGCCTTTTCTTAAAGGAAAGCATTGACCCCAAGTCTTCAGCCCATCAGTCAAGTCTTCTAGAGTTTGAGAATACATAGTAAACCTGTTTTGAGCAATTATAGGGGCAACAATGAATCGGGTCTTCTTTAGGCTCAACAACATCTTTAGCATTACACCTTTAACTTTTGGTTGAGTAATCATCAGTCAAGGTCATCCAAGACTAACCCCCTAATCCCTCTATGAAAACCATTTGCATATCAGTCTGTCACCAACTAAAATGCCAATTATAGTTGCATCGATCATGTTTGTGGCATTATAATTTTACAAAATCCAAAACACCAATCATTTTTTAGCATAGCTTCTTTGAAAAATTTCTACATCGGCGATGTGTAAAAAATAATGTTTATAAATAGATTTTCTCGTGGCATATTCACCACTTGAAAGGTGCTACAATCTCAAAGTGGCATTGCATTGTTTTGTAATATCGTACTTATTTCATGTTATGTTGCATAAAAATTATACAAAAATAATATTTATAGATCTATCTTGACGTCTGCATCTTGACTTGTTGATGAAGAATAACAAAAATCATCATGGTCTACAAGTTTATAAGACAAGAGGAATGTTATATACAGTCGTAGAGTGTGCAAGCATCGTGAAGTCGCTTTGAAAAATAGTGGAATCCACTATTAAAAAATTAATTTTTTTTCATGTGAATTCCATATTTACTCAATTTTTTCAAAGAGATTGCACGACGCTTGCTCACTCCACGACTGCAAATATCATTTCTCATAACACAATTGTTGCACCTAAAACAAATATGCATTAAGTAAATAAAATAATTATTAGAATTAATTGAGGGATGGAGGGTCCAGGAAAGTACAAAAATAAAATTTACAACAAAGAAATCCAAGCTTGCACCTCCAAACATCCAAAAGACACAAATTCAGGAAAATGATATCTAGACTCATCCACAAAAATAACCCAAATCTAGTTTAATCTTCATTTAGAGTAAATCCACAAAACCCACAAAAATAATCAAGCCATCCTGAGACAAAGACATACTGATGGGGGTGTTGCGGCGTGAGGGAGGAGTCATTGCCCAATCGAGAGGACGAGAGTGGTGTGGTTAGCAGCGGCAACAAAGAAAATCATAGAGAAGTGAAAGAAAGAGAGAGCGAGAGAGGAACTAACCACTATCGGTGCTAGATGGAGAGGAGCAATGCTATTTGCAGTGATAAAATCGCTGCAAATTCTTATTTCAGTGATTTTTATTGCCGAAATAATCATTTGCGACCAAAGCTCTCACTAGTGTGAATGACTTTTTTTGGCATGAAAAATGGCCAAAAAAAGTCGTACCTTTTTCTTTGCTATTCAAATGCCTTAAATTTTCCATTTGAACAAAAAATATCAATAGGAACCATTCCCTCATTTTATTTTTGGAGCAAACTCTTTGGAAACGAATTATTTTGTCTCTAAATCTTACCGTTCCAACAATAAATAATTGTTCGAACAATATCTTTAACTATTACACTTTTTGAGATGGAAACAATTTCATCCCTAAAACTCGAATTTGCTGTAGTGTTGTAGTATCCCAACCATGCTAGGTGAGTCAAAATCGGGTGCCATAGTAGAATGTATAGGCTGGTCACCCTTATGTTTGTAATTGTAGAACCAAGAGTTAATTTTGATGATTTATTATTAAGAAAATAAGAGATCTTATAAATTATATAGCCACGAGTACCAAGATTTTATCAAATAACCTACTTTTTACTTCAACCACTTTATTGCTTATTTATTTTATGACTATCTTCACTTTGAGTCATTTAGGCGATGATAAATTAGTATACTGGGGGTTTTCCTCCCCTGGCCTGCGAGACTAGCCCACGAAGGACTACAAGGGGCCCAACCTGGCCCAATGCTCATTCTCAGGGGGTCCATGCACCCCTTTGGAATACCCGGCCCCCAAGCTACACCAACCCAAGAGATGATCCCCACGCAGGAAAGACGAATGATAGGGACGAATGGCACTCGCCGCCCCTGGCATCCCTAGTGACACATAGCACTCGAAAGTGCAGATAGGTGGGCGGGAAATGCAAATGGCCCTTGATTCCTTGACAGAGGGCATGGGACTACACGGCACTAATCATCCATTAGCAAAGGTGCCAGTCAGCTAGCCAAGCCACATTAATTGTGCCATCCCCGGCCCCCACGCCGCACTAATGGCACCACCCCAAAGCTCCATGCCGCATTAAAGGATCCTGACCGAGCTGCAATGGGAATGACGTGAACCCCCTGACATCGGGTATGAGATGTCCCCCCAGCAACCTCGTATAAAAAACGACCCCCCGATACGAATGACTCTCTCTGAGCTCTCACACTCCCACACGATTTACCAATAAGATTAATTAACTTAGGTATCAAATGCTCCCTAGACACCACCGAGCCACCTTGCCTTCCCTTGTGTGAAGGTACAAAGGCTCAAGCTTGAGTTGTTGGAACCATGACCAAGGTGTACGAAACACAACATTAAAAATACTATTACTGCACATTGACCAAATGGTCAACTCGTCTAGTTGACTCATTAACTTCAAGCAATTTTCATTGCTATTTAGTGCAATTAAATTTATTTAGAAAAAACTTTCGTTAGTTTATTCAGTCAATGTGTTTTAGGGCTGCCACCCAAATATCATATCTACTCTAGGCGTGTGTACTCTTGTTTCAAATATTTCCTCTACCTATTAAAGTTATATTTTGACGGTCGCTCTTGTGCCTTCACGTCCCATGAGTTTACAATAGTATAAGAAACCTATTGAAAGGATACATGACACAATCTATATGAAAGGAACTAAAAATAGTCGCACTCTCATTCTCGGCCTTGCATTTCAAGGCATTGTCCTATTGATCTATGAAATGTTTTAATGTCATCTTCTAATGGACATGATCATTGAAGAATGCATTCTTACTTTTACTGCTTTGTGTAGTTGATATGCATGCACAAACGGTATGTTTCACGTATGTTGGTACCCATAGATGTCTCTCAGAAGATAGTCAATCAAACCCTGCATGATCAGATCAAAAGTATCAAGAGTTATAGCCAATATTTGTCAAAGTTGTCACTGTTCAAAGTGTCCTAAATACATGGGTGCAAGCCACTCATAATGGCCTCACATTGGTCATATGCTCCACGTTTCTCTAATAATTATTTCATAAATGCTACGAGTAAAATCGATGTCGAGATGGTGGAAATACCTTTTTTCTATTTTGCTTTATCTAGATATATGATTATTACTTAAGGAGCTCAACCATTCATGCGCTTTAGCCACGATTTAAACAACCATATGAATGTGTCTGTATTCTCACACGATATCAAGTTACATGAAGAAAGAATTGGTAAGCCATGATAACCTACTCCCACAAAATGAGCAAATGGCATTTTATAGCCATTAATTGAATATGTTGTTATGAAAGCTATGACCTCCTTGAAAGATTCATAATAGCCCTACTATGTGCATTTGCCCAAAATGTTGCAATCAGATTCATCATCAACATCCATCACGTAATAGAAGCCATCATTTTGCTCTTAAATTTTCATGAGTAGTAATTTGTAGAGTTTTGGCACCTCCTAGACCAAGCCAAAGTAGTCTTGCTTGACATATGTAATTGTTGACATCTCTTTTCCAAGCATGAGATTCTTGTAACCTTCAGCAACTTTTTCTTCGACATGTCATCCAACTTCTTGTGGCATCTAATGTGCTTTTTTAGATACCTTGAAAGAGTTAAAAGCAGAGTCTTCCTATATATGGACTCAGCTTCAGAACCTGACGGACTCTCCTCTGCTGGGATACTGTTCATTTTGATCTTTATAACGCTACTCTTGATATCTTCAGATGTAACTGCTTGGCTCATTCTCACTCTCATTCATTTATTACTTTGGTTCCAAAGTTGGATTCTCCAAGTATACTCTCTGACCTTAGGCCAATCAACCTTTATCCAGTGTCTTATAAAATCTTTTAAAGATGTTGACTAGCAGATTATTCACAATAATGCAAAAAATTATATCCCCATAATAGGGATCGAGCTTTTGTAAATGGCAGAATTATCTCCAATAGTATTACTTTGGCCCAGGAATTGGCAGATAATATGAACAACAAAACTAGGGAAAGGGAAGAAATTTTGAAGGTGGATATAGCCAAAGCTTTTAATAGAGTTGATGATCCTTTCTCACTCAGGTGAGGGCTCTCTCCCTAGTCATGGACATGTTATTTTTACAAGAAGAATGTTCCTTAAAAGGTTGATTGCTACCTAAGTTTGCAGCTATTGGAATTCAAAACCTAGTGCAGGCTGTTACAAAACATAATGTTATACTGAAGGATGGTGTTAAATCAGGAGTGTGTAAGCACACGTATGATGGAAACTTTTCCACCAAATTAGCATGGGAGCAGCTCCTTAGATCCCATCAGCCTATCTTCCCCATGGCAAAGACTTTTATGGAATCCTGCTCTTCCTCTCAAAATCAATGTCTTCATATGGAAACTGTAACATAATAGGCCGATTCCCCTTGATGTCAACATTATGAAATGTGGTATCTCCTTGGCATCAAAGTGCAATAGTTTTGTAGAACACATTTTTTTTTCATTGTGACTTGGCGTCTAGTGTATGGGGGATCCTTCTCAAGAATTCTTGGTTTTTCAGCTGTAACATCTTGCTGTAGAGCAAAGCATCTACTTGATGTCAATGTTTCTTTGGATCTAGTTAGCTCCATCTAATAATGCTTTAGTCCCCTCTCTTATTCTATAGGAGCTCTGGCTAACATGCAAATATTTCATATTTGAAGGAATAATTAGGTCTACGGACTTCATTGTTGTTAGGGTCATCAAATTGTAGCAAGACTTGAATTATTTGTTAAAACCTTTGAGACCCACTTCTAGACATTTTTTTGGCTTGTCCCAACTATGTGTCCCTCTAATTTTGAGGTTATGATCATCTTAAAGCCCACCTTAGTTAGATGGTTCCCCCTTCCTATGGACAGACTAGAACTTAAAATAGATGTAGGTTCCAAAGGTAATCCTGGTTCTGCAGCTTCTATTGGTGTCCTCAAAACTTCTACTCGATCTCTCTTTGTTTGCCTTCTTAGTTAGATGGTTTGCTTTTATGCTACCAGCTAGGCATTGTAAATTTGATGTAGAATCTAACTCTCAACCACCCAGGCAGCATTTTAAATTTTGGAATGAGATTTTGAATCTTTTATATTTTTTCTCTTTTGAAATCACCCATGTATATAGGAAGGTAACTCCTTTGCCAGCTCAAGGTTTGGCTAGCTATCATTGGGGCAGCTAGGAATGATGCTCTACACAGTTTCCAAAAAGGCTAGGACTGTTCATCCAAGCTGAATTTTTCCCAGCCCGGTCCAAAACCCAGGAAACCGAATTCCGGTTCCAGGTTTCAGCCCAGAACAAATTCAGGCCTAAACCTGGGTTGCAAAACCTCGATATACCCAATACCCCTTTTTTTCAATTTGAATGTTTTGATTTTTTTTATTATTAATATTATAATTATGAGGTTTGGAATTTTAAATGGTGGATATACAAAAACAGCTTTAAATGTGTCAAAATTAAATTTGGAAATCCTTGAACAGCTTCTGAGATGTTAATGGTGGGAACTAAATCGATGTGTTTGATATGGCAGGAGCATCCACAACAGCACTGAGAGGAGGAAACTGGACTACTTCTCATGCGGAATTGGCAATCCCATTGATGACTGCTGGCTTTGTGACCCAAAGTGGCAAACTAAACGCAAACGCCTTGCAGATTGTGGCATTGGTTTTGGAAGGAAACCTCATAATTATAATATTAATAATAATAATAAATCAAAACATTCAATCTGGAGAAAAAAAAAAAAAAAAAAAAAAAAAAAAAAAAAAGGTACTGGGTTGTAAACCCAGGTTTCAGATTTGGCTTGGGTTTGAAACCCAGGTTCCGGTCCGGATATGTGCAGGTTAGGAACCCGGATGAACAGTCCCAAAAAACACTTGTCGAAATCCTAGCAATGGATCGACTTGGCCTACTAGCTTTTAGACATAAATGAGCTTATATATTACACTTACCTTGCATATTGTTATTCACAACTTATAGCTTTCAATATACTTAAGTTTACTTCTTTCTATTGTAACTATCATAGTTTTCTTAATGTTTTTTAACAAAAGTTTTGGTTTTTATTTTGCAACCTCAAAACTTTTTAACTCTACCAAAAGCAAGGTTTATATATAAATCAAATTCAAAGCTAAGTCCTATTTAAAACAAAATAATAATAAAAAAAGAATCTGTGTGCTCAGACACGAGATAAATCAAACAAACCCCTCTTTCATAACCAAACATCACATTAATCTTTGCCATGCAACCTTTTCATCTTCGTAGAAAAGTGTCATTCCAGTAGTCCTAGCTAGCTAGGGCTCTTCGTTGTTCATATTTCCATAATCCTAATTCTCCAATTAAGCCTCTAATATTCTTCTCCATCCTTACACCCTTAAGAATTGAATTATGTCATGCTAAATAATCTAGCAAATAAGAATGAACAGAAACTAATGTTAAAATCTTACACCACAGTTAGTCCAACGTTAATTATTTTCCTTCATTCCATCATAGACTACAGATTTGTTAGACAAGAATTTGCTCAAACTACAATTCCATTATTCTCTCTTTCTCTCTTTTCTCTTGCAATCCCTGGAGGCACTAACCCTGGAAGTGACCTTATCCCTTTTCTTCTGCAATTTTTCTATTACGTTGTTAGTTTGTTTGCTGGATTGTAACAATCTAGTATCAAAGAGTGATCCACTTAGCAGCAATTAGGGGTGAGCACCGGCATAGTCGAAGTCAGATTTCCCTAAACCTGACTCCGACTTTGACTTGTCAAAGTAGAGTCGGATTTGGGCTTTTTTTGAGCTTTTGTTTAGCTTCATATTTAGTCCATTTATAAAAAATAAAAAATAAAAAAAAAAACTTGTCAGCTTTCAAATTTCAATTTTTCCAGAAAATAAAAATTAAAACGAAATCATTCACTGCTTATTTACTTCTATACTAATATCTAACTTATTTTTATACTAGATTTATACTATAATGTCTAAGTACATGTTATCATACCATAATATTACATATTATTTAAAGTGTCTAATTACATGTTATTATATTATACAAGTGTCTAACTTATTTATAACTTATTTCTACACTAGACTTATTTCTATTGTCTAACTCCATGTTATTATATTTTAGTAAATTAATATTATGTGTTATTAAACCTATTATACTAGACTTATTAGTGATTTACATACTAGTGTCTAATTGATTTCTATACAAGACTTATGCACAAATGTATAATTGCATGTTATTATACATTAGTATTACATGTTATTATATTAATGCCTAACTTATTTCTAACTTAATTATATACTGGACTTTCTAGTTTCTAATTACATGTGATTATACTCTAGAAAATTAGTATTGTGATATTAACTTATTATACTAGACTTATTTAAATACTAGTGTCTAACCTATTTCTATATTTGATTATGAATGGTAGTAATACTATGATGTTTATATTTACTAAACTATTATTATTCTATTTATATTATAGTATAAGTATATTATTTTATAATAATTAGCTCATATTAGTATATTATTGAATTTAACTACATAAGTTCTAGTTATATAGCCATATAACTATATGAGTATATATGATAAATATATAGATAAATATATATTTTATAACATATGTACAATATCGGAGTCGAATGGCAAAGTCGAAGTCAAATTTGGAGCATAAAGTCACAGTCGCAATCGGTCCAGCAACACCTCCTACTCTAACTGTAAAATTAAAAAAAAAAAATCCGACTTCACTTTTTCGAAGCCTAAGCAAAGTCCAATTTGGAATCGGATTTTCGGATTTTTGCTCAACCCTAGCAGCAATGGCAGATGGATCTCAACCAACTAAAAGATGACCTCATCTCCCTCAAGAAATCTACAGATTCTCGACTCAAACACCTAAAAACAGAGATGTTAGCACTCAAATGACAGTCTAACTCAGTTATGCAGCAACTAGCATCTCTAACCATGGAACTATACAAGCACAACAACAACAACCCTCATGGAGAGTCATCTCCGAACTTCCATGTCTAGATAACTGAGCATGTTGAGAAGGGAGGGTGTTGTAATCTTGAGGGTTAAAAGTTTAACCAAAGTAGTATCCGACGGTCCTAGGGATTTTGGATCAATTATTGGGTCTTTAACAATTGGTATCGAAGAAAGAACCACGTGAAGAGTATCAACCACGAAGGACGCAACGTATAGGTTGGATTAAAATGCCTTGGTAATATGTATGGGCATGGTGTTAAGTTATTGAATATTGATAGATAAATGAAGCCACCAAAAGGGAAAGAGCAACTACCGAGGCAATGTCTATATAGTGGGCTACCGTAGACGTCGGATTTGAAAACGTGGTAGAATGTTATAATTCTGAGGATTAAAGGTTTAACGAAAATAAAATCTAACAATTCTAGAGTTTTGGGATCAACGGTTGGGTCTTTAACAATAGATTACTACCAACATAGTAGGTCGAGTTGCAGTGGAAAATGTCGACTCTATGGGCGGATTGGACGGCGACCTCTAATTATTAGGTACATATTGGTTTGGGCATATTTGTGGTCAATTAGAGAGAGGGGATATGGAGATGGGCGACTGTTTACCTGAAGGCGTGGCGTTGGAGGCATGGGTCAGCGACTACAACTTGCTTTTTCAAAATGGGTCAACTAGGCCTAGTAATATCCGGAGAGAAATAGAAAGAGAGACACATTTGGATGAGAGAGGGATGCACATTATGTCCAAATTATACCCTAGTAAGGACATTTTGAACTGGTCACTTTATTTTTGTTTTTTATAAATGGCGTGTTGCCACGTCAGATGGTTGTAAATTAGTAGTAAAGTAGTAATACCAGTATCATGTCCTTTACTAGGTATTCAATTCAATAAATCTTTAAAAGACGCTTTTTTTCCCAAGCAACCACAATGAATGTAAGTACTCTTGTCGAAATGGAAAAAAATTCTCTTACATTTCACAAGTCAAGAAAAGTAATATTCAAATAAACTTTACATGAATGGAAGCCTTCATTGAAAAAGCAGCTTCTCAATGTTAATATGGAAGCCTCTGTGATGACAACAAATAGATAACAAATAATACATATTATTTTGCAGGGAAATCTGTAGATCCCAGCAATCTAACTCAAAGACGCTACATGTACAATCAACCTTGGTCTCAATTAAATAGTTTATAAACCAGCAGAAGATATGAATAAACCCTTCTAAGATGATATAGGCTACCCCCAAAAAATCATTTTATATAAATAATAAAAAGGAAAAGAATAAAATTGTCAAATTAGGTTTTGCCTGTCTTGAGCTTTTTTAGAACTTGACTGGATTCTTCGGTGCTTGCAACTCTAGAGCGTGTGGTTCCTTGATTGCTAGAGGGAACACCAATATCCTAGGGCGGAAATGGTTGACAAAATTTAGGCACATTGACGTAGTTTGACATAGATGGAAGTTAAATATGTAATAAAATTAGTATAAGATTTTAATGGATAAGAGCCTTGGAATTCCGAATCTACAGATCCAATATACCTTAATAGCAGATGGAGGTCCAGTCGCTCTTCTACTAGATTGCTTCCCAAGCTCAATTTTCACTGAGATGCTGGCCTGTGATAAATCCACTCCAGAACTCTGCAATGCTTGTGTCAAAGTACTCAACAACCTGTTCAATACCAAATATCCCTTTATGTTCTCGATTCATAATCAACACGTTGTTACAAAATAGGGCTCTCGAAATGATGTTAAAATATAACAGTTTTTAGCACTGTCAAATGACTACTTGACAATCTCCTTTCATCGACTAATGGAGAATGTACAGAAAGCTTAGATCACAAAAATTGGCCAGATGTTAACAGTCCACAAGCTGAAACTGAGATTTTTGGTTAACTTTTGTTTAGTGGTAATACATTGCACACACGGGGATTAAAATCTCCTAGAGTTCGTTCAACCAACTCTAAAGCCTAGAATGGGAGAGAGATAATCACACAAAGTGGACCTCACAGCATTTATGACTGCCCGAGTGAATTTCTTGGGCAGTAGTAAATGCTCAATAAATATTGTGGGACCCACTTTGTGTATCTATCTCTCTCTCACTATAGACCCTAGAGTTTGGGTAGGAACTCTAGCGGATTTAAATCCGACATGTGGTAAGGCCTGGGACTATTCAATGCTAATAGGGTTTGTAACGGCATCGCACAACTATCTTAACAATACCGTTGCAACTATAATATTCTAGGAACAAACTTTGAGCAAGGTGCTAATCAATACTAACAACATGAGTTGCTACTTCCCAGACCTGCTTAGTAAGCTAAAGGCAAGAGGAAGATGATTTAATCCAGTGCAAATATTATCAATGAATTCTGCCCTCAAATGATTACGACACTGAAAGAATAATGGTGCCTTAAAATTCATGCCGCATGAATTGCCTTACTTTTGCATTAGCCAGGGCCAAATCTGCAATTTCACTAAGAGTGTTGATAGTGTGTACATTAGTGTTTATCTTACAAGAATCTACAATAACAAATTAACAAGAACCAAACCGAGATTAAGAGTTTGTCTCAAGAACCAAACCGAGATTAAGAGTTTGTCTCAAGATTATGTGCAGGCAAGACAGACTTACCTTTCAAAAAATGCACAACCTAATGATTATGTAAATTACAACTATACTTACCCTTGAGAGTACACACTTGAGATGCTAATGGTACCACCTTCAACAGTCAACTCCCGTTCTTTTAGCTTGTCACTTGTAGCAATGCCATCAGTAGGGCATGATCTCATCTGACATAACTGTGGTTGAGGCTGAGAGGGAATGTTTTCGACATCAGAAGCCAATATAGGAGGAATTTCAGGTACTGAACCACTAGTCCTAACAGGTGTGAAGAAGTTTGGCTGCAATGACATAGGAAAGGGCATTGTTGTATTGGTGATTCCAGGATGATGATCATTCTGTTTAAAGGTAGTGGCAGTACTAATGTCAGATTCTACAGGGTTCTGTCCACTCCCAACAACGGTTGGAGAGACACAGATATTTTTCTCGTCACACTTCTTAGCAAACACTAATGCAGAAGCAGACCCACTATTTATGCCTTGAGATTGATCAGCATAACAGTCCACAGGTCTGTGATTGTTCCTCTGTTACAAACAAGGGATAATGTCAATTATTACGTTACAGTAGTACATGAATTATATGATCAGGAGTATAAGCAACACCAGAAGGCTCAAAATTTTAGATGCCCAATTCACTCTTGAGGCACAAATCGCCACCTAGCCAGGTCTATTTGGACAGGACGCATGAATGCAGACATGAGGTTAATAATTAATATACTTTTTTATGACATGGAACCTCACCCATCCTTGGGGAGTAAACTCCGAATACACAACTCACCAGAACCACATACTAGGTAATCCAGAAGCACTACTAGTGCATGACAAACTCAGGATGTCTATGTTTACAACTCATCCTAAGCCGCTCCTTTAACTACCATGCTGCAAATTACACAAATAATGCAGAGGCAAAAATAAAATTTACCCATGGCATCAATTTTTCTGGTTCATGGTTCCATCCTTGGTATGGGCCTTCATACTTCTGCACTTTCTCCTGCAAAAACTGAATGTACTCAATAACCTGAAAAAAGATTCAAAAACCCCATCATTCAACAGTTATGACATTTTAAGGTAAAAGAAAGAATTCGGACAATAGATTACTATAAGATATAAAGGAAATACCTCTAATAGAAAAGATGCCTTATCTCTCTTTTGGTCACTATAAGGAATGAGTTCTCGCAACATCTGAAATCTGCATGTTTACTCTTATTATTTTAGTATAAAATCAACTAATTGCTTCTAGTAAGAAAATGGGCCATAACGCTAATCTGTGCTCCCAAAAAACCATAATATTGTTTTTCTGCTTAACCTAGTGGAAGGAATTATTTCGATGACCATACTTAAGCTGAACATCAAATTACATGTATATACACATACAAACAAACAAGCAAAATGCATACAGATAATGTGTGTGTATTAAAAGCACCAACGCAACTACAGAAAATCTCACCCCACTCCATGTTCCAAAAAAATTGTTTTGCCACTCTAATCTAATTTGCAAAACTCCTTATTCTTACTCATCAACATTTTGACCTTTATCAGAGACCTTATACTGCTATGGTGGCACTACCAACCCTCCAAGCACACATGGTATGAAACTACAACGAAACAAAATACAGCTAATAAAGCAGATAGCTCAAGCATTCTAGATTCTGAACAAAGATCAATTCAACCATTTCAACAAAGAACGGGGAATCAAAATTAGGGAAAGAAAACATATGATGTGTTTAACAATGAATAGAATGCCGAAAACTTTAAAGGGGCATAGGGATTTTCTTCATGCTCCAGAGACCTTTAAAGTTGTATAATTCACTTTTGCAGTCACACTCAAGTGGCAAATAAGTGATGGAAAAAAGGGAAGGATTATTAAGCAGGGATCAGGAAGGTCATAATCACTATAGACTATACGCAATAAATACATATATAAAGTGAGAAACGAGAAACAGGCCTACAATCTAAGGAAGGAAGACCTACCTATCATTGATTTTGCTCCTTCTACGCTGCTCTGTGGCAGAATGCTTCGAACGTGGTGTGTTAGCCTTCTGATCAGAGGTTTGCGCGTCCACTTTTACCCTCAATTCCCCTGTAAAACCTCGCGCTTTTATAAATCAAATGAAAAGGATGGAAAAGCAATTTTTTATTGCATATAACATAAGAAATTAGCCACAATGCCCGTTCTTTATAAACAAATAGAGCAACAATACCAGCAGAAGCTTAAGACTTGACGGAAACCCAGGCAAGCTTATTTCACAATACCTTTGTGGGTAGTGGTGACAGTAGTGGAGGGCTCCTTCTTAAGGACAAACTCTTCCTCGTCGTCTATATCGTCTTCTTGGGTAATACCAACCTTGGCGGATTTTATCATTTCTACGAAGCTCTTGTTCTTCTGTCCAGTTGCCCTGTTTACATGCCTGCCAAAATCCCGTTACCCCTTAAAAGTCCATTAAACTAAAAATCAATGTCAAAACTAGGAGACCTGAAGGAGAAGAAAGTGACTGACTGAGAGGGAGAGAGAGAGTCGAAGCTGTTGCGATGGTTGTTGTTTGTAGAAGAATGTGACGGCCTCTCCGCCGTTGGCCATTGTCCCAATTTCGCCCCTGCCTCTATCAATGCACAAGGCCAAAGAATCAGCCGAAGGTTTCAGTTAGCATTTTTAAAAAATATCATTAAAAAACACAATAATAAAAATACTTATTAAGTAAAAATAAATAAATAATTGTCGCAACTCTATCGATAGGTATAGCATTTTCGTTAATAAAATGCTTTTTAAATGAAAGATTGTTATGTAGATATTAATTATTGTTAATATTTGATACTAATTTATTAGAGTTCATGTATGTAGAATATATATTTTTAATATTATTTTTATTTTAGAATTTAAAAAAAATTGAATTGTTTATTTTATTTTGTATAAAAATTTGAAAAAATTTTAATGATGAGTTGAGATAAGATGAAATAAGTTGAGATGAATTGTGAAAACATTTTTCCATTTAAAAAGCATTTTGTTGATTTCTAACAATATTTTATTCGATTTTTAATTTTATTTTTAACTCATCCCATCTCATCTGCGAAAACAAGTGACACATCATCCATTTTTAAGTTTTAATTAATTTGAAAGGTCATTAATAAATATTATGCAATTTGGGATTTTAAAGATTGGAGAGAACTCCATTTCTTTCATGCATTGCTCTTCATCTTCTTTACTCTATATTTAATATATTAATACCGTTAATACATTGAAAAAAATCCTAGTGCCAGTGCAAGGGTACTTATTTGAATAAGTAGTTATCCCATTAATTTTAGCTAAGATTATTTATAGTTGTCAAAGGATAGACAAGTTATCCTTTAAGAATTGTATTTAATTTAGAAAAAATATTATATTCTATCGTAGATTTATCATCTCAATGACACTGGTTGATGCGGCTTCCTTAACACAAAAATCACTTCAAATGCACTAGATTAGTTTATATGATGCAGGAAAAAAAAAAAAAAAAGGGGGGATTAGTTTATATTATAGCGAATGGCAAATACAAGATGAATAGTAAGAAATCAGATGAATAGTACTTATTCATTTAAATCTATGGATCTATTTCAAAAAGAATAATTATATTTTTTAATACTATTATTTTACTATCCTCTGATTTAATATTAAATAATTAAAAAATTATTTATTATTTTTACTCATTTTTCAAACAAAGGAATGATAAAAATATTTTTTCAATTATCGTTAAAAATATGATGAACAATTTTTTTCTTTCTTGAACTATCCTACAAAGATTTGAATAATGAGATGATCTATGAATAGTAATGAAATAATTTGTGAATAGTAGCGATGTGGTTTCAATTAAGATGTTTATGAGGTTTTGAAAAATGAGAGAGAATAAGTTAAATAAAAATATTATAAAGTTAAAATATTGTTAGAATATAATTTGTTTCATATTATTTTTGTTTTGGAATTTGAAATTTTTGATTTTTTTTGTGTTTTGTTTGGAAGTTTGAAAAAATCATAATAATTAAGTGATGATTATATGAAAAAATCTAAAATTTAAAATTGAAAAATGTTTATATTTATGGTATTTAGATATTAAGATGAGATAGATGAGAATATCTTGCTATCCAGGCCAATCTTTGGATCACTTTTTACTCTTTTTTTAGTAATAGCCCAATCCAAAAAAGAATAAAGAAAATTAGAACTAGTGACAGAACTTTGGACAGTTTTTTAAGCACATTTAGCACGAAATTATTAGCTACGTGTGTCTGGAATTGCAAGCATTAATATGTTGGATATGAAAGCCAAACAATGGAAAGACATAAATTTAATTAGCACGACTTTACCTCTTACAACGGGGTTTTCTCCCATATTCTCCTTCCCTGTCTTTCCCTTTTTCAACGCAGATTCTTCCCACAAAGTGAAACCACTTCCTGTATAAGAGCTGCAATTGGAATTCTCATCATTCCTATCCGTACTACTTGTTTGTGCTACCGTAAACATTGAACCCTCTGGCTTCGGAACCTTTTGATTAAAATATGAAATATGGCTTATACTGTAAGTCCCAATCCCTCCAGGAAGAATGTGCTCAATGGAAGGAGGCAGTGCCTGCTTTTCCACAGTCGATATCTCAACTCCAGTTTCTTCCTGCTTTGCACTACTATTTCCTGTCCGCTCTAGAGGTTGTAGGAAATCATGAGTTTTGAGGTATCCTCCTGTTCATGCATTAAGAAACAAAGACGTCCCCCTTACTTAGATTTAGGTTACAGCAACCATATATGTTGTGTGATGTAAATTATATTTCTAACGTACGTAAATCTTCAAGTATTTTTGTTCTATTTCACAATTCACATGGGTGTTATACATATTGGACAAAATATATCCTATGCATGGAATATGCGGATCTGATAAATTTGTCAACTTGTCCTTATCCAGTTGATGGACTTCGTGTATATAAAGGATATTTTCCCTTGCACGTGCTTTTTAATTAGGTCTCTTCTATCTATTTAAGAAAAACAAGCAATTTATAGTTTGGATTTAAAACTCACATCAACTCATCTCATTTTATCATTATAATTTTTTCAAATTTTTATACAAAATATAATAAACAATTCAACTTTTTCAAATCCCAAAACAATAATAATATTAAAAAATAATATTCTAACAATATTTTATTCAATTTATCTAAAAACCATCTCAATTAATATCAACTCATCTCTAAATCCAAACAGTTAAAAATTAAAATTCATTTAAAGTGTTGTTTAATGGTTTTTTTTTTTTTTTTTTGACATTGTGTTGTTTAAAAAAATGATTAGTACTAAGTCTTAAATAGATAAGTCTCGCACAGTCCCTTTATAAAAAAGTGGACTTCGCCTCAAAAAGTACAAATATATATATTTATTTTTAGTGAGACCTACTCTTTTACAAAGAGTCTGCACGATGTTTGGTTATCTTGTACCTAACATTATTCGTATTGATTAATAATGTTGAACCTTATCGATTCAGCTGGTCAAATTCCTTCTAACGCATCCCTAAAGAAAAAACCTCCAATGTACCCAAAACCGTGCATCAGGTAATATGAGAAACTCATAATGCAGAATTAAATCCAAAATATCTGATCCAAAGATTAATTAGGGTATAATTACTGTTCATAAACAATATGTTTTTTCCCCTGCAAGTGTAGTGTATCTGTGCAGTATCCCCGTGTAAATATCAAAGATCATCTCAAGTACAAAGTCCACCCTTTGACTAACTACTAGGTCGTTTCCTGCCGTACAAAGACCTTACTTTTATACTCTATAAATTTAATGTTAAGCATGCTTGAGGAACTTTTTATCTTAGCTCTTTGCATTAATATACTAATGGCTCCTGGTAACACCTTTGTGGAAAACCAGGCTCTTTCGGAAAAAAATTAAAAAAAGATACGACAATATGGGTGGAAGAAATAGGCTATATGTATATTTCTTCAGCAAGTTTATCCAAAAAACACAAATAAACCTTCTCATATGCCTTCCTATTTAAACACAGACATATTGACGTATAAACATATGTGTTTAAATAAAAAAATAAAAATAATAAATCACATATATAGATGTGTGGTGTAGAAATGAAAAGTATCATTGCTCTTTCTCGTTAAATTTAACTGTCTTTGACTATGAGTACTGATTGTTAAGCAGTCATTTAACCGTGCACCTGGGCCGGGCCTGACTTGACCCATCAAATCATATGTCAAAATCCTGATGGTCCTATCAGGACCCACCCAGATGGGCCAGAATGCCCGTTGGGAGCTAATGGCTAAATGTTAACCTCTTCCTTTTACGGATTCGGCAACTCAACTGGCCCACTTCATTCATTAGCCCAGATCCATGATTCAATGCCCATCACGTGCACACACAAACTCTGGATAGGTACTTTGAAGATGGAAATTACCATCAAAACTATCCATTTTTAATTTTTAAATGACTTTTATTTTCCTTAATCACATATATATAACATGTTTTTAGGTGTTTAATATAAAGAATTATTTAAAATATGAATATCACACAATAAATTTAGAATAGAAATTATTATAATTCAAAGAGAATAAATTTGTTTTTTAATTTTTTGAGATCTTAAATGACAGGGAAAAAATATTACCTTGGGATGGTGGTGGTCTTGGATCTTGTTGGGCAGTAGAATGACTGCACAGTGACAGAAAGTCATGCGTTGGTTTTCGTCCTGTACCCAAAAATATTTTTCAATAATAATAATCAATAATAAGAAGCACAGAAATTATTTTCAGTTCTCATTACAAAACAAAATTGGGGGAAAAGAATTATGTTCCGAAAGTACCCTCAGCTCCATAGGGACGAGGTTGAGGAAGTTCCATCCACGGCTCAGAGATTTTTCCGATGTGGTTATTCCGGTGATTCTACCAAATTCTGACGTAGAATTCGAATGAGTTGTCTGAAAACTAGTTGAAATCCTTTGAAATTCCGGAACTTAAAAGCGAAATTCGGATGTTGGAGCCTCAAAATTCTTCTTTTCGGTTCTTCTCGGATCCCTGCACCATACAAGAACAGAATCTTCTCGGAGAATTTTACGCCTCCGCTAACAAGATCGGAGGCGCATTCACTTCTTCGAAGCAATTCGAATCTAAATTTGGAAGATGAAAACAACGAAATTGCTCTCAAGCACGCTGAGAGTTTGTTCCCTCCACACTGGAAAATTTACTGTACGTCTTCCAACGATAGACAAAGATAAATCCTCGGCCAAAAAAATCAGCTCGGAAATCTTCCGCACATGTAAAACCGTGAAACGCAGAATCGAATCACAGAATTCAGCGAATCTGCCAACGGAATTACCATTTTTAAAAAATGAAAAAAAAAATCCAAAGAAACACGGGCAATTCAATACATAGAAGGTTAGGAAAGAGGAAGATCCATAACATAAGAGGAAAAAAGAGAAATAAAAATCGCTTACTTCGATCTGAATTGTAAGAATTGACGTGCATTTTCAGCTCCCAACCAGAGTGGTGGAGGAAAACAAACTAAATTTGAATCCCGCTATTGACTCGCAAAGTGTCCGAATTCGGAGCTTACGCAAACGGTGTAGGGTATCTCCGGTAAGATCAAAAAAGAATCTCCCCCGCGAATATCGACTATCTCGCACTTTCTTCTTGAATTCTTCGCTCAGAAAACGAGCAGTTCGGCTAATGGCTGGGCCTCCTCCGGTCGGACTCTCTCTCTCTCCCTCCCTCCCTCTCTCTCTCTCTCCTCTCTCTGTCTGCTTGCCTGAAGATCTTTTTATACAGTTTCTTGCTTTCTGTTTTTTCTTTTTTTTTTATATGGGTCGTAACTTGCGTTCCGTTAGGCGATAACGCCGTCTGAGTAACGTCGTTGCGGCGGGGATAACAGCGCCAGTGTCATCACGGGAATAGTTTTATAAAGTCCTTCGTTTTTTATTTTTTTAAATGTTTTTGGCAACCTCCGGATTTATTTCTTTTTATATTGTTTCGGCAATCCCGATAACAATTTTCTGAACAGGTTTTAAATTTTCTTTATTAAAAAAAAGACTGTCTTCTATGTTTTTTTTTTTTTTAAATTATATTTAATATTTTTAAATTATTCAAAATTAAGAAATATTGCATGATATAATTTTGATAGTTAAATATATAAATATATATATAGTTTTAGCTAATAAAATCTATGAAAAATGCATAATATAATTCTCTAATACCGTGTGTTCCTTTTTATAATTTACAGTATAAAATGTAAAAAATAAAGATATTTGAAGCATGCTTTGATAGTATTTCTTTCATAATTAGAAGAATATAAAATATTGATACTTTGATAGTTTTCTACAAAGAGAAATGTTTCGATCCAAAATAAAATTACAAAATAAAATTTCCAAACTAATGTAATTCGTTGTGTTGTATTAGATTATAAAATTATTGTTATTATAAAAAAAAATCTAACATATTATATCTAGTTACGTTAATTTGTAAATCTAAAAGAGTTTTATTTTTTATAATTCTATTATAAATTTATGGGTGATTTTAGAAAATGATTTATAAAAATATATTAAAAAGACAAAGTTGTGCCGAACTGTCTATGTTAGTCCTTTTTCTTTTATCCCCATATGAATATTACAATTAATTATCAAAGACCAAGATAACTTGTTTAAGTTGTTTTCCAGTGTCTCGTTTACTAGGCAGTGTCGGTATTAATTGTTGGTGTTAACGTTGTGTTTCACGTGCCTTTCGATCGGATTCTAGAAATTCAGATTTTTGAACTTTCACCTACACACTTAAGCAACCACAGAGAATAGGGGGCCTCGGTGGTGGCTGGGAGTATCCGATTCCAAAATCAATATATCTCCTTAATAGTAATTTGTACATATGTTTAGAGGAATCAGATAAAGTTCTTCGTACTTGAGAATCGGCTTTTATATTAGGTTTCTGGTGGGGATCACCTGTCTCTAACTCTGAGGAACTTATGTCATTTCCACTGTTCTTTTGTCAGAATCCTTTAATGCGGCATGGCTTCCTGGGTGTAATGTCATTAATGCAGCGTGGCTCCCTGACTCACTTTATCCAACAGGTGTTTCCCGTCGAGCCCCTTTCGTGCTTGCTATCAAGAGATCAAGGGTTCTTCGTATGTCCCACTAGCCTACCTGCGCAAGTTCTCGAGAATAGGGTGTCAGTAGGGTAGTGTTAGGACGGCAAGTTCTATCTCACCCTACTGTCAACTTTCCCCATGTATGGGTTGCTTCGGAGGTGGGTTTTGCTTGCGGCCGAGTATGCTGTAGAGGCCTATTGACTCTTCTTAGGTGGGGGTTATTGGGCTTGATCAGGTTTGGCTGGGCTCTCTGACTTGCTTCTCTCATAGTCCCTTGTGGGCTCAATGTATGGGTCAATAGGGGGAAAACCCCCCTTATAGTGGGCAAGTTTAAACTCACGTTAGTTGTTTGTGACTTCACGTTGTAATTATTACAAATTAATATTCTAAGTTGAATTATCTCAAATTTGACACAATATGTGAATGATTGTTTTTTTTTTTTGAAAAATACGTTAACCATAAAGAGATCTCATAAATTAACATTGTTTGATGTCGTTCTTCAGATTATAAAGTTACTTTTATTATAAAATAAATATAACAGATCATATGAGATGACATTATCTAAAATTATTTTTATATAATCTTTTTGTCGTTATAACACTCTTATTTTTGTTTTTTAATATAAACACAAAAGAACTTATGGTTAGTGCACAGATCCCAATTATGTGGTTATAAATAATTTGAAAATATTTTTAAATTATTGGTGGTGGTGGTGGTGATGAGTATTAAAAATTTGATTAAGGGAGAGTGAACTGATCAGCAGAGGGAGGATGTCGTTGGTGGTGGACGTAAAGTCACGTGCCGTGTGTCTCTCCACAAAATAAATATTAGATAATTTTAAAATATAAAAATATAATATTGTAAAATTATTTTTATTATAATATATAAACGGATATAATTTAATATAATATATTAAATTATATAATTATTTTTATTATAAAATAAATATAATATTTAACATTAAGTTACGGTCAATTTGTAAATATGTTTTTTATAAGATCTCTTTATAAACCTAATATATCTCGTGATTTCTTAAAGATAAACACTATTCTTCATTATAAACTCTATCATCCTCAGTCACATATGATGATGTGTCATATTTCAAGTAGCTTCTTCTACCAACCACTTAAACCATTGTCACTTAAAAGTAAGCCTATAAATTGACGTGAATTGTTATTGTACGTCTGATTATAAAATTATTTTTACTATAAAATAGATATAAAATATCACATAAAACACACATCAATTTTTAAGTTTATTTCCGCAAGATCCGGAGATATAACCTTTCTCATGTGCATATACATTTATATATATATATATATATATATATATATATACACTGAGCGCACCTATAATTTTCCACACAAATTAATTTACACTATTTTGTGCATGCAACAAGTTAACTTTTCCCCTTTCCTTTTCTTGCCCGTATTAAAATAATACTTATTAAAAGGTTCAGAGAACGAAGTTGATTGTGGGCTTAGTAGCTTAAACTAATAATTACAGCCAAGTTAATGGAGTCATGTTGTGGGGTGTGAAGATCTTTTAGAATTTTTAAGGGGCTCTTTCAACCACTATTTCATATTAAATAGCTGAGACGTACTTTGTTACATTCACATTTATTATTTCTACCAACATATATAGAAGAAGTCATTTGTTATATTTAACATGTTTTAGAAGTTGTAAAATCAGTATAGTACAATCTCAATTTAATTTGAAAGCAGTGATTGAGATTTGAAGAAAGAATATCTTCAAAGTCTTAGGAGATACTTTTCTTGCTACCCATGTGTAAATGTGAATCATGTTAATTAAAATGTAAAGACATTTTCTAAGAGTGAACACTAACATGTGGAACTTGCCAAAACCGACCAAAATTGACCGGCGAATGCCGGACCGACCAAAATTGATGGAGAACCGGCCTGCCAACCGTTCAAAGCGGCGGAAACTAAAGTTGGTCGATTCTATTCTGGTCTAAACTGTGTTTAAACCTATGAATCAACCGATTATATATATTTATATTTTTCATTTTATTCTTATATAAAACAATGTTGTTTAACTTAAATAAGTTAAGTAACATCGTTTTATTAGTATGCATTAGAAAAAAATAATAAAAATAATGTTGTTTGGTTTAACAAACCAAATGGAGCTGTTTTGGTTAGGGTTGAAGCCCTAACCTGTTTCGATTTCCCTTAATTTTAATCTATATTTTTCCTATCATTTGATGTCTAACTTGTTTATTTGTGTATGTATAGCCTTTTCAAAATTCTTGGAGCAAATTATCGGGATTGTGAACAGTAATCAAGAGCTATTTTCCATTGTGAGTGGGCTACTTGTTCGGTTTAGTGGACTTTTTTGCATGATTTTTTTTTTTTTAAATTAGATTATTGTTCATTGAATATGTTGTTGTGATTTTGTTGTAACTTTATTTTTATGTGAATTGTGGAAATGAGTAAACTTGAATATAGATTTTAGAGTTTTAGACTCGTGATGTTTGCCCTATTGCAAATTAGTTATTGTGTAATTGTGGTTTTTATTTTCGTGTTTGAGACTTTTTTTGTTTTGTTTTCGTCTTTTGTAATTATTTTCGCCTTCACGTGTTAAATAGATTCTTCAACAACTCCAATTGATATTGATTCAATGGAACTAATTAACCACAAACTTGAGAGATAATTTGAGAGATACCCAAATATTAGGACTCCCAAGTGTCCCTACCCATAGTACTTGTCCACTTCCTAAGAAACAAAGAG
This sequence comes from Pterocarya stenoptera, assembly GCA_003123785.1. Classification (NCBI taxonomy): domain Eukaryota; kingdom Viridiplantae; phylum Streptophyta; class Magnoliopsida; order Fagales; family Juglandaceae; genus Pterocarya; species Pterocarya stenoptera. The sequence continues at coordinate 22,119 of QEOT01002422.1, read as the reverse complement.
AAATGATCCATCATTTATTTGGGACTATTTAAAAAAGTAGAGGGTTGTCTCGTGGATGAGCCTAAGGCCACGTATAATTATTGTAGTAAGATATACGCTTGCCAATAAAAAATAAATGAGACTTTAGCCCAATTAAAATGTAAAAGTATTGTCATTTTCTTTACCTAATTTCATAAAATAATTGGTTTTCTTGGGTAGTATTAAATAGTATTTATATATATTATAAAAGTCGGTTCATATGTCTACCAATTTTAAACTGACATGATTTTATGCGATACATTAAACCCACTTTAGAATAAGAATAACGTTACAATCTAACATCCTATATTAAACTGTGCTAGTTTGTGAGTTTATTTCTATGAAATCCCTTTTAAACATTCTTATTTAGGTAGTATGTTCGAGCCTTTAATTTCACATCATGTACATCTAATTACATGTAACGTCCAATTCTTTACTTATCAAATTAACAGATAATGTCACCGATTCTAAGCAAGTTTTCCTGTTCATTAATTTTAATTGGAGAATCTTTATCTTTTTTTTTAATTAATATTAATTAGCTCCTACAATCATGGCCGGCTAGCATTCACACAGTGGTCCGTTGATACACAACATTCATGAACAAGGTGGCGTGAGTACTCATGTTATTATAATTATTTTTCTCCTCTCCCGTTTCCTTTCCTTACATCTCTTAGGGTATATAGTATTATAAATAGGGAGAACATGATGCATATGGCTCTCCATTCATAAGCAAATTCTATATATGAATACTTAATTTTCAATATTCTGATACAAATGTTGGGGGAACATGCATCAAAGCATTAGGTGTATTAATCAGCTGCTAATTATTTTTTATATTTTTGTGTTTTTTTAAAGGAATAAAGGGATGAAATCATGTTGTGTCCAAAATTTAAAATAAAAGGATCATGCGTCATACACATGATCAAGTGAATATTATGAGACTACGTTTGTTTCGGTGTAAAATAGAAAAATCATAAAATATTTTTTTAGAAAATTATTAATTTTCTATGTTTGGCTGGCATAGTACTGAAAATGATTCTAAAAACATTATTAATTATTTGACTAACAACCTGAAAATGGTCTTAAAAAATAATGTGTTTGTTTATCGATCGATCTCACATGACGATCAAAAGCGCCATGAATAGTTTTTTGTAACTTCATTAAAGAAATTGAGAGATTGATGGAATATTTGAGAGAAAGAAACTCAAAGAAATTGAGAGATTGATGGAATACTTTGATGGGGAGTAATAATAGGTACAAGTTCTAAATAGATAAATCTCGCTTAAGTACTCATTTATAAAATAGTAGGTTTCACTGATAAAAAATAATTTTTTAGATTTTTTTAAGGTGGGGTCCTTTTTTTTTTTTTTTTTTTTACAAATGCTTGTGTGAAGCTTGTTTATTTAGAACTTATACAAATAATTTCTCTTTTATATGAGTTGAGTTGACCAGTATATTTATTTTGGCCCAATCAATATAATTTCATATATAATATATGGATAACTACATAAATGATTCATAATTACAATTGGATCATCATAAAATATTTTATGATTAATATCTATACTAATAATATGTAAGAAAATTAATATTTTCATAAAATAATTAAGTAGTCAAATATTAATATTAATATTACATCCAAATAACAATAAAGGCATATAACTCTAAACACACATAGAATTTAAAAATAAAATCTATTCCTATTATACGAGTTGATTACGGATTTTGTAGATTGACCTGCAATTGACATATTTATTAATCGTGTATTATCGGTACAGTCCTTTTTGATCCAAGCCTATTTATATCAAACTCAAACCAACTTATTTAGTATCATGCTCAATCGTGTTCGTATTAGATTCACGGATAGTACTATAATATATTTTCACCTCTAATTTTTAACCCCACCTAAACAAACATAGCCAAATAAAAAATAATAATAATTACAACCCTAACTGCGCTTACTAGCCTTACTTGGTATTTCTTTAAATTTTGTAGGCATATAGAAATCATGATGAGAAATAGTACTCTTTGGTTTTTGCTGCTAACAAATACTTGGATTAATTTCCAAATTGGTTCGTTATTCCTTCGCCAAACTTCCAACCCTTTCCCAAGTTCCATGCTTGGAAAATCATCATTTATTATTAATTTTCATAAGCCCAAATTTTCGATATTTAATATTTCATGTGATTTCACATGTCATAAGCTTGTTTTCTTTTTTATATACGTCGGACAAAGGAGAAGTACTAAATTTTCTGAAAGGATAATAATAGGATTACTATTTCCTATCATTTATTTAGTATTTTTTTTTATTTTTTTATTTAATAATTAAGGAATTAACTATTAACGAAGTTGTATATTTTTTTAATTTTTTCTTAATGATAAATAATGTTAAAAAAAATCTTAAAATAAAATAATAAAAAAATAAAAAAGTTCAAATACATTATAAAATAGTAAAAGAATGGTAAGAGTAAGCTAGCCTATCACTATCCTTTCTGAAATGGCTCGACCTTACTAATCAACTAGATTAGTTAATTACTTCTCGTGACTCACTAAATTATCATGTAAAACAATTTCTGAATGATCTTTTGGGATAAAGTGTCGGAGATTTTGAGGATTTGTGGTTAAGGTTGGTGAGAACTGAGAACTCCATCAGACATTTGATGACTGTAAATAGTAGCCACGTGCATTGAAAAGTAATTAGGCGCTTCGAGCTACGAGACAGGCATGCTTAAGGCTCGGATTGAATAGATAAAATATCTCTCTCTTTTTTATCATTAATTTTTACATAAAATATAATTAATAATTTAATTTTTTTAAATTTTAAAATAAAAATTATATTCAAANCCGGGATGAGTTTGTTCATAAGCCGTGTAAGATTTCTCAACACGCCCCCTCATGTGTGGGCCGATATTTACAGTACCATCATCGTCGATAAGTTGCAGGAGCCCATCATCAATTATAGATTAACTTGGCTCTAATATCATATAAAGACACTCATTTTTCCTCATAAAAAGTCTAATAAAAAGAGTGAGATAATTTTTTATAAAAATTAGAATGAATTTGTTCATAAACCCTATGGGACTTTTCAACATACTCTATAATTATATACAATATTACTCAAATATAAATAAGAGTGGGAGAGAAGTGATGGGCATTCATTTTGATGCTTGTTTGGCTTCGGAGACCCAGAGGGGTTGGGCAAAGTGAGTTGACACTCCAACCCCAACTCACGTGCTCAAATATTAATATCAAAACAAAAAGTACGTGCACGGTGCGTGAACATATAAATTGACACCACTCTTTGACGTGCCAACAACCAATCAGATTCTACCACCCCTTACTGTGTCCAAACCCACCCAACCCGGTGAAAATTCAATAAAGTGAGAACTGAATTGACACAATATTAGCATAGAGTCCCTCAAGTTTTACTATATTTTAGTTAGCATACCCCTAACAATTTTACTTTTCTCTTTACTCCATTCAAATATTCTTTTTTATTTTTTTTATTCCTTTTATTTCTCACATGTATTTTAAATCAATTTCTCAAAATTTAAATTTATTTATATTAACATATTATTAAAATGATAACATTTCAATATTGATTACATACTCTAATATGATATGATTTAATTTGTATAAAAAAAAATTATAAATTTGAACTTTAAAAATTAAATTATGTCAGGTCAATAATGTGGATGGTGTGTTTTCTACACCGACTTGTGAATATAATGACTATGATAAATATGGAAATAATGGTACACAAAAGAAAAATGAATTTTTTTCCCATAGAAATTCATATGTTATTTTATGATATTTTAGTTGATCATGATTTATAAAAAAATAAAAAAAAACGTAGAGATAACAAGATAATGGAAGCAATATAAAAGCTTTATTATTAAAAGTCAATAATTTGTGATAAATTAAAAACTACAATTAAAAAAATACAATAAAGTAATATCGAAAGATTCAAATACATTGAGACAGCACACTAGGTTCATGTACAAAAGGTGGTGCTGCTTTTACAAGTTTAGTTTTTCTTTTTGTCTAAATAATAGCATATATGGAATAAGCAATCGGCTAAAAGTTCTTCGTGTCGGATTGTTGATACTTTTTTAAGCATATAAAATACGCACTTTTTTATCTTTAAATAAGAGGAAGATTAGTCATGTGGCATTGTGGAGCGCGGTTTATGATTACCCCCTTCAAATAATTGAGGTTTATAGTTTTTCTATTTGGATTATAAATAGCCTCCGATTAATAATTATGCTTGTTAATACCATATTTTGTACCTCTTTGGACTAGGTTTCAACAATTCAAGTCTTTAAAGTTGGGCTTGCAAAAACTTAGAAGAAAAAAATTGGTAGAGGGTTGCCTTGGGGTTGGGGAGTCTCTTATACCAAAATCAGTAGAATATTTTAAACGTTTATAAATAATGAGAGAGTCTAAAGTCTTTTTCGTACTTGAAAATTACTATTTATACCGAGAGTCAGTGGGATAAATCGTGCATGTCCTCGTGGTGCCCATGTCTTTAATACTGTTCCTTTTGTCAGAATCATTTAATGCGATGTGCCTTTATGACGGCGTCATTAATGTGGCGTGTTGCTCAGGTAGTGGTGCTATTAATACGGCGTGGTTATCTGATTTGCCTTATTCTGCTGGCCCTAGTGGATGTCCATCGATGTTTCCTTATCAGAAAAACAAAGGTTCTCTGTCTTTCTCGTTCTATCCTGTTCAAGTCCCCATGAGCGGGACACGGCCAAGCGGGGTCAAGCTTGTCTATCCCATCAGCCATCATTGCTTATTTTTCCTTGCAGACGAGTTGTTTTGGGAGCAAGTTTTGGCTCTGGGGTTGGGTATCGGGGCGAAGCCCATTACTCTCGATCGGGCATCTAGTGGGCTTATGAGTGAGGGAAAAATCCCCTTACAATGCTATTAAAATTGTTCTAAAAGAAATTATGCTATTAAAAGTACGGATCTATGATTTCTCAGATTCCTTCTTTTCTTTTCTCTTTTTGATTAATTTTTTTTATAAGAGAAAAATGTCAAAAATATAAGGCTAGTCGAGTCAACCCATAAAGTATGACTCGAAGATTAGCTGTCTCGGATAAAACTTGATTAGGCAAAGAAAATCTTAACATTGGATAAGCATCAAGATTATTTTTAGAAATTTATTCAAGATTGTCAATTTCTTTTATTTTACAAATCTTAACATCAACAACATTATATTCGGCTTTCGGCATTAAATTGGTAGATTGATATATAGATAATTATATATCGTCATATCTTATGCATATAACACATGTAAATTTCACAAACAAACAAAATCAAACATAAACAAATCAATCACACGACATAAATTAACGTTATTTGGCAACATACCTACATCTACAAAACTGCAGATGATTTTATTATATTGAAGAATCACAAAATACACTATGACGTGAAATATTACTGTTCAGAACACTCAAGACATACTAAATTGTTCATTAATTACATATTTATAATGTCATATAGCAAAAATCTTAATTTTTATTTTTCTAAACTATTCACTCGAGTGGAGTGTTGAGTGTGCTTTGTGCGAAATCTCTATTCAATGTTCGCTCAAGCTATCTGTCGAGTGAACTTCTACCCGAATTTCGCTCAAGCCACCTGTCACGCAAACTTTCTGCTAACGCTTTTTCTGATAGCAAACAGTGTCAACAAAATTTTCTAGAGGCAACGACCTCCACAAGGAAGCCTCATTGAAAATTAGCCAAAAAATTTATAACACATTATTATCAGGTTAGATTATCAAATCGGGCCGACACCAACAAATCAGACTCAACAAACCGAACAACATACACACATTCATCAGTTAAGATAACCCTAAAGAAAAGATGCGTTAGTTCGTAGCTAGTAAAAATAACATTAATATTCGTCCACAAAATTTGAATCACAACTAAAGTTGTTTAAATTGTTGAAGACGCGATGTCAATATTGTGCAAGTCTCACTACCTGAAGCCCATGAAAGCAATTCACTTTTGGGATTAAAAACATTCTTCTAAAGTCTTGAGTTTTTTCCTAGATTCAAAAAAAAAAAAAAGTCTCGGCGGTTTTTTCTTACACCCACCAGAGTTTTCTGCCCATTGATTATGAGGTCTATTTTTCAAACATCGTACACGAAAAAGTACCAACTTTTTACAGTTCAACGGATTATTACACGTGAAAAACATATTATATATTTCTCTTTTTTTTTTTGATAAAACATATTATATATTTCTAGAAAGCGTTATATAAAAGATCTCGTACAAATAAATTTACCAGTAATATAATAATATTAAATATAGTTATGGAATGCTGAAATTTATTATTAAAAAAAGTTAACTTTTTTTTATGATCCCGTAATTATTTATTATTTTAAAAGAATTGTGCAGTATTTATATACTTTATAATTATAAATATCATATTTTTATAAATTAATATAATTTTATATAATACGTTACTTAATTTTATAATAAAAATAATTTTATGATATAAAATTAAATTCTAAATATAAAAAAAAAAACTTTTAAATAAAATTATTCAAATTTAAAATGAAAATGTTAAACAAGAGAAAAGTTACGTGGTAAAAGGAAAAGCAATCGCGGAAATAGCGGAACCAAACAGCGCCTTTATGTCTTTTTCAAAGATTAGGGGTCTGTTAAAAGAAACAGCGTGTGTGTCTGTCTGTGTTTTTTTTAATATTAATATACGCTGTAACAGTGGACATTCTCTTCCTAAGGAATCCGTTTAGGGATCAGTTAACTAATCTACTTTTTTTCTTTAAAATAAATAAAATATTCTAATAGACTCAATTACTTATAAGCACTAATTATTGTCCTTAGGTCTGTTACTTTTAAAAAAAGAAAAAGAAAAAAACATTAAAAAAAGGAGACGTGGCAGTCAATCCGCGGAATCCGCTCCGCATCACGTGATCAAAAAAAAAAAATGAACCCGCCGCCTACCAACATCGTCAGCTCAGCCCTCCCGAATCACGTGGCCAACTCACGTTGCGATGTTGGTGGCCCCCACCAGTACTACGCCCCTCTCTCTCTCTCCTCTCTCTCTCTCTCTCCTTTTTTTTTATGTACCCCATCGACCTGTAGGAATAGGAATTATGGGAATAGGATAGATCATGATTCATGGATGCTGATTTCACAGCAGTTTCTTTAGTTTAAAAAAACTATATTTTATTTCTGAACAACTGACAAATAGATTATCCATCTTAGTTATATTTCTGTGTATAAAATTTTAAAAAATTTATTATTATTATTATTATTTGAGTAATGTTAATTATGATTTTAGAATATTAAAATCCAGCGCGTTCTATTTGAAAAAAATGACCAAGTGCGTGTGACTTTGCATTTCAAATTATTTTTCTTATTTTTTTTTAACTTTTTGACTATCAATTGAATCTCATTTTCACTATAATTCTATCTCAAAACATATATTAATGTAGATAAATGCTCTACATAAGTTATTGTTCATTCTCACACCATATATCTATAATTGTTTTTACAAGATGTGAAAGTATTTTTATTAAGATATAGAGTGTAGAGCAGTAAATAATAATTGATGAGAAGAATTTTTCATCAATTTAGTCTTCACAAGTTTTTAAGCTTAATTTTACTTTGATCTATATCTCATTTTATTAGATAGTTAAAGTATTTTAGTTATTTTTTATAATTGACAGAATATTAATAGTTCTTCAATTGGTTTATTTTACTTTATTTAGAATCCAGTAATACTTTTATTTGGAAAAGGTGCAATTGAGAAATGAATGAAAATAAATATTCTTTTTAACTTTTCCACTAAATTGCAAAAGATTCTTGAAGTTCAATCTTGAATGGTTTGCGAACATTAA
>QEOT01002422.1:0-13624 GCA_003123785.1 Pterocarya stenoptera | reverse complement strand
TTATTTTATATTTGAAAAATAATACAACCAAAAAATATATAAAAAATACATAAAGATAATTACATATAAAAATTTTGTAAATTTTATAGGAATATGTTTTCGTTAAGAGTACTGTTATTGGTTTATATGAACTTTACCATTAAGAAGATATTTATTAAAATATCTTTTTAATAATGAAATCAAATCCCGTATATATATATTAAAAAATATATATTTAAAATAAAATATTTATTAATAAATATTTATTAATATATCTTTTTAATATATATTAAAAATATATAATTAAAATAAAAATACTTGCAAAAATACAAAAAAGAAATAATGAAATCATAAGTTCTCTTATCACTTATATATTTTTAAAAAGTATTCAATATTCTGTGGTTAAATATTCATTAACTAGCTAACCTAATGAGAATACACACGTGGCATGCAATGTTTTTATTTAAAACACAAATAATCGGGCATGTGTCATGCCATATGATAATAAAAGAAATAGGATTTTGCTACACAACCTTCACCACATTTCATATTTCACTTTTTTTTTTTTTAATTTTTTAATATTAAATTTTTTTTTGAGTTTATTCTTTTTAAAATATTTCAATTTTTTTATTCACTATTCATACAAAAACATTTGATAAAAGAAAAAAAAATATGAAGTGTGGAATGTGGGTGAATAGTAGGAGGTTGAGAAGGATTTTTGAAAGAAATAACATATAAACATAATTTTGAAAACTAAAATATCATTAAACAAGTAAAAAAGAAAATACACGTTAAATAATTTATACAATCTTAAAATATACAAGCGCATTTTCTTAAAAAAAAATGGATAAATAAAAAATTTCTATAAAAAAAATTACCTCTTAATAATGGATCGTATATTTTTGTGTATAAGATTTGCCAAATCCCGTATTGTATCTAACATTATCATTTTTTCGAGATTTTTTATACGTTTTTTTACGACTTTCTAAATAATATGAGATTTTAGTTTTATATATATATATATATATATATACAAATTCACCAATATTTTGAAAATGACTTGAAGTGTTTTGTTTTGCTTATTTTAAATGACGTTTATTTATTTTTATTTTATTTTATTAAGTCATGTAACATGCAACATGCCACACGGCTAACTTCTAGATACGTGACATGGAACGTCAATGTATTGATTAGATTGACTAATGAAAATATGGTGGAACCCAAATTATGGTTAAACAAGCATCGCACACATGTTTGAAAAACGTGAACAAATTTAAAATTCACGCGAAAAAATTTATTTTTAAATTCGTGAATTTCATTTTTTTTAATAATCGTACGTGATATTTGTATATTTTAAAACTGTAACTAACATTACTTTAGACGGAACGAAATAACTTCAAACACCAATCAAAATTACTTGAAAGAATATATAATATAATATATATATATATATGAATACACACATAAAGATGAATTATTTATTCTTTATTGTTGGTCACGGCATGAATTTATATAAAAGCATACCCGTAAAGCAATAAAAATCAGAGATTCAAACCGCTTGAAAGCGATTGATTATGACAATGAAGTGAGAGATGCCACGAACAACCTTACAATCTAAGCTTCCTCCGCGTTGTGGTTATGAATTGTCGAGGCCAAATTGATTCATCACGTGAAAGAAATATCCCAAACTTAAATATACGAAAATCTTTTTTCTTTGAACTATTGGAAATGAATAATTTCAAAACCAAACCCCTTCAAAGTATAATTTGGTAGGAATAATGTCAAAATGAATATGATTTGTATAAATATAAAACGTGTAAGTTTAGTTCAAACTTCTTGACCAAAAAATTTGCTAAAAAATTCACTTTTTTATATAATTGATCATATTTTTTAAAAAATTTGTACGAAACTTACATGTATTTAACATTATTCATCTCTAAATAGTCTTTTAAACGAATGATAATTCAATTAATTTTTTTATTATTAATTGAAGTAAGAAATTTAATGAGAATTCAGTCTAGTCAAATCAGATGTGATGTCATAATTAACAAAATAATTTTTAATATATTTTAAAATATAACTTGGACTGGCCCCATGTTAATAAAAGGAAAATGCAACACGCCTTGCTCCCAGCTCCCAACGGGAGCTACTAGTGGCAATTTTTTTGTTTTTATTTTATGATTAAGAAAGTATTTTTTAATGATGTTGTAAATTTTTTTAAAAAAAGACTATATTTAAAAGTATTAAAAAAATACATGTAAAAAAAGTAAAAAGAAAAAAAACACATCAAAATAACTGGCGGGAACCAAGAAAATGATACTATCACCACTTATTCTTATAGCTCGATATTATTGTTGAAATTTTTTATTTTTTTTACTTAGTGATAAAGGAAGTATTTTTTAATAATATTGTGATTTTTTTATTTTTTTAAAAATATTTAAAAGTATAAAAAATATATGTAAAAAAAAGACAAAAAAAAGAACAATTATACCTAATGGTAGCTCCTGCGATAGCTGTGAGCAGTGGACGTAACACCATCCTTAATAAAATGACAGTGCCAGCAAGTTGCCCAACGATTATTGGCGTACCACTAGCTTTTTTATTTCTTTAATTTTTTAAAATAATTTTTAATATCTATTATCATTAAGAAAAAAAAATATATAATTTCACTAATAATCATTTTCTTAACTATTAAGTAAAAAAAAAAAATTAAAATAATTGCGCTAAGAGACTCCTGGAGCATTTTCCTTGACAAAAACATGACAATTCGAGTGTGGGTATTAATCTAGTTTGTTTTATTAGTTTGGCAGAAAAAAGGGAATAACTTGAAACAAAAATATCAGTTTTTTAAAATTCAGAATTAAAAAAATAAAAAATCTCGTTTAATGTTTGCTACCATTGCAACCATAGAAATACTAAAGTTGCTCTAATCTTTTAGTTGGAGGTAGCTTATTTTTTGTGATTTTTAATTCCTGTTTTAATACAACTGGTCCTACTACTTAAAATAATTTTATTCAGAAGCTGTACAGAGGATAAACCTTTTACACCTCTATCATGGAAGAATTTGATTTGTAAACAAAATTTAAATAGTTGAATTTTTAAATCATATATTTGCATATCAATAATATGGGTGGTGTATTATCTACGCTGATTTGCAAGTAGAACTCTTTAAAAGAACTACAGACTTGAGTCTATTTAAGCAAACAAATTTAGACTACAAAAATATCTCCTATCTTAAAGTTGTGTTTGGATGTTGAGTTGAGTTAAATTTAGTTTTCTATGAATAATAACGAGTTAAATTGATGAAGTGAATTCTATGGGATCTACCTAATACGTGTTTATATGTATTTGGATGTTAAGATAATTTTAGATGTATTTATGAGAAGTTAAAAAAGATTGTAGGTTCCGCATGTAAAGATGTGTTGAGTTGAAAAAAGTTGTAGGTCTCATGTATAAAGAGGTTTTGAATTGATTTTAGTGATTTGAAAGTTAGATGTTTAGATGTTAGAAGAGGTCTAAATCCAAACCGAAACTCAACTCAACTGAATTCGATCAAGGAACCTAATGCAGCGTAAGACAATATAAGCAGGAGTAATGCTAAAGACAAATTTCAAATATATAAATTTCGTGCAACTTTTTTGTAAAAAAGTGATTAAAAAAAATGAGCTTCACACTTTTTTATACAAAAAAAAAAAAAAAAAAGCACGAGATTTTGTATATTAAGAATTTGTAGATATCTTTATTTTTTTTTATTTTTCTATTCATATACGGTCGACAATAACCTCTTTAATCTTTATTTATATAATTTAAATATTATATATATTTTAAAAAATTTTAATGTTTTCTTAGCTCTTTTTATAGACTTTTAATTCTTTTCAATATAAAATTCATAAAAATGGATTAACTAGATCAGGTCCTCATTGGCCTAGTGGGAAGCTTTCGTGATTGTAGCTACCTACCTACTGGATAGCCCTCCTTTATTATTTTAATTTATATTATATGTTTATATAATTATGAAATTATATGTTATTGGGGGTTGTTTTGGGAATTTGATAAAAAGGCGAAAAAAAAAAAAAAAGAAAAGAAAGAGAGAGAAAGAGAGGGGGAGAGAGAGTATGGGGTGAGGATTGGATGGGTCATGGGAGTTTAGTTTCATAGGACCAACAGTACGTGAGAGCACGTGGTGCTAGGTTATGGCGTGCGGCCTCTTGCTTTCTCGTGACGGTGTCACGTGGCGACGTGGGCAGTGAGACCCACTAATTACCCCCCAACCCCACCTCCAATTAATTAATTAATTAAAAACTGGAAAAAAAAAAAGCGAGGTGAGTGGAGTGGAGGGGCATGTGCTGTCCTTTCCGACTGACCTGTCGCTCATGGGTCTCTATTGGGGGAAATCTTCTGCTGACGTGGCGGACTCACGTGCTGTCCAGAGAGTTGTTTGCTTTTTGGTTGGTCCTAGAAGTGGAAACGTGGCCCCACTTATGAGGGGACAAGTGTCTTAATCGACTGTGGCAGCAGCTCAGATTCGGAAAGCTACCTTCTCCGTTTCCCGTATGGATAGCTTTCGACTTTTTGAGTGAGAGAGAGAGAGAGAGAGAGAGAGAGACCATTTTAAGCACAAATGAAGGACCACCTGGTTCTCGTCCATTACAATGAGCATATGTTTTTACTAGTTTGGATTTTGTGTCTTCTGCTGAGCTTGGGCTCTTTCCATTGTGGGTACGAACTTGATGTTTGCTTTAGGTTAACATGTAGTATCTCGGTTAAGAAAAGTAGCGATGAAATTCAATGTTATTTTAAGGGGAAAAAAAATCCGGATTATCCTACCGTTCTTGAACAAATTCTACAACCGTTAAAAGAGATAGACATATAAAGTAGACTCTCTCGAATAAATTGCTTGGACAGTATTTATAACTGTCTTATCTCTCTCCTAGTCTAGGTCTTAGAGTTCGTAACAGGCTCTAGGGGATCTCTATCCAAATATTTATATCCCTTATAATAAATTTATAAGGGATATAAATTTTTTAAAATATAGGCTTAGACATGGCATGAATATTATGAGTTTTTACAAATGGTATATACACCAAACCCAATTAGAAATGTGTGACATGAGAGCCATGCCACCAATAATAAAATGAAAGATCATAAACAAGTTCTTTTAACATATAGACACAGGTGTGACTTGAGTATTCCTTGAATTGATAGGCTTGAGAGTTCCTTGAATCAGTACATAACAAGTAGCATAATCTCTAAAATGGGAGGAAACTGCTGAAGAAATATGATGAATATTATTCTGTAATTGGATATTAAAAGGATAGGGTAGCCTTGCTTTCCACATGCTGCCTCAGTCACACTTTCTGATATGAAAAGTTCTTAAGTTGTAGACATATGAAGTCCTTTAAGAAGTACCGCATTAACAAATCGAATTGGAGAGAACAAAATCTGAAATGAAGAACAACGTAGCTAAAGAAAAAAGAACATCAATACACGACCAATTTAAAGAACAAAAGGGCATAACACAAATTCTGCTGAGTCAATTTATATACTTGCTCGCAAAATGAACTGAATAATAAGTCAAAAATATATACTTCTTTCATGAGAGAAAAACAATCTATAACTTAAGAAGAATGACCCAGAAAAAAGGGGTAAATAAGAAAGAAAAAAAGAATGGAACAGGTAGGCGGCATTAACCCTTTTAGAACATACCTCAGTTTGATTCAATACAACTCACTTTCTGAAACATAACGGAGTTAACAACATCCTTTACAAAGATACAAAAGCATTCTCGGCAAGAATTAGGCATTAGAGTGGACTTGTGGAGCTGCTGAATATGTTCAGTGTGGCTGCACACTGAGCTCGGGAAGGAGTGAACCCCAGACATACGGTGCTCTAAACCACATGCAGCCAAGATAGTATGAATGGCAAGCCTTGCAATTTCCTTAAAAGTATGAACTCCTGCATAAAAAATAATTTCAAGTAAATCTCCGGCATTCAAGTCACAAATATCTTTGTGTCTTATGTACTGAAAAGTGCTTCAAATCCATCTAAACCAAACTAATAAACAAGAGAAAGTCACATACATGTGATAACAAGGCGTTGGTCAAAGGGCAGTGCTCATATGGTAGGTCAGTTGTTCAACTATGATAAGGTGTACCAAATTTAGCACAAGAAAACGATGTCATATCCTAAACATTATATTATAAAAGAGGTCGAAAATCATTAACTAAGTTCCCAATACAAGAATCTTGCATCAGGTTTACGAGGACAACCCTAGGAAGAAGATCAAGTGTATCCAAATCACCAATCCAATATGTTTCACAATTACTAAAAGACTTAAGATATTATAAAAAGAAACCTGCACTTCAATAGTACCTACGCCCTTGAATGATAATAAAATGAGATAAATACATCCTTTGCACCACAAACTACCAAAATCGACACATTTGCACCCTTGAATTACCAAAAAACTGACACTTTGCACGCTCCTTTAAGATCTGATTGTCAAGATATTACCATGTCAATGAGGATGCAAAGCGGCAGGTTTTTGGCAGTGTGATGATGTTGTAAAGGTTTTGGTAGGTTTGTGATGCAAAATGCCAAAGCCCTGATAGTTTGAAGGTGAAAAGTGTACTTTTCCTGATAAAATTTAAATCAATTTGCATTGGCTAACCCCATAATAACCTACCAACTCTACCATAAATGAATATACAGAAACAGTAAAACATATAGATAGAAAACTAAGTTCGAAGATAATCATACCCAACTTTTTGTCCCTGCTTAGGAGCTTCAAGTTGAGCTTGACAAGAGATCGAATCTCACTTTTGGCTTCATCATCTTTAACTGCGTTGCTTTCAGTAAGATCCTTTCCAGATCTAACTCTCTCATTCTTAAAATCTACCTCACCAGGCACAGATGTACTGAGCTCTGTTTTGGCATATAGTGAATCAGCAACTCTTGGCATCGACCCAACCAAACTCATTGAACCATTGTCCTTGTCGGTGAAATTTAATGAGGCTCCATTTACATATCCCTGTAACAGTCTTGACCCATTTTTACCACAGACATTACCTTGAATACCTGACCATTTATTTCTAGAGAATGAAGATTTGAAAGATGCTAGGGAATGCGCTGCTGCGACACCCTCACTCTCACTAGATTCTACAGTTTCTTTAGTAGTGACACTACTCTGCTTCTGCTTTTTTACCTTACCAGATTGACAATTTACTATATCTTTTTCAAGAGAATAACAATCATAATGCTTCTTCATGGCAATTCTTCCAACATCCTTGGCTCCAAATTGTTTATTTTTCAATGAATGAAAAGTTGAACTAATACTGGGTGCATCTTTTGCAGCTTTTCCTGTGCTGGAATGAGGTTTTGAACCCTGATTAGTACAACTGGGTTTTTCAAGAGTATGCTGTATGGACTTTGCTTTAGACAACATTTTCCATGCCTTATCAATGTCGTGCGAGCTTCTGTTGTGCCCAGAACTTCCAGGAAAACTAGCCTCAGTCTTCAATTGCTGACAACTTGTGGAAGATGATGAATTTTGTTGATCAGATCTTTCATGCAATACTGCCCTGATGTTAGATTTTTGGCCACTTCCGCAGCCAGGTTTAAGGGAAGAGAAGCTCAATGACCCGTTACGGAAGGCAAGCCAATTTTCACGAAGTGCCAGGATATGACTGTGCACGTCACGACAACGTTGCAATGTTCTTGCACCTGACTGGGTTGGTCCTTCAGCAACATTCTGAAGTGCTCTTGCAGCAGGGCCATTTACTTCCACTACAACGCTGTTTCCCCTATCTGGGGCAACAAGAGGTGACAGCAGGTTTAGATTTGAAGATCTTGTGGCCTTTCTGGCAACTGCTGGGCTATTTGGTTCTCTTACGATATTAAAGATGGTAACATGCTCCTCAGGAGTTGGTATTACTTTTTCATTGTCACTATCAGCACGCATTTTCCTATTGACAAGTTGCGTTCTACAGACAGTACAGTCATGGCAAAACCAATCACCTTCAGGAACGGTAAAACCCAAGCCTACACAGTACGTATGAGAAGCCGAATCACAAAGATCACAAAGTAATAGAAGACTGTCATCAGTCATTTGATGGCATATGCTACATAAAACTTCTGAAAAAGGATCAGAAGGCCCAGCTGTTGTGTTTCCATAAGGAGTGTAAATCTACAAAACAAGCATAAATTGGTATGGGAGATTTGACTCAAGCTAAGTTGTATATGGAAAGATGGCATGTGATAGATAAGATAATTGAAATTTCACTACACATAATAGTCAGGATAACCTCACTCAAGGTAAAAGAAAACAACAGGTTTAACTTGTGATACCTTTTGTGACCTGATTACACTTCAATCAAGTGCAAACCAATATCTAAGTTTTAGGAAATGTGATAAAATTATATTGACATATATAAACTGGAATTAGATACAAACACATTTGATAAATACTGAGAACTCTTGATAAAGGAACAAAGTCATGCCATCTGTTCTGTTAAGAGCACTTCTCATTGAGTCTTTGC
This sequence comes from Pterocarya stenoptera, assembly GCA_003123785.1. Classification (NCBI taxonomy): domain Eukaryota; kingdom Viridiplantae; phylum Streptophyta; class Magnoliopsida; order Fagales; family Juglandaceae; genus Pterocarya; species Pterocarya stenoptera. The sequence continues at coordinate 5,108 of QEOT01002422.1, read as the reverse complement.
AACTATTTTCTTTTACTCTCGCTAACTGCTATTTCCTTCTTGGGGTCAATATCAACGATGTGGTTCATACAATGATAAGCATAATTTGAATAAATTTTCTCTGAAGTTGTTATGATTGTTATTAGCATCTCGCATAATCTTTGCACAAGCTTTTCAATCAAAGCTTTAATTTGGAGCTTTTTAAAACAGAGGGTTTTCAACCTTTTTTATGCGCTTAAAATTTCTTTTATAAATTTACCAAAGATACTGTTTTTTCTTCAGAAGAGCTTGTAACTTGTTAAAAGTGCTTTTCAAACTTTCAAACTCAAATCCAAATGGGTACTTAGTGGTAATAATCGTTACGCTAGTTACATTGTGCTTGAGAGAGAGAGAGAGAGAGAGAGAGAGAGAGAGAGAGAGAGAGAGAGAGAGAGAGAGAGCTACAATACTCTTGCCTCAAAATGCAAATCACTCAACGCGTCATTAATCAAAATTGCTAAAATTCATTGAGTACATGCACCACAAACATTAGAATGCCAAAATAAAGATAAGATCCTAAATAACTCCTACGGGTTGGCTCAAGTGATAAAGGCCTTGGGCTTGGGGGTATGCTCCCCACAGGTCTAAGGTTCAAATCCCCTTAGGTGCAAATAATCTCTAGGTGCCATCAGATTCGGGAATTGTTTCCTTGAATTACCCAAAGTGCACTTTCAGGAAACTCTTTCTCAAGGGCCTGTGCACCCTTGGGATTAGTCGGGACGCTGTTCCCGAATACCTAGTGCCAATAAAAAAACCAAAGAACCTAAATGAGCCCGAATAAAGACTTAGGCCATGTTTGGGAAGTGAGATGAGTTATCTCAAAACTTCTTTCCCAAACGTCACTCAAATACAAAAACAATTATCAATTTCAAATTTTCAATTTTTTCATATAATTATTACCTAAGCATTACGAATTCCCCAAACTTCCAAATAAAATACAAAAAACAATACAATTTTTTCAAATTTCAAAACAAAAATAATATTCAAACAATTTTTTAACTTTATAATATTTTTATTCAACTTTTTCTCTCATTTTTCAAAACCCAATAAAATATCTTAATTCAAACCATTTCAGTACTATTAACAAAACCATTCCACTACTATTTATAGAATTCTCATTTCATCTCATTTCCCAAACATTCCCTCACACTCTATAATCCTAAATAAATCAGTGAAATATCTTTGATTCACAAAGAATTGCGGAAAATTAATTATCTGTCCTCACATAAAACCTAACAACTATGCCCTGATGCCATTTCATAAACTGGAGTTCTACTAAGACTGCATTTTGATGTTGAGCTGAGCTGAGCTCTTTATGAATAGTAGTAAGTTGAGTAGGTGAAGTGAGCTATGTGGGGCCTATCTAAAATGAGTTTGATGTGTTTGGTACTATTTATGAAAAATTGAAAAAGGTTGTGGGTCTCATGTATAAAGATGTGTTGAGTTGAAAAGGTTGTGGGTCCCACGCGTAAGTAGGTTGTGAGTTGAGATGAGTTTAGTAATTTGAGAGTTAAGTGTTTGTATGTTAGATTCAATTTAAAATACTGAACATAGTTGATCTCAGCTGAGTCTTGCAACCAAACTGGGCCTAAGGCTCACCAGAGCCAAATTGATAAATATTAACACGCTCCAAAAGGGAACAAAGTCAAGCCCATCTCTTAGAGCACTTTACATCGAGTTTATGTACATGTCTTCTTTTACTTTTGCTAACTATCATTTCTTTTTAGGAGATAAATATCAGCGATGTGGTTCATACAGTAATAAGCCTAATTCGAATAATTAGTATGGGAAAAAATAGTTAATTTTCTTGCTTAGTAATAAAAAAGTAACCAATAATTGAGCAAACCTTGATTGGTTTCAATTGTTAACTCATAAGCTAAAATAACAGTGGTAACAATCTTTACACTAGTTTAACATTCTTCATTGATTTCTCAATCTCTTTCATTTGGTTTCTTATTCCATAACCATGCCCTAATGTCTTTTCAGTTGTAATTCTAGTAAGGCTCACCCGGAACTCTCTCTCTCTCTCTCTCTCTCTCTCTCGCCCCACGAATGTCTTTTGGGATAAGCTATAATTAGTAAACATTCAATTACATACAAATAAATAATCAGACCAATATAGTAACAATCTCCCAGAAGATAACTCACAAACAGATAGCAGACGTATGCAAACCACAATTAATTTAACTCACGTCATTCCAAATCGCTCTATTCGATACCTTACCAGCTAAAGCTCTAAGAAAAATCCATATTAAGTGCAAATAAAAACATTTACTAACGTATTAAAGAGAAAGGCGTAAAAAACCCCAATAAACAAAACACAACAAATACAATAAAATTAATACGTTCGCATCCAAGAGACACAAAAGCAAAGAGAACCCATGACAGAAGCATATAATGAAATACCGAAATTTGCCTCACCTGGTCGCGGACTGGGACCTTGACGACGCGTTCACGGTAAAAGACACCGTCCTTGAACGGCCTATGAATGGTGCTGAACCTACGCTTGCATATGGGGCAGCGGGATTCGATCTTGGCCCACTCCATGATGCAAAGAAAGCAGAAGTGATGGTCGCAGCAATCGATTATGCCTCGGATTGATTTGGCACTGTCGGATAAGCAGATCATGCAAGGGGAATTGGAATTGGAATTGGCAGTCCATTGTAGCTGTTCTTGAGCTTCGAAGTGAGAGTGATTGGGGTTGTCTTGGATTTTCGACTTGGAGGTCGAGGATAGGGTTTTGCGACGCTTGTTTGGGAAGGGGAAGGACGAGTCATCCGAGTCAGTCGCCATAGTGTATCGCTACCGTAATTTTGGTGCTTGGTTCAAATGGAAAATAAAAGTAAAATTATAAAGAAGGAAGAGAATGAATGAATGGCAAGTTTGAGGGCCTTGCCTTCGTTATTTAACCAAAGAAATTGGGCTTTAACTGTACTTTTTCTAATGTGGCCCAACGTTGAATCATCGGACTTGTTACAATAGGTTCTGTCCCCAATCTTTTGTTTTTGTTTTTGACAAAACAACATTCATAATCAAATCAAATACATTGTCATCTTTGTCAAGAGCATGATGACATATGACCCGATTCTAATAATAGAAAATTTGGGTTCGAAACCCCTACTATTTATATATATAAAAAAATACATAGTCTTCAATTTTCCTATATATATGAAAAATACTATTTGTACTTAAGAAAAATTTACAAAAAACTTACTTATTTACATGTCAGTAATTGATATGCCGGAAATTATGAAATTTAAAATTTAAAATTTAAATTTAAAAACAAAACTGACAAAATGAGTCTTGTTAGTAAAAATGTAAGTAAAAGTTGTAAGTATATGTAGCACTATATATAATACATAGTCTTCAAAAACAACATTACAAACAAGAAAAATTAAACACAAGCATTGTCTGCAGCATCTACAGCCACTCTACTTGCAAGAAAAGTAAGAGGTTGCTGCTACCATTGGATAATATCATCCACAACTCTAGCGTGTGACGTGTCAAGAGATGTGCCGTCTCATTGCCTTGTCTTCCAACGTGGAGAAACTTGAAGAAATTGAAATATGATAACAAAGATTTAATCTCCTTAATCATTGGATGTTACGGAAGTTTAGCTACTTTCCATTTTTACTGCATTACGAATAAGGAAGGAGTGTCCAGCAAGATCAACTTCCAACAAGTCTAGGAAATATTCTGTTTTGGCAATGTTGCCCTGTTTTGGAATAAATCAATTAGTATTTAATTCACTTATTATGCTTATTTTTGGTTAGTTGAATAACGTGAGGACTATATCTGTATAGGGGAGGATGAATGAAGGATATCTGGAAAATATTCAAGTAATTTGTTTGTAGAGGTGGGATCCTCACTAAACAACCCACATGTTTTTATCATAATTTATCCACAATAGGCAGAGCACGCCAGATTGATCCAGTGTCTTTTCCAGTTGATCTACCAGTTACTCGTTCAATCACTCGTGCTCGTAACAATTTGGCATCAGAGCAGGTCATGGCCGACTCTCGAGTTGAGCGTTTGGAACAACAAATGGCTAATTTTGAGAGCCTTATGGAACGCTTAATGAAAAAATTTGAGAAGACAAGTGCAAAGGTGGATTCTTTGGCCAACAAGAGTTTGGGTGATGGAGAAGGATCGGGGTCAAGGAATAGGAATGGAAGGAACTATGGTGATGGGAACAACTCGGTAGTTCCAAAACTCGCCAAGTTGGACTTTCCGAGATACAATGGCATGGACGATCCGACCAGTTGAATCTACCGGGTGGAGCAGTTTTTTGACTACCAACAAACAGAAGAGATTGAAAAATTACTGTTAGCCTCTTATCACTTAGAGGGGGAGGTACAGATGTGGTACCAATTATTTAAAGATACTGAAGAAATCACATCCTGGGAGGCGCTAAAAAGAGGACTTCATATTCGGTATGGACCAACAATGTTCGAGGATCATTTTGATTCGTTGATAGAGATGCTAAAAAAGCGGAGAATATAGAAAGAGGAAGGTATTGGATTCCCGCAGAGAAGGACTCGGTTATAGCAGCGGTGTCTAGGGATTACACACACCAAGATGGATGGAAAAAAAATCCAAACCAACTCCTCATGTAAATTAGTGTAAAAAATTGGGATTGATCTACTGCAGATTGCAGGAGACTCCAAAGAAGTACACCAAGCAGGGGAATATAATGAAGAAGAGAACAACTGGAGATGGAAAGGATAGACAGAGGACAGCAAGGAATATTTGTGTAACCACATGGATTAATAGAGCTTCAGCCGGACCCCAGACTTGCTAATCAACAAGGACATGCACACTTGCTAGCAAAATGGGTTGCTGACACGAATACGTTTGAGTATCACTTCAAACTTTTATGTAAAATGGCAGTAAGTTTTCGACCCTACATATAATTGTGCTTTAATTTTGTAATCTTGATTCTTTAATATGAGTATCTTATTCCGGAAAAAAGAAAAGATAGATCGTGACAATCACTTTAACGAATCTTGTGTTTTTTTGGAATATTTGTGAATAGTAAAATAAAATATTATTAAAATATTATTTTTTAATATTATTATTATTTTGAAAAG
>QEOT01002421.1:18188-39984 GCA_003123785.1 Pterocarya stenoptera | reverse complement strand
TTTTGAGATTGAGAAAAATAACCATAGGATGGACTATATCAGACCTTAGAGGAATTAGCTCTTCATTGTATATGCATAGAATTTTAATGGAGGATAACCATGAACTTGTTGTTGAAAATTAGAGATGATTAAATCCTAACATGAAAGAAGTAGTTAGGGCTAAAGTTCTTAAATGGTTAGATCCAGTGATTATTTATCTTATATCTGATAGTTCATGGATTAGTCAAGTGCAGGTAGTACCTAAAAGGGGTGGGATGACTGTAGTGCATAATCAAAATAATGAATTAATTCCCACGAGGACAGTAATTGGGTGGAGTGTTTGCATAGATTATAGGAAACTTAATAGTATTACTAGTAAGGATCATTTTCCTTTACCTTTTCTTGATTAGGTGCTTGAGAGACTTGCTGGGTATGTGTATTACTGTTTTCTAGATAGTTATTCAGGGTATAACCAGATTCCTATATCCCCCAATGTAACGCCCGTCCTTGAGGTGGGTCTTTTTGCAAAATATTTTAGAAAATGATGACGGGAATTACCATTCGATTTAAAACCTTTTACTGTTCTTCCCAGGGTGCAAGACTCTACGTTATAAAATAAAATGTGCTTTTATAATAAAAGAGCCTTGAGGGTGAAAAGAGTGGAAAATATAAATCTTAATATAAAAAGGCCTTTCATACATTTAAAACCCTCATGCCTAGACTTCCGTGCTCTTCTCCTTTGGCCGTATCTCTCATGAGCGTACTGCTCATTCAGTTCCTGTGGGGGGAGGGGCACACATAAAAACTAAAATGAGTCGAATACTCAGTAAGCATTACTTCATACCGCTAAAATATAGCAACGTATGTATTCATTCATGCATTCATCATTCTATACATACTATACGTACATGCATACATGCTTTCATTTGCAAACATTAGTAGACGGGAGCTTTCATCTTTAAACATGCTTTTCTTTTCATAAAACGTTTCCTTCGTTATTGCCTTCATTTCTTAAAGAATGCCATGCATTCATACATTACTTTTCTTTCACTTTCATAGGCCGGTGCACGTCGTTACACCCCGTGTGCTGGGGTTAGCGGCCTTTTGGGCCGATGGATTGGCCCGTGGCCACGGGTTGGAATCCCTTTTCGTTAGGGTGCAGCACTAGGTGCACTACCAGATGCTACTGCCCAGCATTGCAATCTACCCATTTATTCATTGGGTACCCCTTTCCGTTCATTCATATGGCCGTTATGTACTTACATACAACATTCATGCCACATGCCATTCTTTCATTCATGCTTTTATTCATTTCAGTTCTAAAGAGTTGGAGTTTTCATTCATTCATGGGCATGGGCATGGCCTTTTCATTTCATTTCTTTTCTTTTGTTTCATGCTTTCATGAGAAAACATCTTTTTCATGAGAAAACATATCTTTTCATGGAAAACGTCATTTAAAAGCATGGGCTTAAATATCATCTTTCATTGCATCATTTAAAGCATTAGTTCGTAGGGGCATTTTAACATCAGTTCTTAGGGACCAGTTTTAAAACACTTTCTTCGTGTCACTTAAAGCATCGGTTTGAAGCTCGAGGCACGAGTCTTGAAGCTTCATTTCTTTTCTTTAGAAGATACGTAGAATAGATACATTGTATAGTCATCCATTCACAAGCATACGATTAATACTTTTGGGTGCATAAAAAGGGGCTACCGAGAAGGGGCCGTACATACGTATACCTTTCAATACTTAGCATGCTTTCTTTAAAAACGTTTTTCGTGAAGCATCTTTTAGAAGAAAAGCGTTTCTCTTTCTTTTTCTCATGGACTCCATGCTACTTTCATACCATACCGTCCATTCATGCGCATGTCAGATGGCAACCTACATGCATACATAACCTTAACGTTATTCTCTATTTAGTGCATAAGCAACTGAACTAGAAATAGAGCTATGTTTTACTTAGAACACTCTCCTTCTATCTCGTGCTCTTTCACGTTCCTTCCTATGATAAAACCCTTGGAGACCCATTACGGTCTCTATTTCCTTCAACCTTGACGTTCTACTTGGAGTGCTTAATCACTAGGGTGAGCTCATGATTCACCTTAGGATTAAGACACTAAGACCTTTGTCCCGTTCTTCTTATTAACCACGTTTCGACGCACGACTTAGACTGACTAAGTCACGCATCCCATTCTTAGACAGTGTCCTCATCATTACCCTCATGTATCTTAGCTCATTCTACTTCTCATGATCATCCATTCATGTCACACGGCTCCAAGCCACTCTGAGACATAAGCACCTTGTAACCATTCTTAGGACAGATTACCCATTACATATGGTGAATCCGTCCGGCACGTGCGTTTAACCAGAACACACACGTACCTTACCCCTTTATCACCTAAGACCATCATTTAATACATTGGTCATAGATTCGTATGGCGAATGCCATACTTCGTTACCAACCTTCTCATAACCCGGCTAGCACGACCCTTCATGCTAGCCGTATCTCTTGACAGTTCATCCTAACACTGGAGACGATGGGACTCTGTTCATGAACACACCTTACGTCACGCCACATAGCTTGAGACTAATCCCAAGCTACACCGTGACTCTGTCACCTCACCTCACATACATCTTAACCCATCACCGCATGACTTCTACTTGGCCATGTCACTTCATGACGTTGCCCAATCATGCTTCCGCTGCACTACTCTGATACTTCTTGACTACTTAGCACGTACTCCTGGCCATAAGCCGACTACATGGCGACACTCATCGCCTTAGACTACAGCCATATCACTACTATAGCACATACCACAACACCTTACGTCACGCCATATAGCTCGAGACCATTCCCAAGCTACACCGTGACCTTGTCACGTCCTCTGACATTCCGCTAAGTCACCTATACGTCAACTTTCCACTCATCACGAGTACGGTTCCTCACGTACTCCGATCACATCGTGACACCACGTCACATTCCCACTACATCACTCTTACTAGTAACTCTTCACCCATCGCAAGACGACCTCTTGATCGACCACGTCACTTAGTGATGTTGCCCAGTCATGCTTTCGCTACACTACTCTGATACCTTCTAGCCACTTCGCACTTACTTCTAGCCATAAGCCGATTACGCGACGACACTTGTCGCCTTGGACTACAGGCCATATCTCACACACTTCAGGACACTGTTCCACAGTTCCCGATACCATACTTCAAGCTCTTCCCGTCAACTACGCAATCACTCTTATCTTCGCGACACGCCATACGATGTATCGCTCTACCACATAGAGTACACTCCACGTGTACTCCCTTCACAGGACTACGCCACATAATCACTATGGCATACACGCCATATGGTGCATCATCACACAACACGGAGTACACTCCACGTGTACTCCATTCACGGCACTACGCCACGTCACCGCTATGGCATATACACCATACGGTGCATCGTCACACAACACAGAGTACACTCCTCGTGTACTCCATTCACGGCACTACGCCACGTCACCACTATGGCATACACGCCATATGATGCGTCATCTCACCACATGGAGTACACTTCTCGCGTACTCCATTCATGGCACTATGCCACGTCACCAGTATGGCACACACGCCATATGGTGCGTCATCTCACCACATGGAGTACACTCCTTGCGTACTCCATTCACGGCACTACGCCACGTCACTGCTATGGCATACACGCCATACAGTGCATCGTTTCTCCCCATAGAGTACACTCCACATGTATTCCCACGGCATGCCACTACTACCGCACATACACTACAGCCACACTTCATAGCATAGTCCATAACACTACACAACACACTTCCCAACTACGCCCAACACTTCACCACAGCACATCACATCACCACTACACATCGAACCCTATAATACTAACAGCATAGTCCACAACCTAGTCAACTGGCTAGCATCTAACATAAATAGCGAGGGATAGAGAATTATTCCATCGACTGGATGACCCGTGTGTCGCTCGTTGATCGTCGCAGTGATAATGCTGGAGGAACGTACGGGGTGGCTACACCGCGTACAGTGACTGTTTAAGCATTTAGATAGTTAGGTGTGGTCTTGGAAGGGTCTAAGGTGGCCTTGATGATGATGGCAATGGGCGTACTACGACAGATCAAGCCGTGTATAGTGGCGGTCAGTCACGTGCAGTGATTGTCCATCACGTGTAGTGATTACCCACCACATAAAGTGGTGGTTTAGGCTTGGGCTAGGCTAGGGGAGGTTGCTGGTGGAGTCGTGGAGGCTCAGTGGTGGCGGCACGGTGGTCCATGGTGGTGGAAAGGGACTGGCAGTGCACTGTGAGGGAGGGAGAAGCCATGGGAGAGAGAGTGTGTGTGCGTGCATGGGGGACAGATCGGGACCAAGGGTGCTCTGTTGGCTTCGTGGTGGCCTGAGGGTGCCGGAGAGGGTGGTCACCCACCGTGGGTGGCAGCATACTGTGGTGGAGGGTGTAAAACCCGTGAATGAGAGAGAGGAACACCGGGAGGTGGAGGAGGGGGCAATTGGCCGTGGCTCTATGGGAGGAAGAAGGGGGAGACCTGAGGAGTCTCGTAGTGGTGTCCGGTGGCTGAGATGGCCGCGCACTGCGGCGCTAGGAGGCTGTACAGTGAACCCGTGCATGGGTTTGCTTGTGCTCGTGCATGGGAGGAAGGTGGCTGCATGGAAGGGGCTGAGCTTGCTGGAGGGGGCCGGTCGGTGGCAAGGGAGGCTGCCGTGGGAGTGGTGGCACCGGAGAACGGCGCACGGCGGCGCTGTAGACTCGAAGCCCATTCGGGCTTGCACTGCCGAGGGAGGAGAAGGAGAGAGCGTGGGAGGAAGAGGCCGGTATGGGGAGGCTCGCCGGAGGGAGGCAGTGCCGGTGGGATGTGCGGTGAGGCTCATCGGTGCATGGCGGCGCCGGGCCGGGCTAAGGAGCAGTTCAGGCGTGGGTGAGGGGCTGCGTACGTCGCAAGCCGAGAGGGAGGAAAGAGAAAGGTGAGGGAAAAGTGAGGGAGAAAGAGAGAGGAGCTGGGGTTTTATACTAAAACCCATCCTCTAGGATCTATAAAATGATCCCACGATGAACCTTAAACACTGATTTAAAAATACGTAAACGTTTATTTAATTAAAAGCACTGAGAGGAATAAAAATATAATATTATTTAAAATAATATTCCCTCATCATTTATAAAATGATGAAGTCTTACTTAAAATATTTAAAAGAATAAAACTATTAAATTAATTAAGGATTCCATCATTATTTAAATCACATAATATTTTAAACAACTGGAATCATTTATATAAAATGATTCTCACAATTATTATATTTTTGGAGCTCTTCAAAGATATTATAATTTAGTTATTTAAAATATTACTTAGTTAAATAACGATGAGAATATTCCATTTAAAATACACATAATTTTAAAACATAAAGCTAACTTTAGAAATTACGTAGTATCTTTAAAAACATGCCATTGGGGTCTGGCACGCGTAACGGAGCTCTTAGACACTAGAGAGAAGGAGTAGGCTGTCACATCAGACGTAATTGCTTACGTCAGAAGGAAGAAAGGAAGGAGCAGGGTATTACACCCAAAGACCAAGAAAAGATCACATTCACTTGTCTTTATGGTACTTTTGCATTCCGTAGGATGCCTTTTGGTTTGTGTAATGCACCTACTACATTCCATCATTGCATGATGATTTTGTTGTAAAGATTATAGAGGTTTTCATAGATGATTTTTTGTTTTGTTTTTGGATCTTCTTTTGATAGTTGGTTAGATAAATTGTCTCAAGTTTTGCGGCGTTTGAAGCCTTATCTTGCTGGTAATGTGGTTCCTAAAGGAGTTACTTACTCCTTAAAGAATCCTACCTATGGTTGATGGTGTAGAAGTCAAGATAATGACTATAAACAAGCACTTCTTTTGTTTTTATTATTATTTTTATTTAAGTTTTTATTTATGAATAAAGATGGTTGTGACCCCTTTCTTTTGGTTGGTTGTGTAGGTCGAAAAAATCAAGCAAGAAGCTAATTTGTGTTCAATTCAATCAGACATTTGTTGTGTTCAACCTTGCTAAAAGGGGAGTATTAGTCTTTCCTTTCACGTTGAGGACAATGTGAAAATTAAGTTTGGGGGAGTGGATATTTGATTATGTTGAATACTAGTGCTGGCTATGTTTGTTTGAGAAGGAATTTTTTTTTTTTTTTGAAATTCTGGTTTGTTTACATTCATGCAAGTTAATTGGTAATCATGTCCATGTCTTCCAAACTAGATTTTTATGTGAAAGATTAGGAGAAATGAACCTACATTTGCACTTGTGTTAGACTTATTCAGGATCAACATTATACTTTTGGGTTCTTTATTGTGTTTTATTGATTTAGGATAGACGATATCTTATAAAGTAAGATTACGCATACTTGTTTTCTTTAGGATTATGGAAGTACACCTTTCCTTGCCAAGTTGTATGAGTTGTGTGACTATGCATAAAAGATGAGTGTGATACTTTTCTTGTGATTATCCTCTTTGATCTAGTCCTAAACAAGAGTAAATAGAGTGATAATGATTAGACATTTGAATAAATAAATGTGTACGAAATTCTATCTACTTCAATGTTTTGAGTTGCTTAGTAACTAGGGGTATTCATTACCAATATTTACTTTTACGTCAAACAACGACTTGAAATACGAGTATGCAAAAGCACTTTAAGTGTGTGACTTGTTGAGTAACCAGGTGCATCCATCACAAATGTTTGTATTCACATCAAAAGGCGAGTGACAACTTAATGACAAAGAAAAAAATTCCTGAAAAAAATAGTGAAATATATAAATATAAATATATCTCTAGTTTGCTACCTTGTTTGTACTAGTGAGAAGGGGTGATTACAGGTTGAGTTGTTACATGATTCAATTGTGTTGGTTGCATGATAAATATAAATGAGTTTGGAATTATGTATAGATATTTGAACTAGAGAATGTGAGTATGTTTAGTTTTCCTTTATTTGCTATTGTTTATGTACTAAGTTGAAAATTTGATATTTGCATGATAGGTCCTTTAGGTGTGATGAGTTGAGTCTAACTATGATTATTGTCCTCTATTTTTATGGTTTTCCTCTTCCTTGAGGACAAACAAACATTCAAGTTTGGGGTATTCGATGTGGGAATGTATTTCACACATTTTCTTAGTCCTAATTGTTTTGATTCAGAGTATTTTGTATGTTTCTTAGCTTGTTTGTATATAATTTTAGTTGTATTTACATTTATTTAATTCTTGAAATTTCTTGGTATTTTTCGGGTGTTTAGTTATTGAATTAGATTAAAATTGGGATGATGTGAAGAGGCAGAAATTGGGCTAGGCCTAGAGAGCAAATCCTAGTTGGTCTGGTCTGGTTTCACCAGACCACTGTTCCCATTTTGGGCTTTAACTAGAGCTACGAACCTCAGTTTTAGGTGTTGTTTGGCTTGATGGAAAGCTAAGATGCAGGCCCAAAACTTTTATGGAGAGCCCAAAACCCAGTTCTGCCGTTTTGAAGTTCAAACCTTAGCTGAAATAGAGAAGTCTTAATCTGTCCAGAAGTTTACTGCAGCCCATACCCTGTTTCGGTTTTCAGCCTGTAACTAGAGTTTTAGATGTCAAAATAAAGCAATCCTAAATGTGCTTGAAAGTCGAGAACGAGATCTAAAACTTTCATGAAGGATCCAACTCCAAACTATGTTGTTTTGATGCTCTAAATCCAGCTGAAAGTTGGTTAGCCAAGAATTCTGGATTTTCAGCAGCAAATCTGTTTTAACATTTGAAAGCAGAATTGGTTTTGAACTCATTGGATTTTCAGCTGCAGATATGGACCACAAGTTTTTGAATTAGCTGGCACATAACAAAAATATTTTAAAATTAAAAATAGGGGAGACCAAGTGGGGATCAACTTCTAGCTAGCTGCGTATTGAGGAGAGTTAAAAAAAAAAAAAAGAGCGGTAGAGAGAGAAAAAAAAAGGATTGAAGGAGGAGCTTTAATTCTGAAAAGAAGAATAAAGCTCAAGATTTATGCAATTACAGAGTTTTTTTTCTCTTTATCTAATTTTTAGTTGCGGAATTGTTATTAAAGGATGTTGAATTTGAATTTATGTTTGCGAAATAATTGGATTATTTTATTAGTTATGATTTGCTAGTTTTCTTATTCTATGGCTAGGATGTAGTCATTGAATTTTGGATATGATTTGAGTATGGTTGTATTGAATACCCTTTGTTAATTGCAACTAGATGATTTCCGTGTTCATTCTTGCAATTTACTGGCCATGAATTGCATGCTTAAGATGTTGAATGAAGTAACGAAAGTTGAAGTTCAATATTAGTTCGTGAATTCATCAAACCTTGGCAATGTAGTTTAAAAATTAATACGCACCTTTGTGACCTACATTCAAGAATTCCACAGAGCATAATGAATTTATATTTAATTTTTGTGATCATGACAGTAGATATAGGATTAATATAGGTATAGGTGTTATACCTCGAAAGATGATATCACATAAAAAAGAGAATTCGGCTATTGTAATTTACAAAATATTAATGCAAGCAACCATGTTTAAACTTATTGAAGGAATTCAATTGATGAAATCCAAGCCCTAGGAACCTTTCATATTTGATTTTTCAGGTTATGAATTTGCAGTCAGTCACATCAATTTGGGATCATCTAAATAATATAGGAAATTTTATAAATTGGTACTTGAATCTCCTCCTTGTGGAAATGATACTCTTTTTACCTTGTACTATTTGTCACGACCCATGCACTTATGGTAGAGTGTAGGGACCATCAATGTTATATGAGAGCTTTTTGAACAAAACAGAAGATGCTTGGAAGAGTGGTAGTGTTGTACGCAGAAGCCCACCCTCCACCAAAATGTTCACATTCAGAGTAGATCTGCTAAAGGGATTACAAGTCGAGAAGTCATATCATCTGAAGCCACAAGTATGGCCCGACGCTATGTGGAAGATCCTCATTCAAAGATGGACTGAGGAGTTGGCTAGCTATTGAGAAATGCAGACCATGCTTGGCCATCTAAATCAATCATCCTACAGTGCACCAATCAAGACCAAAGGATTCCTATTCAAGCATAGTTGGAGTTAGAGATGTGTTAGAAGGAAGTCTAAAAGTCCTATGCTATAAAAGGGATTTTGACAAGAGACAAAATCTTACTTTTACGATCTTAGGCACCAGAGACCTCATGGAGCTGAAATCCTTGGAGAGAGCAAGGAAAGAGCGATGCGATTGAGTAACGAGCCCCAGGATGTGAGGTATGTTAGTTTCTAAGAATGGAGTAAGCAATGTTGGTTGAATGTTGCATGTGAGAGGCATTTGCATTTTTTGTAACTTGTCCCTTTCTGACCTAAAAAATATGTTTTGGATCATTATATTTATCTTATGTTCATTTTCTATTTTTTAAGACTTTGAATGTGGTTTTTGTTTTTCACTGATTTGTGGTCCTGGTGTGTGAATTTATATCTTTGTGTGGATAAGTGTACCATACATCAATCTTCAGGGGGCGGGATAGAGTTCCTTGTGTCCATTCCCTAGAGATATCGCCACAAGCCTCAAATGGTTAAAGGGATTTCCCATGACTGATTGGGGTGGGGTGGTATTGTGTTGGTGTCTATGAGTTGGTTGGCCTGGTAGATATTCTCCATTGCAACATGTTATCTCCGTGTGAGAGTTAACTTGCGTTGGAGTACATGTGAGTTGGCTTGCACGATGTCGATTGGGTAGATGGTGTTTTCCCAATGTCGAGTAGTGGAACAACTCATCCCTTATTTGCCCATTAAGCAACAAAATGTTTATGTGAGGAAAATGTCTGTGTGACGAATATCTATGTCTTGGCAGATGTACTGAGTGAAACTAATATTATTTTATGGATTTGACCTACTGGAGTGATGGTGATTCCTCACCTAAATAGTATTCATACTTTAATAGTACAATGTACGAGAGAGTGAATCCTCGCCATATTTATATAAATTTGTTTTTCACTAAGAGGTGACTCATTTGCATGTTTACTAACCCATGAGTCTATGCCCTAGAGGATGATTCATCACCAAAGTGTACATATATGTGTCCTTTCACTATTTACATGAACGTTTTATTGCATGATCATGAGCATTATCTCTCATTTGTTATTTTTGTCATGGATGTATAACCTACCTATGGTCTCACTCTTGAAACCAAAGACTTTGAAGTAGAGTTAGAATCGGGAATGATGCCTGAGGAGGAAGAAGCAACCCCGTCCCAAACCTAAAGAAGAATGACTGTCTCTGTTGTACGCGCCATGCATTATTCTTTGTTGTCTTTTACATTTAATTCTTGAGAATTCTTGGTAGTGTTCGGGTTTTTCTTATTGAATTAGGTTGAAATTGGGATGATGTGAAGAGGTAGAAATCGGGCTAGGCCTAGAGAGCAAATCCTACTTGGTCTGGTCTATTCAAACCAGAACACTATTTGCATTTTGGGTACTAACTAGAGTTACAGACCTCAGTTTCAGGTGGTTTTTGGATTTATGGAAAGATAAGACTTAGGCATAAACATTTTATGCAGAGCCCAAAACCCAGTTCTACCGTTGTGAAGTTCAAAACGTAGCAGAAACGGAGAAGTCTGAATCTGTCCAGAAGTTTTCTGCAGCCAAGACCCTGTTTCAGTTTTCAGCCTGTATCTGGAGTACCAAAAGTCAGAATAAAGCAAGCCCAAGTGATTTTGAAAGCTAAGAATGAGATCTAAAACTTTCATGAAGGATCCAACTAAAAAATGTGTCATTTTGATGCTCTAAATCCAGCTGTAAGTCGGTCAGTCAAGAATTTCGAATTTTCAGCAGCAGATCTGTTTTAAAAGTTGAAAGGAGAATTAGTTTTCAACTGATTGGGTTTTCAGCTGCAGATATGGACGATAGGTTTTTGAATTAACTGGAACATAACAAAAACATTTTAAAATTAAAAATAGAGGACCCCAAGAGAGGATCAATGTCTAGCTAGTTGCATATTGAGCAGAGTCTAAAAAAAAAAAAAAAAAAGACCAGTAGAGAGAAAAAAAAAAAAGAAGATTGAAGGAGGAGCTGTAATTTTGAAAGGAGGAATGAAACTCAAGATTTCTGCAATTACACTTTTTCCCTTCCACTAATTTTTAGTTGCTGAATTGTTATTAAGGATGTTGAATTTGAATTTATGTTTGAGAAATAATTGAATTATTTTATTAATTATGATTTGCTAGTTTTTTTATTCTAGGGCTAGGATATAGTGATTGAATCTTGGATATGATTTGAGTATGGTTCTATTGAATACCTTTTGTTAATTGCAAATGGATGATTTCAGTGTTCATTCTTGCAATTTACTGGCCATGAATTGCATGTTTAAGACGTTGAATGAAGTAACGGAAGTTGAAGTTCAATATTAGTTGTTTTAGGATAGACAGTATCTTATAAAGCAAGATTAAGCATACTTGTTTTATTTAGGATTATGGAAGTACACCTTTCCTTGCAAAGTTGTTTGTGTTGTGTGACTATGCATAAAAGATGAGTGTGATGCTTTTCTTGTGATTATCCCCTTTGATCTAGTCCTAAACAAGAGTAAATAGAGTGATAATGATTAGACAATTGAATAAATAAATGTGTACGAAATTCTATCTACTTCAATGCTTTGAGTTGCGTAGTAACTAGGGGTATTCATTACAAATATTTACTTTCATGTCGAACGACAACTTGAAATATGAGTATGCCAAAGCACTTTAAGTGTGTGATTTGTTGAGTAACCGGGTGCATCCATCACAAATGTTTGTATTCACATCAAAAGGCGAGTGACAACTTAATGACAAAGAATAAATAATATTGAAAAAAAAAGTGAAAATATATATATATATCTATACTTTGCTACCTTGTTTGTACTAGTGAGAATGAGTGATTGCAGGTTGAATTGTGTTGGTTGCATGATAAATATGATTGAGTTTGGAATTATGTATGGATATTTGAACTAGAGAGTGTGAGTATGTTTAGTTTTCCTTTATTTGCTATTGTTTATGTACTAGGTTAAAGATTTGATGTTTGCATGATAGGTCATTTGGTTGTGATGAGTTGAGCCTAACTATGATTATTGTCCTCTGTTTTTATGGTTTTCCTCTTCCTTGAGGACAAACAAACATTCAAGTTTGGGGTATTCGATGTGGGAATGTATTTCACACATTTTCTTAGTCCTAATTGTTTTGATTCAGAGTGTTTTGTATGTTTCTTAGCTTGTTTGTCTAGAATTTTAGTTGTATTTACATTTATTTAATTCTTGAAATTTCTTGGTATTTGTCAGGTGTTTAGAAATAGAATTAGATTGAAATTGGGATGATGTGAAGAGGTAGAATTCGGGCTAGGCTTAGAGAGCAAATCCTACTTGGTCTGATCTAGTCAAACCAGAATACTGTTCACAGTTTGGGTTCTAAATAGAGCTACAGGCCTCAGTTTCAGGTTTTGTTTGGCTTGATGAAAAGCTAACACGTAGGCCTAAAAATTTTGTGAAGAGCCCAAAACCCAGTTCTGCCGTTTTGAAGTTCAAACCTTAGCAGAAATGGAGAAGTCTGAATCTGTCCATAAGTTTATTGCAGCTCAAACCCTGTTTCGGTTTTTAGCCTGTATCTAGAGTTCTAGAAGTCAAAATAAAGCAAGCCCAATTGCGTTGGAAAACCCAGAAAGAGATCTAAAACTTTCATGAAGGACCCAACTCCAAAATGTGTCGTTTTAATACTCTAAATTCTGTTGGAAATCGGTCAGCCAATAATTCCTGATTTTCAGTAGCAGATCTGTTTTAACATTTGAAAGGAGAATTGGTTTTGAACTCATTGGATTTTCAGCTGCAGATATGAACGGGAGGTTTTTGAATTAGCTAGCACATAACAAAAATATTTTAAAATTAAAAATAGGGGTGACCCGCGGGGATCAACTTCTAGCTAGCTGCATATTGATGAGAGTCTGAAAAAAACAAACCGGTAGAGAGAAAAAAAAATAGGATTGAAGGAGGTGCTTTAATTCCAAAAGGAAGAACGAAGCTGAAGATCTCTGCAATTATAGAGTTCTTTTTCTCTTTCTCTAATTTTTAGTTGCGGAATTGTTATTAAGGATGTTGAATTTGAATTTATGTTTGAGAAATAATTGGATTATTTTATTAGTTATGATTTGCTAGTTTTCTTATTCTAGGGCTACGATGTAGTCATTGAATTTTGGATATATTTGAGTATGGTTGTATTGAATACCCTTAGTTAATTGCAATTGGATGATTTCAGTGTTCATTCTTGCAATTTACTGGACATGAATTGCATGCTTAAGATGTTGAATGAAGTAACGAAAGTTGAGATTCAATATTAGTTCGTGAATTTATCAAACCTTGGTACTGTGGTTAAAAATTAATACAAACCTTTGTGACCTACATTCAAGAATTCCACAGAGCATAATGAATTCATATTTAATTTTTGTGATCACGACAGTAGACATAGGATTAATATAGGTATAGGTGTTATGCCCCAAATGAGGATATCACATAAAAAATGGAATTAGGTCATTGTAATTTACAAAATATTAATGCAAGCAACTAGGTTTAAACTCATTGAAGGAATTCAATTGATGAAATCCAAGCCCAAGAACCTTTCATATTTGATTTTTCAGGATAAGAATTTGCAGTTTGTCACATCAATTTGGGATCGTCTAAATATATAGGAAATTTTATAAATTGGTACTTAAATCTCCTCCTTGTGGAAATGATACACGACCCATGCACTTGTGGTAGAGTCTAGGGACCATATATCACATATGAAAGCTTTCTAGAACAAAACAGAAGATGCTCAGAAGAGTGGTAGTGTTGTACGCAGAAGCCCACACTCCACCAAAATGGTCACATTTAGAGTAGATTTGCTGCAAGGGTTACAAGTCGAGAAGTCATATCATCTGAACCCACAAGTATGGCCTAACGCTACGTGGAAGATCCTCATTCAAGGATGGACTAAGGAGTTGGCTAGCTATTGAGAAATGCAGACCATGCCCTGGCTGTCTAAATCAATCATCCTACAGTGCGCCAATGAAGGCCAAGGGATTCCTATTCAAGCATAGCTGGAGTCAGAGATGTGTTAGAAGGAAGTCTAACAGTCCTATGCTATAAAAGGGATTTCGACATGGGACAAAATCTTACTTTTACGATCTTAGGCACCAGAGACCTCGTGGAGTTGAAATCCTTGGAGGGAGCAAGGAAGGAATGAGGCAAGTGAGTAATGAGCCCCAGGATGTGAGGTAGGTTAGTTTCTAAGACAGGACTAAGGAATGTTGGTTGAATGTTGTATGTGGGAGGCATTTGCATTTTCTGTAACTTGTCCCTTTCTGACCTAAAAAACATGTTTTGGATCATTATATTTATCTTATGTTCATTTTCTATTTTTTAAGACTTTGAATGTGTTTTCTACTTTTCACTAATTTGTGATCCCAGTGTGGGAATTTATATCTTTGTGTGGGTAAGTGTACCATGCATCAATCTTCAGGGGGTGGGATAGAGTTCCTTGTGTCCATTCCCAAAAGATATTGCCACAAGCCTCAAATAGGTAGAGGGATTTCTCGTGACTGATTGGGGTGGGGTGGTATTGTATTAGTGTCTTTGAGTTGGTTGGCTGGGTAGACGTTCTCCAGTGCAACACGTTATCTCCATGTGAGAGTTGATCTGCATTTGGGTACCTGCGAGTTGGCTTGCAAGATGTCGATCGGGTAGAAGGTATTTTCTTGATATCTAGTGGTGGAACAACTCATCCCCTGTTTGCCCATCAAGTAACGAAATGTTTGTGTGAGGATAATGTCTGTGTGATAAATATCTATGTGATGAATTTCTATGTCTTGGCAGATGTACTGATTGAAACCGATATTATTTTATGGATTTGACCTACTGGAGCGATGGGTGATTCTTCGCCTACATAGTATTCATGCTTTAAAAGTACAATGTACGAGAGGGTGATTTCTTGCTATGTTTATATAAATATGTATTTCACTAAGAGGTGACTCATTTGCATGTTGACTGACCCATTGTCTATGCCCCAAAGGATGATTCATCGCCAATGTGTACATATATGTATCCTTTCACTATTTACATGAACGTTTTATTGCATCTTCATGAGCATTATCTGTCATTAGCTATTTTTGTCATGGCTACCTAACCTATCTATGGTTTCACTCTTGAAACCATAGACTTTGATGTAGAGTTAGAACCGGGAATGATGCCTGAGGAGGAAGAGCCAACCCCGCCCCAAACCTAAAGATGAATGCCTGTCTTTGTTGTAGGCACCATGCATTATTCTTAGTTGTACTTAGCATTTTGAAAAGTGTTGACCAATTGTAATTAGTTTGCCGCATATTAGGCGATGAACATACCATTTACTCTATGTTAATGTTTATGAGGAATGACAGTGATATTTTCTAAAATGTGTTTTAGATTCTGGTATCGCTAGGTCTAGTTTGATGACTAAACCTCTATCTTTTCGTTGTGATCTTATACCTATATCTCACATGTGCACCTCCGTCTAGATGAGGCACGTTTAACCCGATCAGATATTGGGTGTTGACCTCCTGGCTGGCACCCTTAACACCACAGAACCTTGCCAGGACCTTTACATGAGGGACGAGGTGCCACAGTAGCAACATGACAATTAGAAGAATGTGGAAATGTAAATTATATGTTTATTTGGGCGGGCATGTGTGCCTTCGAGTTCTCAATGTCAACGAGTCAAACGTAATCTGACTTTTGGTATTCTTTCTTTTACATTGCAACATACCATTTGCTGTTAATTTTGGTTTAGGCTCAGTTTGGATTGAGATGGGCTCTCAACCCATTTTATCTCATTATCACAACACTCATAAATTTTCACATAAAATATAATAAACAATTCAACATTTTCAAATTTTAAAACAATAATAATATTGAAAAATAATATTCTAAAAATATTTTATTCAACTTTCAACTTTTATTTCAACTCATCTCATCTCATCTCAACCCACTATCCAAACCTAATCTTACTAACCTTGAAGCTCACGTAATCTTTTCATTGACCTTGTTTCCTTAAGTTGGCCTCTCTTTGGAGTCGTCACAATTGATTGTGTTGTAAAAAATTTCTTTTCACTATCATGTGATTTCGCGTAGTCATCAGATGCAGATATTATAGGTCACCTGTGTTTGCCTAGATGGCCAAACAATAGGTGGAGATACCCGCCCTCCTTTGCTTGGGGTGGTGTTGCGACGGATGATGGCGCGATCACCTCCTGAACTTCAATTTAAAAAAATAAAAGGAGTTCCTTACTTAACTGAGTGTCTTTTATTTTATTTTTTTAATGATATGGAAATATACAACAGCTCGTCTATATATTATGTATATATACATGATAAGTACTACAACCACAAAAATTTTTTACAAAAGTAAATTCACAAATTGACATGACTTCATATGATACTTTAGATCGATTTTACAATAAAATTAACTTTACATTCTAATGTACCACATCAAACTACGTGAATTTGTATTATTAATTTTATGGCTAAAGTATTTATATATATATATGTATGTATATAAGGGAGGGAGAAAGAATATGCTCATTTCACAGTAGTGGCATCTTGTTTTATGATCAGGTGATGTGTATTAATGCCCCTGGCTGCACGCTGGGATATCGTTGCTTTCATTGACAAAGGACCTTATCTACGCGCAGCTCCCATCATTACAGATGTAAGAAAAGTAGACGACAAAACTTGCATTGCAAACGTCTCTCTCTATTCACAATATCAAATTGGTTTATTGCATATGGACAAATCTTTGCTTCTTGAACGTTCGATGGGAAGTACTGTGGTCCTATTCATCTTTTGGGTTCACTGGTACTGTCTCAACATGTTATATTATTAGATAAATGATCAGATGGTTCAGCAGGGCAATTGTTGGAGGCTGGTTTTATTGGATTCTTAGTTCTTTCTTATTCCTAATAAAATGGGCTATAAATTCAGGCATGTCTGCATGAATTGATGTAACCATTGGACCCTTCTTGATAATGCACGATTACACTAAATTTTTCAATCTAAATTTTGTTATTTTCAATCATACTAATTGATTTAGATACATTCACTACAAGAAAACTGTTTATTTACGGCCAGTTAATTCTAACGAAATGACTATTTGTAATTAAAATTGGTTGTAAATAGTCTTTTAGTTACAATAAATTGATCACAAAAGTTCATTTTTCTTGTAGTGATTTTAAGACTCTGTTCGATCATTTAGACATATGAAGCCACTTAAAATGTATCATGTTACTTGTTAAAGTTAAGTTGCGACTGATCAGGGTTACAAAATTTAAAATGAAAAATAGCAATATACGATGTGTGATGATATAAAAGACTGTCTCACGTTTATTACAAACATGACTGTGAGAGGTCAATACATGATTAATTGTAAATTCATATATATGGGCTGAAGCTTTTTAGTTATAGAGTGATGTCCAAAGATGTCATTTCCAAATATTATGTTATTGCTATAATTAGTTTTACCTTGAGAAAGAGAGATTTTCATGAGAATTGGGAAGCCCTAACATCCACATATTTCCATGCCTGCCATATAGAGTACTGTGGAAGACTTGCATCATTGACACCTCTTATAGCTGTCCAAATGCCTTCTTATGCCCACATTTCTATCCCTACAATTTTGGGTTGGACCACATATTTCTTTACAGTCTAGTTCGGAAGACTAGAATCAATATGAAACAACAAGCTCATGATCAGGTGTCGGTTGCCAACTAATTGATCAGGTCGAAAATAAAATAAACAATATTGTTCCACAAACACTATAGAAGAAACATACTAAAAGAACCAAGAAATACCAATTAAGTTATATACGTAGATGCATCTCTAAACACTCAAAAGTAAAGGGAATTACTAGAGAATTAATTCGTACGCTAATGATCATGGTAATAATTGGATCAATAAACGACAACAGATGAATTAATTTTCTTGATTATTTCGAGTGGCTGGTCCAAACATAGCCTGCTACTGATGATCAGAAACTGGAATTGTATAGCCAGAAAAAGCTAGACTTGATGAATACTAATCTAACTCCAGAACGCCATTGAACTATAATAATAAAAAATGAGGATTATTTCCTCTCAAGGTGTAGCACCCGGGTCTAGCACGTGGAGCCAACCACCATGCCCAGTCCTCCACCCCTCTCGGTTCCCCTTTCAAGTTAGACCCCTCTCTCCCTCTTTTCTCGGCTGTTCTTCCTCATTCTCTCTCGCTCATCACTCTCTTAATCTCTCTCTCTCTCTCTTCCATTGCACAACCGCCGAGTTCACCATCGTCCACCGCACCCAGCGCCACACACCTCCTTCCCTCACAGTGAGCCTCCGTCGCACACCTCCTCTCTCGGTATGAACACTCCTCTGTTGCACGCATGGTTTCAACTTTGGTCTAGAGGTGTTTAATTTCAAAAGCCTTTATTTCCTTTTGTTCCCAAAGAACCCATGCATACTTATGCCTATTCCCAAAATAACCTTTAGTTAGTCATAATCTTGGAAATAATTATGAAAATGCCATCCAGTCCTTTAGTTATTGTTTATCCGTACAGTAGCTCATACACTTTTTAAGCATTTTTTTTTTAACATTTTTGCCCCTCCAGTTATAAACTTATTTTTAAGTGTACTCCGGCTCATGCTTTAAATTAGTCTAAAAAGTGGTTTGTGTGATGCCCCGACTCCTACGTACAAAACATCTCAGGAATCGTCACGTCAGAATGGTGACAACACGGGTCACACATCTCAACGACAAGTACCAAGTGTTTATACAAGCAATAGTGTACAATAAAATAAGCAGCGAATAATATAATAAGTCAACTAGTACCAAAATTTTAGTTTAATACAAATATCCAAATACAAGCATTTAAAACAAAATCAATGTCCCAAAATAATACAAGACCTGAAAATAAACATAAACCCGAGTGATCCTAGATCACTCCTCAGGTAGAGCCAAATCCTCAGGCTCGGCATCTACATCATCATCAACAAAATCTACGGTACCAGAAAATGGTACCGCAGGTAAGTTATAATCCAACTAATTCGGAGATAAAAACACATTAATGCAACCAACCATGCATGCATATGATGAAGTATGCACCAAGTCCAAAAATATCATTTACCCTGAAAATGCATATTTTTTCAACACACGGAAAAATTCCATTTTGGCCCAAAAACCATGATCCACAATTTTCCCAGAAAATGACACACAAAATCATTTATCCGCACACACTATTTTTCCAGAAAATAACAATTTTTCCATTAATCTATATACACCATGGTCTCCCCTAGAGGCCATCCGCACATAACAAGCGATGCCTAGTTCCGTACCCAGTGCGTTCGTTGTCAGGCATCCTCTAGCCCCCGCCAGCAGAAGAGCCACGGAGTCAGCATGTAACTCGTCTGATCCCGTTCCAGGAGATGTCACTCAGTATATTCCGCTCGCGAGTGACTAGAGGAGCTCCACCGAGATAATGCCCCATCTCGACTTGGGTCATGATACACATGCACTCAAAATCCATTCCACACATGAAAATCCAGTTGTCAAATTTTCATATGAACATGAATGCAATTACACGAAAACTCAGTTTTCATTTACAAACATGATCATGCGTGCACATGTAATGAACCAAACACAACCTCAATATCCAACAACCAACCAAATCACAATATAACCAAACACATAAATAACTCCATCCTCCAATCCATCCGACCTCCAAATTCTCTTCGGACTTAGTCCGGAACAACCAACCATAATATAGTAAAATGAGTTAGTGCAAAAATATATTTAAATCTCAAAAGATATTTGGGAAAATACTTACAGCGCTATATAATAATTTTTGGAGGATCAATGATGAACTAGAAGTTCCAAAACAACAACTATACAATATAAAAATACACTGGCCGTGGGTCTCAAAAATTCACTTTGGAACAAGGTCAAACCAAGACTTGCAATTGATAGGGGATGGCCTAGGGAGGTCGGTGAAGCTAATGGTGGTGGCCTTTGGCCGATGGTGGCAGTGTAGGTGGCGGTTTAAGGCCAAAAGGGTCGAATTAGAGATGTGGTTAATGCGGCTTCACCGGTGACGGATCGGAGCTGGGGTTGGGTCTAATGAGTTGCTAAGAGGTCGGGGAAGAAGTGGTGAAGAAATGATGGCCGGTGGTGGAGCGACGGTGGCGCTGGAACGAATGGGATGCCACGGCTTTGAGTTTTGCTTGGGGGCTATTGCCGGTAAGGGAGGGGTTGAGATCGGAGGTGTAGGGTCGCCGGCCGGTGGGGGAGGCAATGCGTTGGGCGATGTCGGGCACGGTGGCGTGTGGCGGTGCCGACTGGGAGAAGGAGATTTGGCCAAAGGAGAGAAAGAGAGAGGGAAGGGGCTGCGCGCGGGAGAAAAGAAATGCCGAGAGAAAAAGAAAAGAAAGGAAAGAAAAAGAGAGAAAGAAAGAAGAAAGAAAAAGATGAGGAAAAAAATGAGATCCAATTCTCATAACTTGGGTCACAAAAAATGATCCAACGAAAATGATTTCAAAATAGTAAATTAAATAAAATAATTCAAAAGCAGTGAAAGGTTTAATTAAAACAATAATACTTTTAAAATTCATAAACAAACTGATTTAAATTAAAGATCAATTTAAATGCAAAACAGTAATTAATAACAAGAAAACATATCTAAAATAATTTTTACAATTTAAAAATATTATAAAATAATATATCAAAACCTCCATAATTTTAAAACAAGAGAACCAATCTTTAAATTAATTAAAATAATCATTCAATTAAAATACACTAAAATACGGGGTGTTACAGTTTAACAGAAAATAGTTAAGGTTTTTAAATTATTGTTGGTATTAAGGTCTATAGAATTTAGAGTTTATGTCTTGATCAGGAAAACATTGAGTGAAAAATCGATGAATTCGAAATTTGATGATATTTTAGGGTTTTGGGGAATTTAGATTTATAGAAAAATATGTTACTTAGTATTTCAAGTTTAATAATCGAAGTAAGTGTTCAATTGAAATTTATGGGAGTTTCATGACAATTTTATAGATGACGATTGATTTTCGTTCAGTACTACTGTAGTGAAATTTTGAAAAGCTAAAAGTCTGGATAAGCTGGGTTCATATACTAATTTTGCACAAAAAAAATAAAATGAGGTTGATTTTGAAAATAAACATGTTTGTGTTTTAAAAGAAATCTGAAAACGATTTCAGATGTTTGTTCTACATATGCAATTCTATATATGAGAAAGTATTTTCTGTCATTACTAGTATAGACATGAACTAATTTTGTGCATTCTATTTCTGAACTATGCAAAAAGAGCGAACATGAAAATCTAAAACTTTTTACTGTGAATAAATGAAGATGTTTTTGATTATGTTTATTTCAAATATGTGAAATGATCTGAAGCTGTTTAGTATTTCAATTTGATATGCTGTGTATCTGAAAACCTTGTCATGAATTTCTTATTCTGTATCTAAATATGATCTGGTTCTGATGTCGTTCTGCTTTGTTTTTATTAAGACCTTGCCACTAGTATAATTGTGGTTCATAACCCTACCACGGGGTGAAACATGGTATACGGCCCAGCTACGGTTATAATAGTGGTTTATAACCCTACCATGGGCGTGAAACATAGTATACGGCCCAACCACAAGTATAATAGTGGTTTATAACTCTACCACAGGGGTTAAACATTATATTTTTCCCGATGCAATGCTCCAATATGATAT
>QEOT01002418.1:480343-546329 GCA_003123785.1 Pterocarya stenoptera | reverse complement strand
AAAAAAAAAAAAAAAAAAAAAAAGATGAATTATTTAGTTCAAAATAATATTTAGATTTGGCCAATGATATAATCTTGGGCTATAATTATTGTTTATTTGTTGAGTCTATTATTTCATTCTATTGTGCATCTTAACTAAATTTTAATTTTGCTAAATCCACTACTAATATTCTTATAATCCGTATCAGCGTGATTGAGCATCAGCGTGATTGAGGAGTAACATCATAAACAATGCACTTGTACGATTATGTTTCTTTTTCTTTTTTTCTGTATCGGTAAGCTTAGGTTTGGTATTAATGCGTGATGGGAGAGCATTTCACTTGTTTCCAAGCCAAGGATTTTTTTTTTTTTTCTCAGGAAAATAACTTGCATTAAGATATAAATGTACGATTACATACATATCAAACATAGAAATAAACACATAAATAAAAATCTGTAAATACGAAAGATCTGTACACCTTTGCTCAGGGCTGGCTCTTCCACTAGGCCAGTTAGGCAATTACTTAAGGCCCCTAATGGAAGAAGGCCCCTTTAAAAATATATATATAAAGTAAAAAATTTTTTTTTTAAAAATATATACTTAATAAAAAATTTTAATTAACTTAATGAGAATGAGAATATAAACAAGATCATATAGATATTATGTCATTATTAGTTTTTAAAAGTATCACATATAATAATTATTTTACCTATTCTCCTTCTAAGAATACACTAGTTCTCTTTTCTCATTATTAGTTTAATATATAATTAATGTGAAAATTATAAATAGCAAAATTTAATTTTTCGGTGTTCATAAAAGGTATTTGTATAATCCTTTGAAGAGGCAATGTCTCACTTTTTTTCAAATGTGTAAGTTGTTTATAGAAATCTATTGATAATAATGATTATAATTGTGTCTAAGAGTCTAAAGTACTTATAAAACTATATTTGATAAAATTCTCTCTAAATCAAAAGTTTCCTAATAAAGATTAAATCAGTTATTAATTGAAAATGTGGTATAAAATCTTAATCAATAATTTTACTTTACAAAATGATAGGAATTATTTTTAAATAAAAATAAAAATAATTTTATTTAATTTTACTTAAAAATAATAATAAAAAAGCCTAACTCAAAATTTTAGCCTTAGGCCCCGAAACGTATTGAGCCGGCCCTGCCTTTGCTGAAATTATGAAACAAAAGAATTAGGGATAAAGAGATGCTTGCGTTTTATTTCATTTCATTTCAATATTTAAACACATAAACACAAACATTTTTTAATTTCAAATTTTAACATTTTCATCTAATCATTACTTAATTATTACAACTTTTCTAAATTTTTAAACAAAACAAAACAAAAATTAATTCAACTTTTTCAAATCACAAAATAAAAATTATATTAAAAAATTATATTCTAACAATATTTTAATTTTATAATATTTTTATTTAATATTTTTTGAATGAGAAGTGTACCTGTTTCTGCATAACTTGAGTATTTCAAGCCCCGAAGTGCACGATGTTGAAAATTCCAAGCAGTGGGATGAGCCTACGCCGTGTTTTTTACGTGGACCAGCTGAACCCGATGCGACCATATCTTATTGCATGACTGATTCAAAGCATCTAAACATCAATACAGCTCATCTTGATCATGACTCGAGTGACACTGGTCGTGGAAAATGGGGAAGTCGAAAATAGGAAAATTGTATATATATATATATATATACACACACACACACTAGTAAAATAATAGGAAAATTGTGCCTAAACATAAACTTTCCTGTAAAAGCAAATAAGAGCAGAAAATAGATTGAAATATGACTATTACGTGTATTAGTTAATAATAGGATAAACTTACAGCTGTGAGAACAAATTGGATCCTATTAGGTTACATGTCACTCCACAATGAACAATAGGATGGAAAGAGGATGCAAAACCGATTGATAAACTGTGTAATGGACACAAAGATAAATCTTGATATCGGTAGGCATTCATTCAAATTCACTAAGGTGGTGAGAAATATGTGGATGGATAAATTGTTCATAAAGTACCAAGTGAAATAGTACAAGGTTAAAACAAATCATAAATTCATACAAGTTTAGTGAATAAGCAAACAATGGAAATTTAAATTACAGTTTTTTTAGCCAACAGTATATGCCATGCTAATGTTTCATTAAGATATAAAAATATAAGGTTGCTTAGTTTGGTGGAAATGAATATTTAAGGTTTTTGTCAATGTTTCATTGACGGGGCTGATGGACAGGACATTGAATCTCTTATGGAGTTGCTGTCGATGCTTATCTACTTCTGCACCAAGGTGGATGATACATTCCTTTTCTGAAGCTTGTGCTGCAATATTTTTGGAAACATGGTAAATGGTCCTGCATAAAATGAATTTAGGGCCTCAATATGGTTATTGTTGTTGTCTCTTAGGCCAGGCAAAACAGTGTGAAGGCAAGGTATAAACACAAAAAATTGCCAAACTAACTCTCTAGGAACTAATTAAATGGAATAGGCAATACGTCTTCCTAAACAGATCTGCAGCATACATGATTCTCATCTTGATAATCCTTAAATCCTCTCTGCATCTCCCCCTTCCCACACACGCTAAGCTTCTAAAAGTGTAGGTGAGAAGCTCCACCAATCCCAATAGGCCATGTTGTCTCAGGAACCTACACATCTCCTCAACTCAAATAACTGCTCTTTTTCTTTTTCTTATTTTTTGTGGCTGAGAAGACAAAAGTTCAGCATGCTATAAAAGCTTAACATAATCACACAACAGCTTAGAGAGCTGCATTTTCCATTTTCTGAAAACAACAGGGCATCAATACCAGGGTATGAAGAATGGGGAAGAAAATGTTTGCCCTGACTTCAGGAGGCATCCATATTAAACCCGATGTTCCATCACATCATGGCCTAATTTACCAAACTATCTTTGTTGTTAATCCAAACACCCTATCGTGGCATTATATGTTTTAAAATGTGAACGGAAACAGCAATAAACATGCTAATAAAACCCCAATATTATATTGCATAGGGCCCATTGATAATCATAAGAGAAATGCTGCCAAAGAACTTGAAAAACAAAAACCTAAAAAGCCTTACATAAATATACCTTTCGCAAACAACATTAAATACCAAATACCATCAACTCATCAAACCCCAGTCTACGACAAAAGAAAAAAGAAAACTTACACAAACCATTTAGCGCCCAAAATTACAAAAGCACAAACGAGCCAAATCACTGACAAACATACCATACCTTGCAAAAATGAAAATAGAGAAAAAGAAATGTATAAACCTTGGAATAGGAACCAACGCCATAGATCTTGTCAATCTCAAAATCCTGAATAGTAAAACTCTCTTGGGGTGCCTTGAAAGCAAAGTTCTTGGATCTCTACACATTCCCACCATTGGAAGACTTCCCCTGAATTTTCAACTTGGAATCAAAATACTTCTCCAGAATTGCACATCAGTTCAGATCATATGAGCATGTTTGTGATGATTATATAACTTCGAAAGCATTGAGATGGAAAAAAAAACAAACTACTTTAAGCCCAGAAGTAGAAGCAAAAAGCCCAAGCAACCGGATATTCGACCAAGTGCGAAGAAAAACTGGTCCAAAAACAATCCCAAAAAAATCAGAACAAAGATACCTTTCCCACTTGAACCATCCATCACATAAATCAAATTAGGTATAAGAACACTAACAAAAAAAACTTACTAGTAATAAGAACACTTAAATAATCTCGTTGTGTTCTGGTGGTTACAACGATTCCTCATTATCCGGTATATCCTCAATAATGGTTCTGGGTTCATTATTCTTTTCTATAATTTATATATCACCATCATTCCAAGATAGGGAGGTTAAAAAACAGGGAGAAAAAGAAAAACGAATCAACGATACAAAGTCACTAACCTGAGAATGAAGGTTCTCTGTTTTATCCACCAGAAGCTCAATCTTTTCTCCACGGTCGAGAACCAATACAGAAAAATTGTTAATAAAATGAAATGGCACCATAGTTCCAAAAAAAAAAAAAAAAAAATTAGGCTTATTGAGTTTTACTGACAAAAGATTCGACCAAAGAGAATATAACCTTTGTTGTTGACATATAGAAGAGAAAGCAACACCGCCTTACCTTCTCTATATTTTCCATCATAACTCCTTTGACTTCCGAAACCTGAGCTTTAACTTTAGCCAGGTTGCTGATCTCCTTTGGATGATCTACACAATATTGCATCTGCTCCTTCAATTTGGGCCTAAATCAACTGAATGATATTGCATGGTCACTATTTTTCATTCTCATATAATGGGAAAGAAAGACAAGCATATATTACTGAATAAAAATAAAAAATTTAAAGAAAACTTTGAGCAACAAGGACTATATCCATTCCATGGTTTTCAATCTTAGTTCTTTAGACTACACTATAAAGTACATTACATTCTGATTTTATGGGAACAAACTTCACATGTCCATTTATGGCGTTTCCAGCACAGTTGAACAGAAAACCTTTCAACGAAACATACCTCAGACAGAAGCTCTGTATCATCCATAGCATGGAGATCCAAAAGCCCAGCACCAAAATCACCCCTAAACTCCGGAGAATAAAACCCATCAGATGTGGCTACCCCACTTGAAGTTTGGGCAGTATGCGTGTATGGCTCAGAAGCACAAAAAATTTAAAAAAAAAACAACACAAGCACATGAAAATAAAGCCATCCTAAACTAATCAATATGATACTGTTGCGCTGAAGGACCGTGGTTGTGGTGCGGGCGCTGAACCTGGCCAACTTTCTGATCTTGGTTGTGGCTGGGAGTTGAGATACCTAAGTCTTCATAAATAAAGTACATCAACAGTAGCCAACATCTTCAGTGCTCATGAATAAAGAGCTTCGGTCTATAACAACTTTGAAGTCTATAAAAGGTCATGTTTAGGCTAGTCTGGTATTTTTTACAAGCCTCAATGGCTCACAATTCAATTTTATGACATTTTTTTTTTTTCAAATTTTTTTTTTCAGTTTTATGACATGATTATAAAAACTTCAATGAATCAATTCTTTTTTTTTTTTTCTCAGCAAATAGAAAGATTCATTAAGGAGGTGGAATAGTTCTTACAGAGTAAAACAACTACAATAATTACAAAAATTAAAAAGGAATAAAATGTGGATCTTTTCCACTGTGGAACTCCAACATACATCGAGGTACTCTGTTAAGGGGTACACTGCCGAACAACTTGTTCGTGGTTGCCCACTGCGGAATGGAATGCGCGCATCGATTTTGAAGTCGATGTATTTTAGTTGCTTCCCATTTGTCGAAATTCTGAAGCATGATCCTTGTGTCTCTGATTGTGGCTTCTATTGTCCAGTCCGATGTTTTTTGAGGTTGTTGTAGCGCTTCAACAACCACTTGTGAATCCCCTTCTAGAATGATGTTTCTGTGCTGATGAAGAAGGGCTTTCTGTACACCTAAACTTGCTGCCATTGCCTCTCCCAAATTTGGGTTTCTTGATCTTGAGAACTTCGTGACAACAAAGATAACTGAACCATCGTGGATTCTGTCGACTGCTGCTGCTGTACTCCCTGACTCCCTGACTGCTGTGTCGAATGAAATTGAGAGAAAATTTGGAGGAGGAGAAGTCCAGAAGGGAGTATTGCCCAGTGACTTCCACTCCCATGCATTGCAGTGATCTTTGTAAGATTTTGGTGGGGGAATCATGAATGATTTGGTTCCAATAGAACCAAATATTGTCCATGGCTAAGATTGTAAAGAGCTGGAATTTTTGGACGTCTTGGACCATTATAGAAAGACTGATGTTTGGATTTAGAATAAAAAGGATCCAGTTTGCAATGTCTTGATTAGCCATCCTATCAATGTTTAAGGGCCAAGGGGTTGGCGCCACAGAATTCTTGAGTAGGGACATCTTAAGAAAAGATGGGAAAGGTTTTCTTCTTCTGTGTTGCAGATGGGGCAAAGAGACTGATCCTCTAAAAGTGATAAGCAATTTTTTAGGAGGCTTTAGTAGGCAAGATATTGTTAATAACTTTCCAGAGCAACATTTTGAGCCTATCTTGGATTTTGAGGGACCAAAGTTTCTTCCAAATGAGCTGGGGATGCTCTGAATGCTGCCCCTGATGTTGAGATATAATGGCTGCATAAGCTGATTTGACTGAGAATTTTCCTGAAGAATGATGAACCCATTTGATGCTATCTTTCTTGTTGTGGAAGTTAAAAAGAGCTAAAGGGATCTTTTCAATTTCATTCACAGAGCTCTCTGAGAAAAGAGTTTGAAGCAGAAGACTATTCCATCGCCTGGGTTGCTCTAGAGTAAGCTTAGCGACTTTCATGTGTGGGTCAGGGATGATGGATGAGTGGGAGGCAGTAGGGATATATCTGTTCAGAGAAGGGATCCAAGGATCACACCACACTCAGGTGTCTGACCCATTATTGATCTGGAAACAAAAGCTGGTAGCTAGGAGATCTCGTTGTTTTAACAGACCTTTCCAGAACCTCGAATCAGATGGCTTGCATCTCACATCAAACCAGTTGGAAGAATTAAGGTATTTTTTTGTTAGGAAATGTTTCCAAACACTAGTATCATCATTGATGTGATGCCATCCAAGTTTACTCAAAAGGGTTTTGTTAAAAGAAGTGGTTGTTCTGATCCCTAAACCCCCCATTGATTTTGGTCGGCAGATCGAGCTCCAGGATTTAGGGGTGAAATTGTGCATTTTTTTCTAATCAAAGCCCCACCAGAGCTTGTAAAGAACTTCATACAAGCTCTATCAAGTTGACTAGAGATGCTCTTGGGGATCCACATACTTGACATGATGTAAGAGGGAATTGTGCTTGCGACTGATCTGATCAAAGTAGTTCTTCCTGCCTGAGAGAGTAGTTTAGATTTCCAGCCAGAGAGCTTGGATTGGACTTTTTCAACAATGTATTTAAAGAGGATCTTAGCGAGGGCATCAAAGTTGAGGGGGAGACCTAGATATTTGACTCTACTAGTGCAATCTTTGAAGTTGAGGATATCTTTCACTTTTCTTTTCGAAGACATGTGAGTATTGTTACTGAATTGTATGGAGGATTTGTTGGCATTGATCTTTTGACCTGACCAGGATGAGTAAATCTCAATACAGTTATGGAATGCTCTAGCGGTATTGGATGAGGCAGTACCAAAGAGGATAAGATCATCTGCAAAGAGGAGATGGGTAAGGGAGGGACCTCTCCTACTTATACTAATACCCTTGATGTTGCCAAGATTTTCCTCTCTTGAGATGAGCCTAGAAAGTACCTCACTACCAATAATAAACAGGAAAGGGGATAAGGGATCACCTTGCCGTAATCCTCGAGAGGGGGTGAAATGATCATGAGGACTCCCATTTATAATGACAGAGTCGGAAAATGTGGAAATACACTGCTTGATCCAATTAATCCAGATTTGACTAAAGCCTAAGCAAGTTAGAACTTTGAGAAGAAAATCCCATTCCATAAAATCAAAGGCTTTCTCCATGTCTATCTTAACTGCCATCAAACCATTTTTCCCTTTTTTTCTCTTCAGATGATGGAAGATTTCATGGGCAACGATGGTATTTTCTTGGATTAATTTACCAGGAATAAAAGCTGATTGTTGAGGGGAGATGAATTTATGAAGCACAGATTTAAGCCTGTTGGCAAGAATTTTTGAGATGATTTTATAACAGACGTTTGACAGGCTTATTGGTCTGAATTGATGGACGGTGTTGGGAGTTTGTGTTTCTGGGATGAGCACAATGTGAGTATGATTCATTTCTCTTAGGAGATGGCCGTTGTTGAAAAAGTGCTGAATTGACGAAATGAGGTCAGATTTAACAATATCCCAATAATGCGGTGAAGCCATCCAGGCCCGGGGATTTAGAAGAGGGGGTTTGTTTGATGGCTTGAAAAATTTTGTCCTCATTTGGGATGCTGTAGAGAAAGTTATTATCTTGGGGATTGAGCTTCTCGGAAAAAAGATTGTCCAAATTTTCAGGAATGTCATGAAGAGAGGAAGTAAAAATGTTTTTGAAATGGTCGATGAACATATCCTGAAATTTGGAGTTATCATTAATCCACTGATTATTAGAGTTCTTTATACAAGATATGTCATTCCTCTTCCTTTTGATGGTAGACGACATGTGAAAAAATTTAGTGTTCAAATCAGTGGTAGTAAGCCATTGGGTCCGCGATTTTTGATGCCACAAGATTTCTTTTCTCCTAAGTTGTTCCTCTAAGCAGATTGTAAGATGTTCTTCCATGAGAGAGGAATGATTAGTAGGGTTTGTGGATTGGATCAGAGTTAAATGGTTGGTTAAATTAAGAATCTGGGATTGAATATGACCAAAGGAGTTTTTGTTCCAGATCTTAAGAGCTTTTTTTACAGTCTTAAGTTTCTGGGAAAGGATAAATGAAGGATATCCAATAAACGTTGATTCCCAGGCATTCTTCACAACCAAGAAACTGGTTGGATCCCTAGTCCAAAATTATTCAAACTTAAAAGATCCAAAAGGCTTTCCACTAACAGAGGTGTTGAGGAACAGAGGTCCATGATCTAATGAGTGAATGGGAAGGTTGTGAATTTTAGCATCAGGAAACATTAAGGACCATTGAGAGTTTGCAATGCCACGATCTAGCCTTTCCCTGATGTTACTAAACCCGTGTCGCTTATTGGTCCATGTGAATTTTGGTCCTAAGAATCCTAGATCAGTAAGGCCATTTTGATCCATAAACAGTTTTAATCCATTGGGGCAAGAGGATGAAGCAAAAGGCCTTCCCCCTATTTTTTCTTCTTGATTCAGAATAGCATTAAAGTCTCCTATTCCTAGCATTGGGCCCGAAAAAGCATAAATAATACCACTGAGCATGCTCCAGAAGTTAGTCTTATGAGTTGGTTGAGCAGGGCAATAAATACATAAGAGTAACCATGGCATGTGAGCTGGGTCCGAGTACACCATAAAAGCCATAATATTACTAGAAACATGTACAGGTTCGACGTCAATACCAGGACGCCACAAAACTAACAGACCTCCCCTTTTACCTTGAGGAGATACATGCATAAAGAGGGAAAAGCCTAGGCTATTTACAACACCATGAGTTTTATTATCCGTTAAGAGAGTTTCAACA
The DNA here is from genome assembly GCA_003123785.1 of Pterocarya stenoptera. Taxonomy (NCBI): domain Eukaryota; kingdom Viridiplantae; phylum Streptophyta; class Magnoliopsida; order Fagales; family Juglandaceae; genus Pterocarya; species Pterocarya stenoptera. The sequence continues at coordinate 537,216 of QEOT01002418.1, read as the reverse complement.
AGGAAAATTAAATCAGGTTGGTGAGTCCTAATTTGGGCTCTTAAACTACGCCTTGCAGAGGAGCGGGCAATTCCTCTACAGTTCCAGTACAAAAGCCTCATGTCTCAGGCGATGACAGGATTTCTCCTGCCATTTTGGCTGCTTTAACCAAATATGCAAAATTCTAATGAGGGGTCTGAGGGATATTACCATCCTGAGAAGTTGCGTCTAGTGTCTTTGTCTTTTGCAGTGGCTCAAATTTTGTGCTTCCTTGCTGGATTGCCGAATAATTTTTCTTGCCACCAGATTTGATTAAAGAAGCCAGAGGGATATTGTCTTCACTTTCTGTTTCTTCACTGCTGGTATGTTTTTGAGATTCATCTTTTGGATAAAAGATTAAAGTTCTTTTCTTGATGGGAACCTCTTGTTCTGAGGGAGTGAAGACTCTTTTTTTGGGATTGTGATTTTCGGGTGGAGTAATGTGGGGGGGGGGGGGGGGGGGGGGGGGGGGGGGGGGGGGGGGGGGGGGGGGGGGGGGGGGGGGGGGGTTGACGACGAAGGATGAGGGGTGTTAAGGTTCACTGGGATGAAGGGAGGTTGTACTGTTTGAGGATTGGCTGGGTCGTGGGTGGGGTTGTGTTTTGATGGGTTGGTTGGGATTTTATTTGGTAATGGGCTGGGGTGAGTGACTGGGTCTTTTTTAAATGGGGAGGGGGGGAGGAATGAGTGTGGGCTCTGTTATGGGGTTTCTTGATGGAGGAGGTTCACAATCTTTGGTCGAGCCTTGTGCATGAGCTGGCCTCCTAACAGGTAACTTTTGGGCTTGGCTTGTGAAGTTTATTTCTTTTAAAGATGAAGATGGATCAATTTTTGCGTAGTGAAAAGGGCTATTAAAACGGTCTAAATGCTGGAGGATTTGCTTGTAAATGGAGATGTTTTGCATATTGGTGGGCCCTAGATCAAAGCTTTGGGTTTGGCCTTTTTGGTTAGATGAAGGATGAGGAAGTGCAGAGGGAATATTTAAGGGATTGGTCGGCTGATGGGAGTTGTCTGGGGGCAGGGGGTAGGGGCAAGGGGCAGGGGTGATTAATGGAGTTAATGTTGCGGGACAAATCAGCTGTAAATGGGGATTGCTTGAAATGGAAAGGTACTTCACCATCAATCAACTGTTCATTCTCTGTCAATTGTTCCTCCTCAATCAACTGTTCTTTGCCACGTGCGGTGTCTTTCCTACGTGCAACTTCCATTCCAGTTTCAGAAATGTGCACTGGTGGAGGTACCGATTGGTAAGAAATTCTGGTGGAGTAATTCTGTTGGAAATTTGCACTGGCAATGGAGAGTAAGATGGATTCACACCACTGTTCTTGAGAGACTTTTTACTTTATGGGGACCTCAGTGGCTTTTTCTTTACCTTTCCCAGAGTATGAATCTGCCAACTTTTTGGAGGATGAAGATGAGTTTTCATTTGCTTCTTTTGTACGCACTGGGGGAAGAATAACCCTGAGAATTTCCTTTGGAACAGTAACTTCAGTGACAGGGGGAGAGATCACAGGGGCCATCGGGAGTTGTTGCTCTGGTAGAGGATTTCTATGTTGTTGCGCTTGCAGATCAAAGCCATTGTTTCTTCTGTTAAGGGGCCTTTCAGCCCTCATCCATGGACCGAATTGCATGATTTCTGGGTTGGAATCAAAATATGGACAAGCTTGCATGGTATGACCAAGTCTCCCGCAACCGTAACAAAAATTTGAGAGCCTCTCATATTTTATGTGGATTTTCTTGGTCTTCCTATTTGGCCTCGGCAGATCAAAAGATTCAAGAAGAGGTTCATCCACCCTTAGCTCAATTCTGATTCGAAGGTAGTGTCTCAATGCCCCACTGAAAATAGAAACTCGGTCTACCTTTATAAGTTTTCCAAGCAAGTTGTCTATCCTTTCAGCATTGAGGTTGGTAAGAAGCTCTAGTGGCAATCCGTGCACTTGAACCCAGAAAGCAGAAAATTTTAAATCAACTTCATGCACACTAAGGCTTGGGGGCCATATATTCAACACCATGTGGAATCCTTTAAAATTCCATGGCCTATTGTTTAATATCCTATCTTTAACTTATTGAGATGGAAACTTAAACAGGAACACATTCACTTCAACATCCTCTATGATTAAGTTGTTCACAAAGCACCATGTAGCTTTGATTGTTGTATGGATTGTCCTTTTGTTAAGAGGCTTTGAAGAAATCAGCTTACCAATGAGGGATAAGTTGGAGAAGTGATCTGCAAGTTCAGCCTCTGGTTTAATTAGAGATGATAAGGGTTGTCTTATTTGGGCTTTTTCGGAAGAGATGGATGTTAGGACTAATAATGAAGCTGAATTACTAGCCTTGTACTATGGATTACAACATTGCAAGGATTTAGCAATTCAAAAAGTAGAGATTGAAATGGATTCTTTGTTAGTCATTAATTGGTTGGTAAAAGGAAGATGTAGCATATGGTAACTTGAAGATTACTGGGACAGGATACAAGACATTCTATCTACATTGGAAATTAAGATTATGCATGTCTTTAGATAAGGCAATGCAGGGGCAGATTTTCTAGCTCGCTGGGCTTCGGATAAAAAATATGGAGTATGGGCGAATTTCAATGATGTTCCTTACAATCTGAAAGGGAGATTAAAAATTGACAAAATGGGCCTCTTTGCCCTCAGAAGGTAGTGTCCTGTGTTGGTTTGCTGTCCTTTGTTGCTGGTTTTCGGTTATAGAGTTAAAGGTCCTTTGTTACACTTGGGTTTTGGGTGTTCCTTGTAGCCCTCAAGTGTTTGTTTGTTCCATGGTTTTCCTCCGCCATACGTAAGGGTGCGTTGAATAAAAATGGGGAGGGGTTACTCTTGAACATGTGGCCCCATCCTCTTTATTAAAAAAAAAAAAAAAAAGGTTCAACCTCTGGTTCCAAGTGTAGGTCGCTCCAGGTGAGAGCTGCCGCCTTGTGGATGATATCTTCAATACCTTCATTGTTGGACCACAATGCAGAGGAAATAAAAGATGTAGTTGAACGTGGTGTAGTACGGGTGGGAGATGATCGTGGAACTGGGAAGGATACATGGTACGGGAGGGTAGAGAGGTTGCAGGCCGTGTGGAGATTAACGTGGAACTGGGAAGGATACGTGGTTATGGAAGTGGGGTTGATGAATAAGGATGGAGATGGAAGAGAGTCTGGTTAGTTAAGGTGATTTACAGCGGGCCGGCTGGGTTGTTGAGGGTAATTAAGGGGCTATAAGAGCTAGTTTCACTCACGAGAGTTGGAGAGGAAACTCATCTAGAGAGAGAGCGGAGATCTTCTAGCACAGTATACTATGATTGTTTTAACAACACTCAATGAATCAATTCAAACGATGGAAACAGATTTCTTGGAACATGAAAACTCTGTAACAATTAGGTGAAAAAATATTTTACCGTCTGTGGGCCACCGGAAACATCTCCAAGGGTATTCCCATTAATGGGAGTATAAACATCTCACCAGGCCATTCCCACTCCATGTAATCCCCCATATTTTCTGCTAATAACTTCACGCATTTCAATTTGCTTATTATAAAAGTAAACTTTCCGTCTCTGCCTTTCTTGGGCAGAAGCAAGCATTTCATACACACACGTACTAGCTAGCTAGATACATTGCTTATTCTCTATGTATTATTGTCTGTTTGAGGGGAAAAAATAAGTAGAGATAAATGGTAGCGCTTTTATTTCTCACCTTTATGATCGGTCATCAATTATAGATAAATGGTAGTGTATGTGTAAAACAAAAACCAACACTTTGTTCATGAACTGAATTAGACATTTTGGTAGCTTGAGCTCTTTATGAAGCTGTAGTTAGCCTTTTTTTTAATGGAACTTTTGGAAGAATTTACTTTTTTCTTACATTTTTAACAAATTCAAAATAATCAATAAAAACGAGGTGTGCAACACGAGGACTTCCTAGGAGGTCACCCATCCTAGTACTACTCTCGCCCAAACACGCTTAACTGTGGAGTTCTAATGGGATCCAGCGCGTTAGTGCTGGTTTGATCGCACTTACATACATACATATAATGTTGAGATGAGTTTTTACATCTACGAGGCATAGCCAAAATTTAATTAGTTAATATGGAGTGATGAAAGCCGATTCAAGAAAGCTCCAAGAAGTTCAGAGTCCGAAAAGTTTTCTCCCTGCCTAGGGAGTAGCTTTACATTACGTATGGCGGTAGCAGAGGGTTCTCAACCTCATCCAATGCAACGATCTTTTGTTGAGTTGCTCCGTTATATCCCATAGCCTATCCCTGAGGTTATTATACCGATTCGTCAGCCCAAGTTTGTGGATGGAGAAGTTTTTGTACAGTTTACGAAAGAAGAATTGGAACGATCTGCTGTTCCATTTTGTTTCTCTCTGATTCTGAAATTCTTGAGGCAACGACCTTCCCTGGACCTTATTAGGGGATTCATCCGCAGCAATTGGGGACTCTCGACACAACCAGTGGTGTCTGTGATGCGAAAGGCACGGAATGTTTTTGTAAGATTCCCAAACGAAGAGGATTTCTTGAAGGCTCTCTCACGGGAGAGTTGTGACATTGAGGGGGCTGCTTACCGGGTGTTTCAATGGACTATCGACTTAAAGAAGATGAAGAACTGGCGCTGGTACCGGTTTGGATCATGCTGCGTGGCCTTCCTCCAAATTTATATCAAGAATCTTACTTACGTAAATTGTGGCGTCAATTGGAGTTTTCTTGCGAATGGATAATGCAACACGATGTGCGACCAGGACTAATGGGGCGAGGGTCTTTGTACTTATGAAGATTGATCAAGAACCTATTTCTTCCATCTGGATAGGGACCCCGAGACATCCTACAAGCATTTTTCAGGAGATTCAGTACGAAACTCTCCCAGCTTTTTGCTCTTGTTGTAAAATACAAGGTCATTATTTAAAGACGTGTAAGGCAACGTTGAATGAAGGAAAAGTGGCCAAGAATTTGAAGAAAATGAAAACAAATAGAGTTTGGGTGCCAAAGGAGAAGGGGGATGATGGAAAAAAAGATCAACCTGGAGGAAACTCAGAACCTGTCCCTGTTTTGCTTCTGCAAAATGTAGAGGAAGATGATCATATGCCAAAGGACGAAAATGTTGCAGGGTTTGAATCTTTGGAGACTGGGATATCTTCTAAAGGCAAAGAAAAAATGGATGAGAATGTTGATGCGTCAATATCCCAGGATACAGAGATCTTACCTATTCTTCTTGAGGAAGAAAAGGATGGGGGGCTTGATCGGCAGGGATTGTTCTTGGAATTGACATTCCCAAGCGAGATGGGAGAGACAGATTTTAATACTATTAAGAGGTTGGTGGATGGCAGAGCAGTTGAGCAAATGAATAAGAGTGGACAAATCCTCTTGACGCCGGATCAGTCATTGGTGCAAGTTCAGTCAGTGTTGCGATCTGGTTATGATGCAGAGGGGCCTGAGTGTGATGTTCAGGGAGTCGTTGGTGCAATGTATAATATATTGATGGAAGAAACTGGTGAGCAAAATAAAAGAGGTGCAGCTGATTCGGGCAAACAAGTCCCTGGTGAACAATTTGATAAGGCACAGACGATTAAGGGGGTTGCTGAGCAGAAGCAGTTTGACTTAAGCTTACAACAAGAGGCAGAGCTGGAGGAAAACATAGTTTCCGATACAGAGATAGATGAAAAGCTAGAACATTTGGCAAAGGAGAAAATGGTGTTCTCAGATTCTGATATATAGCAAGATAAAAACAGTGCTATCAAAGAAACCAAAGTAAGATGTTCCAAAAGGGTTCGAAGCAAACCGTCAAGAGTTAATTTATGAAGCCTTCCATTATGTTCTGGAATGTGCGGGGTGTTGGCACTTCGAGGCAGCACCTAAATCAGCTAGTATCCAAATTTTGTCCTAAAATTTTTGTTATTGCTGAACCTATGGTAGATCAAGCTCAGATGGTAATATGGAAGGATAGATTGAAGTTTGCAGAATGTTGTTCTAATATTCTGGCGGGGGGTAAATTGTGGATGTTTTGGTCAGAGGATGTTGAGGTGTCTTTGGTGAGCATGGGGGATCAATATATTTCGATAATGGTAAAAGAAAATAGGAATGAGGTGCTTTTAACATTTGTGTATGCGAGGTGTTCCTATCAAGAGCGTAGGAGATTATGGGAAAGTCTAGTATCTTTCAGCAATCACCAAGGACTATGGATGGTCATTGGTGATTTTAACATCATTCGAAATGACAATGAGAGACGTGGGGGTAGACCTAGACCGGTGATGGCTATGGATGAATTTAATAGTAGTATTGTGGCTTCTGGTCTTTTGGAGATGCAGTCAATTGGTCCGAATTATACCTGGTGTAATGGTCAGTCAGGTCTTAGTAGATCTTGGGTGAAGTTGGATCGTGGTTTTATGAATGCGTTCGCGATGGAGGCTTTTCAGGATGTCCAGTTAAAAGTTCTAAACCAATCTTCTTCTGATCACTCTCCATTGATGATTTTGATGGAGAGTCCAATTGCCAAGTATGGTTTCCCTTCATTTAAATTTCAGCAAATGTGGGTATCCCACCCATTATTTTTGAATTGTGTTAATCAAGCGTGGGGTGGGGAGGTGTTTGAAAGAACAGCTCTTCTGGATCTTATGTAGAAATTAAAACGTGTTAAAGTAGCTTTAAGAGACTGGAATAAGATCGTTTTTGGACGCACAGAAGTTCATATAATTAATCTCCAAAATCGTATTGAGGGGCTTGAACGGGAACTACAAAATGGCTATTCGGAAAATGTGGAATTGGATTTAGTTGCTTCAAAAGTTGAGCTTTCGGCTTGGCTGGATCGTGAGGAGCAGAGAATGGCTTATCAGGTGAAACAAAGATGGGTTAAATCAGGGGAAGCATCGGCAGAATTTTTTCGAGCGATGTGTAGAAGAAAGACTATAACTGTTCGTAACATGAGAACGCAGGATGGGGCTTTGTTTGCTTCTCCAGAAGATATTCATGATGGAGCTATTTCACACTTTGAGATTTTTCTAGGAGCAGGGGAGATTCGGTCTTTGCCATTGTTGGAGGGCTTGGTACAGGAGGTGATTATGCAGGAGGAAAATGAGGAGTTACGTCGTGCGCCTAGTTCGGAAGAAGTGTTTGACGCCTTACTCTCTATTCCGATTGAAAGTAGTCCTGGTCCGGATGGTTTTGGGGGTGGATTTTTTCGAGCTTGTTGGCATATTGTTGGGTGTGAGGTGGTTGAGGCAGTAGCTGAATTTTTTCAAGGGGAAAATTTTCCACGATTTTATATGGCTACTTATTTGGTTTTAATTCCGAAAGTTGCAAATCCGGAGAGTTTTGACAAATTCCGTCTGATTAGCCTGTGTGTGCTCAGTTTTTTACAAAGTATGCTAAAAAATATTGGTAAATCGACTATCACATATGTTACAAAAAATAATTTCGCCTGAACAAGGTGCATTTAATCCGAGTTGAAGCATTTTCGAGAATATTAGTTTGACGCAAGAAATGGTACATAGCATTAATAAATCATGCCATGGTGGAAATGTTATGTTAAAAATTGATATGGCCAAGGCATATGATAGTATTGATTGTGAATTTTTGATGATGTTTTACGTGCCTTTGGGTTCTCAAAATTTGTTTGTCGACTTATTAGGCAATGCATTACTACTCCTTAGTTCTCAGTGGTGATGAACGGGATTCCAAAAGGTTTTTTTAAAAGTGGGAGAGGTTTGAGGCAGGGTGACCCTTTGTCGCCTATTTATTCATTGTGGTGGAAGAAATTTTCACTCGTATGATAAAAAGAAAAGTGGAAGCAGGAAAGATCAAGTCGTTTACTCAGAATAGAGGTACGCCTATTATTTCTCACCTTGTATATGTGGATGACATTGTTATATTTTCTAATGGGGGAAAAATGTCAGGGCGTGCCATTATAAAAATTTTAAAAACTTATGAACAGTGGGCAGGCCAAGTGGTCAATAAAAGAAAATCTTCGATTTTCTTTTCCAAACAATTTTTAGAAGCTAGGCGTCGGAAATTATTGAGAAACACGGGATTCTCGGAAGGGGCATTTCCGTTCACCTATTTAGGAGTGCCAATTGTTTCTGGTAGATTACTTAGTAGTCATTTTGAAGACATTATTAATAAAATCAGAAATCGGCTCGATAGGTGGAAATCACGATTATTATCTAATGGTGCTCGACTTTTATTATTAAAACATGTGATTCAAAGTCTCCCAATACATTGTCTCTCTGTGATCAAGGTTCTGAAATCTGTTTTTGACAAGATTGATAAACTTATAAGCACTTTCTGGTGGGGTCTTAAGGATGGAAAGCCAAAAAAGAAATGGAAGGCATGGAGTAGTCTTTGTAGGCCAAAAGTGGAGGGTGGTTTGGGCATCCGAAATTTGCAAGAAGTACAGACTTCTCTACATATGAAGATGGCATGGAATTTAATGCAAGGAACATATTTATGGGCGACGTTCTTTCGGCAAAAATATGTGGGGTCAAAGCATATCACTCTGATCGATATGAATAAAGGAGCAAGTTTTTGGAAAAGAATTATGTATGCCTTGACAAAGGTAATGGAAAACACAAGATGGAAGGTACGGGAAGGCAATATATTTTTTTGGAGGGATAACTGGACTAAAAATGGACCTCTTGCAGCACAACATGTAATTAGTGAGAATCCAGAATTATTATTGAGGGACTGTAAAACAGAAAATGGATGGAATGAAGAGCTGTTTTCACGGCTAATGGGGTTGGAAAAAGCAGAAGAACTGGTAGAACAATTGGGTAGCATGAAAAACAGAAAGGATAAATTGATATGGCTACAAAATCCGAGTGGTGAGTTTTCAATTAGCAGTGCTTGGCAATGTGTTCGGATTAAATCTCTGGAACGCCCTTGGGCGAAATGGGTTTGGCAATCAACTATCCCGAAAAACATTTCAGTCACAATGTGGAAGGCTATGTTCGATTGTTTGGCTGTTGATGATAGGATTCATCAAGTGGGGGTTCAACTAGTTTCAAGATGTGATTGTTGTGAATCCAGTGCGTATGAGGATTTGAATCATGTTCTTGCAACAAGGGAATTTGCAGAGATGATCTGGAAATTGTGCTCTATCCGATTGGGCATGAGATATTTGGCTGGTATGAATTGGAAAGGACGTGTGGAGAGTTGGCATCGGTATGCTAGAGGATCCACTCAAAGAGGACAGTTGCTTGGTATCATTCCTTCGGTGATTACATGGAGATTATGGTGGAGACGTTGCAAGGCAAGGATGGAAGGGAGATTTGAATCTGTAACATCGGTTTGGTGCTCTATTTTACATTGGGTCTCATGGATTGCTTTGAGACTCAAGAAATCTAATGTTCTAAGTAGGCGTGATGAAGAAATTCTAAAGAACTTACAACTACCAATCAAAATTGCAGGTCCGAGAGTTATGAATAAGGTAAGTTGGTTAAGGCTAAAAAATGGGTGGTATAAATTAAATGTTAATGGCAGCTCATTGGGGAATCTGGGTCCTTCAGGGGTGGGTGGTGTAATTAGGAATGATAAAGGGGAATTTGTGTGTGGGTTTGCGAATTTTACTGGTCATAATACTAATAATGCGGCAGAAGTATTGAGTTTACTATATGGGTTACGGAATATTCATGAGTTGGATATTTGGGATATGGAAATAGAAATGGATTCTATGTTAGTAATAAATTGGTTGCATGCTAAGAGATGTGGGCTATGGTACTTGGAGGATTATTGGGATGAAATATTTCAATTATTAGACGAAATTAGATTTTCTATAAATCATGTTTTTAGAGAGATCAATGCAGTGGCGGATGGATTGGCTCGTAGGGGAGCAAAATGAGGTAATGGGTTATGGTTTTCTTTTCCTGAATTACCTACGGAAATCAAAGGAATTATTAGATTGGAGAAATTAGGATGTCCTTATATGAGGTGTGATGGATCATACGTATAGGTTTTTNCATAGAAGTTATGTTTTGGTTGAATGTTTTATTTTATGAATACAAGAGATGGTTTATTGTAAATCCCTTGTGTTTGCTTATATTACCACAGTATTCCTTCGCCAAAAGTGAGGGCTATTAATAAAATTGGGACAATGTCACTATTGGACATGTGGCTATCGGCTCTTCTATTAAAAAAAAAGAAACTCCAGAATTTCATTTTGTTTCAACAAAAAATGATAAGAATATAAGAAAATAAAATGTATAAAACAAGGAAACCAGTCATTTCGTTTCAACAAAAAAAATAATTTGTACAAGTTCAAGATCTACAAGCTACATTCAAAGCCGCAGACTTTTATGTAGTAATAGGTCTTATTTTTTCTAAAGAGTACTCAATTTTCAAAAAGTTTGCATAGAACTACGCATCATGGCTTGTGGCCAAGAAGTATAGATGAACGTATCACTTGTTTCTCTACTTCAATATTTTAGTTTTTTTTTAATTATTTTTTTAATTTTTCTTTTTATTATGAAAGAGTTGGGATCACATGTTCAAGAGTGACCCCTCTCCACTTTTATTCAAATAAACCCCTCACTTGTGGCGGAGGAATACCTTGAAACAACCTTGGCACTTAAGGATCTTCAATATTTTAGTTTTTTTATTTTATTTTATTTTATTTTATTTTTTTATTTTTATAAAGAGCCAGTAGCCACACACATAGCGGCCCCATCCCAAGTTTATTAATACACCTCACTTATGGCGGAGGGATACCGTGATAACATCATTTCACCTGGACTTACAAACCAAAACAAAGTAACAAACCAATTACAAAAAATAACCAGCACCTAACAAGCCTGAAGAAATGCCAATCAAACCTACATATAAGGAGCCAACAAACTCCAAATTAAGATTGCAAATAAAGGAGACCCATTTTATCCACATTTAAAATGCCTTTAAGTTTCCACGGTATATCCCCAAAATTGTTCCACACACCAGATTGATGTCTCGAGGCTAGACGAGCAAGAAAATCAGCTCCTGAATTTCCTTCTCTATAAACACGAGCCTATAACCTGCACAATGTGCGGACCGTTATTTATGCTAAATTTTATAAATTTAAATAGTTTATTATACATAATCACTACCATAACCATTAAAAAAATGCATATCAAATATATATAAAATGGAGAATGCATAAAAGAGTTCCCTTTACCAATAAATATTTCATGGTCAATTTATAATATTAAAAATATAATTTATATATATAAATGATTGTTCAATTTCTTATATAAAAAAAGATTGTTTAATTTAAAACAAATTTAAAACAAATGTAAAATAGGATTGTGAACTAATTAGGATATCCTGCATAGAAAATATCAAAATTTGCAAGAAATATGCTGCAATTGATCAAATAAAGGCAAGAGCGATAGAGATGATACCAAGTAAAAGAATCCAATATACCTAGAGAAAAAATTGCAGAAAGCCCATATCATAAATTCTAAAACTAACCTATCCAAAAGCTCTTGCTTCACTCCGATGCTAAGAAATTGCAGAATTACACATCTACAAACACAGTTTTATTTGCAACCAAATGGACCCTTTGAAATAAATAAGTAAATAAAATTCTTATAGAAAAAGAAAAACATACAGGATCGAGAGTGTTGGTTTTGAGCCATAGTCAGAGTTCTAGAGTCTCAATCTGAGAAGCTTCAAGAGGGTGTGGACAACCGATTAACTTCAGAGCTTCCTCAATGCGATTTTCAATCTCACTGCACCCCATTACGCAAAAGGCAACATCAACCACCAAAGAGAGATTTTTTAACCTTTTTATTCAATTATGAAAATTATTCACGGCATTGATTGCAATCATATCGTGGCCAGAGAGCCTTCCCACTTCCATGTCTCCCGCATCATTGCTTCCATGTCTCCCGCATCATATCAATATCACTGTAACCAGAGAGCTTTAATGAAATGGGAAAAAATCGCTGAAATGAGGCCCAGACCAGGTAAACAGATCTAACTCGACCAAGGCACTCATCTGTGTTTACTCACCGACGACCCTTCGACTTCACCGACGATCTACAACATGTTGGAAGACCAACCATCTCCTCCACCAACAATGCGAAGTGGCCGAGAATCAGAGCAAAAATAGGCAAAAAAGAAAATCATCGCAGACCTCGAAAAATCATCAGAGCAAGAATTTCCTACAATCCAAAAAGAAAAGCTAATCTCGGGAAAAAGAATTACTAAATAGGCAAAAATAAATGCGATTTGCAATATCATCGCTGACCTGGTTCCCGAGAAAATCGAGGATGTGGACAGTGCCGCCGTGGGTACCAAGAGCGATCATGCGCTCAGCGACCGCGATACACGACGCCGCATCGCTCGCCAGCAGTGCCGGTATACTGCCACCCATTCCCTCGGCTCATCTTCTTCCTCCTCCTCTTCTTCTTCTTCCTCGTCATTTTCTTCTTCGTCCTCTTCTTTTCTCTTATCGTCTCCCTCGACGCCGTTCTCCGAGGGAATCGGAGCCATTTGGAGGGTATTTCCGGGAGTCCCCGTCTTCAAGAGGAAAGGAAAGAGAAAAATAATTGGTTCCTCATAAAATCAGGAAATATTTTCAACTCGCTGGAAGCCAATTTTAACGTGGTGATGTTGGGAAATGAGGGGGACGGAGAATCAGTTCTATCATATTCAATTGATTTTGGTCATACTTTGGTTTTCAGAGTGAAATGGCACTCCTGGCAAGACGTTTCACATAAAAACGTTTTCTGAGAAGACTTGTTGTTTTCTTTTATCTTTTCGATAAAGTAAACCGTGTGTATTGGTAAACCGTAGAAATAACTTAACATCGAAAAATATGGTGTGAATGCCAAGTAGAAAGTTAAAACTTGGCTTTTATATAATAGTATAGATGACTTATGTTGACTTGCAAACTTGACAGGATCTTTTGAATTTCGTCCCAATAGTCTTCAAGGTACCACACACCACATCGACCCTTCTCTAATCAATTCACAACAAGTAAAGAGTCCAACTCAATCTCAACTCTATGCAGATCCAACTCCTTACAATGTTGCAGCCCATAATAAAGAGCTAATAATTCCGCTTCATTATTAGAGCCATGAGACAATTCTTTGGCAAAAGCTAGGGGTGTAAGAAAAAATCGATGGACAGGTAAACCGGACCGGACCGGACCGAACCAGTGGGTTTGGTATGGTACCGAGTTTGGTTCGGTCCGGAATCGGTTTTATTTTCTTAAAACAGGTCAAAATCGGTCCGGTTCTGGTTTTTCTTTTTCTAAAACCGGACCGGACCGAACCGGACCAGTTCATACATATATTATAATTTTTTATATTGTATATAATTTTTATATATAATATATAATTATATATAAAATAGTTTTGTATTATATGATAAATTACTAATTAATATAATATTAAATTTTAAAATCTTATATCACTATAGTCTATTGTATTAATAGTTATACTAATACTATATCACTATATATTATAATATACTATAATAAATCACTATATTATATATTATAATATACTACAATATATTATCACTATAGTATTATATACTATAATATACTATTATATAATATATAATATAGTATATTAAAACTGAAAAACCGGACCGAAACCGGTAAAACCGGAAGTACCGATTTAGGGGGGGTAACCGGTGCAAAATCGGTTCTTGAAAATGCAAAACCGGTACATACCGGTTCGGTCCCAAATTTTGTCCAAAACCGGACCAAACTGGACTGGTTACACTCCTAGCAAAAGCCAACCTCAAACAACCCTGCTCATCCCGAATAAGGCCACCTACCCCTATGCAACCCGGATTTCCCAACGAACTCCCATCCACATTCAATTTAAACCATCCCCTCTTTGGTCTATTCCATTTTACCAAGCAAACTTGTTTACTTAATGGAGATTTAACTGGAATAGAAAAGGCAGCCAATATTTGCTCATCACCATCGTTTACTTTTTTACTCGCCCTCAAGCGTAGACCTACCCACGCAATAGCTGCCTTAATTGTGCACCACAATGACTGCATAGGAGCTTTTTTTCCTTCCATTCGTGCCTTGCACCGCCACACCCAAAGGGACCAAGTTAAAATTATTGGGATCAAAGCAAGCAACGTACCTTTTTGGGAAGAATATGAGGCCCGTCTAAACCAGAGCTCCATAGTTGCTTTCCAAGGCCTAGAGGCATCATAAGGCATCCCCAAACTCAGAGACACCCTGCGCCAAACTTCCGCTGCTAGCGAACCCGTAGCCAATACATGATCTTGGTCCTCCATACAACCCTGATCACAACATTCACATTTAGAAACAATGGGAATGCCCAAGTCTTTAATACGTGCATCCACACTTAGGCAAAAATTTAAAGCCTTCCACAATGTAACCGAGTACTTCTTTGGAAGCACTGAGTGCCAAATCCAAGGAGCTCATTCCAATTTTGGGGCCCTAACACTGATACAATCCCAAACCGACTTCGACGAAAAATTACCATCCAAAGATGGTTTCCAGATTAGAATATCAGCACCATCCTTCTGCTCACCTAAAGATGCCAAAATTTCCTCAAGCTTTGGATCTCCCACCAGTCTTCGCAAAAGCTCCACATCCCACCCATTCTGAATTCGACACTCCCTTACTGAGAGGAAAGGGAACTCCGAAATTTCACAGGAATCCATAAGAGGACCAGATTTCAACCAGTTATCCCTCCAGAAGGAAACTCGACTATCCCTTAAGTTCCATAAGGAGTTACCCAACACCTTCGGTATCACAGCTACTACTCTCTTCCAGAATAAAGAGCCTTTACTAGCATCAATCAAGGAGACATGACTATCCTTGATATATTTTGCCTTGAAGAAGTTGACCCAAACTGAGTTTTGAGTTAATAAATTCCATGCACACTTCATAAAAAGCGAGACCTGCACATCTTCAAATTTCCTTAGTCCCATGCCCCCTTCAAGCGTCGGGGAGCACACCTTGGCCCAAAAAACCCACTTCCTTTTTGGCCTACCATTGAAGGATCCCCAGAAAAAATTAATCATGAGTCGATTAATGTTAGCCACCATAGCCTTTGGAGCATGCAAAACAAAAAATATGTGAATGTGGATACTTGCCACAATATGCGTTAACAGCAGGATGCGAGCCCCAGAAGATTGAAACTTCTTCTGCCACCCTTCCAGCAGTCCACGAATCCGGTGCATTAACTCATCAAAATGAGTCACTTTCGGCCTTCCTGAAACTAAAGGTGCACCTAAGTACTTAATCGGGAAAGAGCCCTCGGAGAAAGAAGTAATTCTCAAAGCAATTCTTTTTTGAGCCCCCGTAAATTTCTTCGGGAAGAAAATCGAAGACTTCTCCTTACTCACCACCTGACCCGACCAATCTTCATACTTAGCAAACACATCCCTAATGACACGAAGCGATGACTTCCCACCATTAGCAAACACAACAATGTCATCCGCATACAACAAATGAGATATAAGAGGAGTACCCCGAGGATGAGAAAATGGGCTAATCATCCCACTTCCAAACTTATACTTTAACAGTCTAGATAACATTTCTTCGATAAGAATAAAGAGATAGGGCGACAGGGGGTCTCCTTGCCTCAAACCACGCCCACTGGAGAAGAATCCTTTCATAGTGCGATTCATAACCACAGAGAACCATGGCGTAGAAATACATTGCCTGATCAACTCGCAAACCCGAGGGTCAAAACCAAACGACGACATAACATGTAATAAGAAATCCCAGTCAACACTATCATACGCTTTGGCCATATCCACTTTAACTAAGACATTGCCACCACGAACCCGCTTATTCAACAATTGAATCATCTCTTGCGCCATAGTAATATTCTCAAATATACTTCTTCCAGATAAGAAAGCTCCCTGCTCCGGCGAAATAATCCTATTTAAAATAGGTGACAATCTACGAACCAAAATTTGGGAAAATACCTTATAAATGAACACAAACTAATGGGCCTGAATTTGTCAAACACAGTTGGGTGTTGCACTTTCGGAATTAGCACAATAAAAGAAGCTGAATAAAATCTGGGTAATGGAGAACCTCTGAAAAATTCCCTAACTGCTACCACCACATCAGCCTCCACAATATCCCAACGCGAACAGTAGAACCCCGAACCAAAACCATCTGGCCCTGGACTACTATCAGTCGGAATAGAAAACATAGCCTCTTTCACCTCTTGGATTGAAGGGAGCTGAAGAAGAAGGTTATTTTCCTCCTCCAATACAACATTCTGCACAAACAAGGATAAATCCGAGGGATCCCACCTTGGTCTTGCCTTAAGGAAGTCACTCCAGAAATCCACAGCCCCATCATGGATCGCCTCCGGAGAATTTAAGCAAGAACCATCTCGGAGTCGCATTTCTTGCACAATCGGCTTATTCATAGAAGCGAAAGTTTTAAAAAATTGCGTGGAAGCCTCAACCTTCTCCATCCACCCAATTTTAGCCTTTTGTGATAACCGAGTCTCTTATCTGAGAAGCCAAACCGCAAGCTCTTCCTTGGCAATTAATAATTCAGTCTCAACTTCCTCAGAGAAATTAGTTTACAACTGACTTTCAAGGCATTCAATATGCTTTTCCAAATCCATAATCTTACTCTCAGTGTGGCCAAAAACTCTCCAAATGATTACATTTTGCATAGACCACAGAAACCACAATAGAGATTGAATCAACCTTAATCAAGACAGATACATGTTGATTACTAAATTGACAAACCGACACCTCTAACCCATCCTTCCATAGCAGCCATAATTTTCCACCAACACTTTGATTAGAAAACCCATAATCAAACTTCAAACAAGTTTTTAAACCTTCCAAGTTACATTCATCAACAAAAGGCTCAGCCAACAAAAGAAAATTTACCTGGGATTTCCTCACCAACTTACAGAGTCTTCTCCGTGACGAACGAATCCCACTGACATTCCAATAGAGCGGTTGATAGATCATAAATTCATTCGAACGGGCTTGCTAGGGACCCGAGATGAACTCTTGAGAAATCTTCCCCCTTTAACAACATTCTTAGTCACTTTATCACCCCCATCAGAGGGGTAGTCTTTTTTTTTTTACACAGATGCTCTACTCTTTCTTCCTCTGGCTCCGAGACATAATCTTCAACCAGTCCATCCGGTGGTAACTCATCTACAGGGATCATTCCACCTGGCTCCATCACCATCGGAGGACACCTTAAATCCACTTCATGACTTACTAGCTCTGTTTCCGACCCATCATGGCCCCCACCACAAATCTGCACTTCCAAAGTTCTAGGAACGTACACTGTGTTATGTAGCCGCAAGTTATTTGGAACCAGTTCCACCATTTCTTCCACCATGAATCCAGGCCTTTGTGCTTCCACCAACTGTATAGATGCTGGCCCACCACTAAAATCCACATTTTCCTCTTCGGCTAGGGAGACAATACCCTCACTCAAAATGCTGTTTATAGGCACCACCATTTTGCCCAAAGCCTGCACCGAGTGGGCTCCATTCACGATAGACTCGTCAACCTGAATTTTTTCCTCACCACCTGTTGTTCTTTTGTCCGCTACCACCATCTCCAAATGGGCAAGGGCTGTATCTCCTTCCCCGCCGACCATCTCTTCCACAGCAGCAGCAGTATCTCCCATCACTGCTTCCTGCTTAACCACAAAGGCCAGTGCATCATTATCAACCCGTGCATCCTCCTCAACCTGTGCACCATTAGAATTCGGGATTTCAATGTTTTTAGCATCCTTACGCATCCAAGCTTTCCAAGCTCTACCTCCCTCTCCCTGCGGCTTTTCTTCTTCCCATTTGCAGGTAGATATGTTATGTCCCTGGATGCGGCATCGATTACAGAAGGCTGGCAAAGTTTCGTAAATGACTTCCTAAAACCTACTCGACGGATGATTGGGCAATCCAATCCAAACGGCCTCTATCGGGGTCTTCGATACGTCCATAGTAATACAGACTCGGGCACCGTCTATGTGCGTTGCACATCTTGTGCTGTTGTCTCTTCGAATGAACTGCCCAAGCGGCAGAGTAATGTTACGTAGGAAAGACTCGTGGTAGTAGTTTGGTGGCAGTCCAGGTAGCACGATCCATACCGGGACCATGGATGATTCACAAGTTTCATCAAACTCAGGGCACAATTGGAACACACGGTAAGGGACCCCTTCAACTTCACAAGATTCCCTTGCAAACGCTTTAAGAAAATCAGATTCAATGGCAAACCTGATGAAGACGAGTCTCGGTTTGAGCATTGCTGAAATTACTGGTTTGGACTCCAGTCCCCATCGGCTTTGTGTGAAAGCACGTATCTTGTCTAAGGATGGCCTCTGTCTCAAGAATTTCAGGACTAGGGAGAACCGAAATGGAAGAGCAGATCGATCCACCTCTTCCTTTGTGAAGGCAACGTACGGAACACCTTCAAGGTATTTCAATGGCCGCATAGGAATTTCCACTTCAGGAAGGGCCTCCGGTGCTTGCGATACCATCTCTGAGAATGACCTGTGTTTACCTGGCGGCGGCAAGGGTCCGTAAAATATTTCCACTCCAATATTTTAGTTGAGGGGTAAAAACCAGTTAAAAATTATTTAAAACTTGGACGCAATGCAGATGGCCGTAAAGACTAACGGCAGTGGTTCTCCTCTCATTTGGGGCTTCCCATACATTTATAAGTGTACGTATAAGTGGATGCAGGTGATAATAATTAAGCGAAATATATATATTATATTATCCTATACATATATTAATGCTCGATTTGCAGTCTCACCATCAAATTATAAAATTGTTCGATCGATAGGTACTTAATTCGTTTTTTCCCAAATCAGAAAAGTACTGACTGCACTCCCTCCCTTAAAAAAACAATTGACATGATGTTGTAACTTGAATAGGCATGCATGTATCATACTTGAGCAAATGCTCTTCAAATGTTACCTTGCGTCATTGTTTTCGTACTAAGAGATACATAAAAGGCTGTTAATTATTAGGTAATTTCAGAATATGAGCAAGTCTGTAGTCTCATCGATCCTATTGTAATCTCAGGCTTTCACGGGGATCAATATCTTGATCAGTGCGTGGTGTCTTTCTTGTACCAATGCTATGAAAATTTCTTTTTCATTGGAGAAGAAAATGATTTGTGATTTTGACTTGGTAATTCTTTGTATATTGGTTGGATTTAGGTTCTTGGTGCAAGCACATCAGATGAATCATAGCTATTGAATCAAGAGTCAAAGAAGACTACAACCTTAAAGCATCAAATGAATCACATATAATAGCAAGTGAAATTTGCACAAAACACGAACACCATGGCCACACCCATAAAACACTACATATGATCTAACTCGGTAATCGAAACCTCGTACTGACTCACCGGCCTGCAATCAGTGTCCAGTTTCATTGATGTGGCTAATGGAACCCCATTTTGCATAAAACTTGCTGGTTGTGTGGGCAAAGGGAGTGCAATGGAATTGCTATTAAGCATGAGAACAACTGAAGCCATGTCTAGTCTGTCGGCAACATTTGCTTGAACACACAACAATCCAATGTGAATACATCGTATCATTTCACTCAGTGGACCACTCCTCAATGTGAGATCTATGAGATTTGCAGCTGTCTCCTCTCTCCAGTTTTTCCAAGCCTGAAGATATACATTAATTCACGCATACATGTCAAAGAAAATAGTGTAGAATATTGTTGATTTTCATTTTAACAAAGAACAGGGATCTAATAATTCATGTATACACTCACATAGCTTAGAAGGTACTCTCTGTTCTCCCCTCCACGGAAAGATGTAATTTTTTGACCACTTACAATCTCCAGCATCAGCACACCAAAACTAAAGACATCTGACTTGACGGAGAATTGCCCAAGCATTGCATATTTGGGTGCCATATATCCACTGCATATCAATATTAATAAACTCAACTTCAATTTGAAGGCAGTAGAGCTTTGATTATTATTTTCAATTGATTTGATTTCCATCTCTTCATAAATCAATCATACAACAAATGCACAATTGTAGTCATTAGCTCTACCCTATTTGGATATGTTTATTATATACTTACTAGGTCCCCACAATTCTGTTTGTACTGATGTTGCGTCTAAACTTTCACTCAAAATGATGAATAAAAATTCAGAGCCGTTTTGCCTGCAAGTATACAGGTGTCATAGTACGTTACAGGATCGAATCCACAAGGATTGACTAATGTGATAAAGAGAATAAAATAAAATGAGATTTAAAAAGGAACATATAATCAAAAAAATGAGATTACTGGGTTAAGGATTTTAACGCAACAGAATATAACTGAAACAATAAAATGAATTAATATGGAGAACGACTAAGGTTTCGAGGATCCATCTAATAATTTATAAAATTTGTTTTAATCAAATTAGCTCAATTAGACTAGAATAATGATTCTGTCTAACTGGAAGATTTAACAATTAAGCCCAAGAAAATTAATCACCAAATATTAAGTTTGAATAATTGATGGTAGAGACATTCACAAGTCCAATTGATTATCACAGGGATTTGTCAAGCATTCACTGTATTCGGAAATCACAATGAATCAAGAGAAATATATAGATAATCAAAGTTTCTAATAATAACACCAATCAATTGATCAAACTCACAATATGAACTCTATTGTTGATCTAAAACAAAATTTAAATTATTAGACTTCACCTCTTAACCTTAGTATGAAAATTTAGCCAAACATGTTCATCACAAGAATTATGGAATTTAGTGATGAATTCTCCATAAGAAAACTAAAATAAAACACAACACCAAATATTCAAAACAAGCTTAAAGAAAATAAATTAATATTCAAATGAAATAAACTCATACATCAAACTGTAAGCAAAAAAAATAAACCGAATTAAAATACAACACTGCAAATGAAGTGTAAACCGAACTAAAATGAAGTGAGGAGCTCTCTGAGAACTCTCGATGCCCCTCGATACCCTCTCTTCGTTCTCTCAAGCCCTTTTATAGGCTGCAAAAAGCCTTCAACTGCACCGCATGTGTGATGTTTGGTCCACCGCTGCACGCGTGACTCTTCAGCACGTTGATACTCTTCAGCACGTTGATACAAGCTGCTGCCCACGTGAATGCACGTTGAAGGAGTCTACTGCTCTGTTTCCAGCGTGATCCTACTGCTGCTCACGCATGCACTGCCAGCGTTCCTCTCCATTTTTTTTCTTTTCTTTTCTTTTCCGCAGTGCTGCATGCGTCCGTTCGTCCATCGCGTGCGTCTGTCTCTGCGTGAACCTGCTGCTGCTTTTCTCCTTGAGGTTAGCTGCTGCCCATGTGAAAGCCAACCGAAGGAATCTGCTGCTCTGCTTCCAGCTCGGCCCCATCTCTCTTTCTCTTCTTCCTCTTTCTTTTTTTTTTTCTTCTGTTTTTCTGCTTCCCGTGCTTCCAGCATCCTCTTCCTCTTTCTTTTCTCTTTTCTTTCTTTTTCTTCTGCTTCTGGTTCGGTTCTGCTGTCGCATGCAGCGTTGTTGGAGGAAGAGTTGCCGAAGGTGGAGCTGAGCAGAGGGTGGCTGGGCAGTGGAGGTTGATCTCCGGCATTTTCTGTTGATTGCTGGCGGCCAGCGGAGATGCATGGTGGCGTGGAGATGCACGGCTGGAGATGCTCAGCGCTGTGCATGGAGGTGCAATCGTGAGGTTGAAGACGACTGAAAACGACATGTCGTTTTCGTCTATTTACAAAACGACATGTCGTTTAGCAGAGGACGAAATTTAATTACAGAGTAAAACGACAAGTCGTTTTCATCAATTGACAAAACGACCTGTCGTTTAGCATACGACAGTTTTGGCTTTTAGAGGTAAACGACATGTCGTTTTTCCGTTTAAGAAAAACTACATGTCGTTTAGACGGATCTGTAAAACAGAAAATAAAATAAAATAAAATAAAAATTAAATTAAATTAAAAGAAAATAAAAATAAAATAAAACTAGACAAATAAAATAAAATAAAATAAAATAAGATAAAGAAACTAAAATAAATAAAATTAAACAAGAGATGAAAAAATCAAATATTAAAAGTATGTTGTGCATGTGAAGAACTTATTGCCCAAATAAATCACAAGTTATAAAATCAACCATAAACTATGCTTTTAATCAATTTAATTCACAACTTGGATTTATGCCTCTTAATAAATTTTTCCATATAAAACCAATGATAAAATAATAAGACAATTAAAAATATATTGGTTTTAAATGTGTAAAATATGCAATAATGCAGCTCAATTAACTGCCTTCAGTCTCATCCAGTACACACATCCTTACCATGCCAAAATCTGAAATCTTAGGATTCATTTTTGTTAGCAGGTGAAAGGAGGGGCGCCCACGTGGGCTGACCCCCTCCCTTCAAAACATGAACGTATGGCATTAAGCCATACGTTACATGTCTTGTAACGCATGGCTTAATGCCATACGTTACAAGCCGTTACACTGCATTTATTTGCAGTGTAACGGCTAGCCTTTGGTGGACTATATATAGTCCCTCTCAAGAAGGTTTTGGCACCATTCTGAAAATAGAAAAAATCTCTCTCTTTTTTGTTCTTTCTTGAAAGAGTATTTAAGCTGTGGATTTGTTAAGTGTTACTCTGGTTTTATACTACGTAGTACACTTCGCCACTAAAAGGAAGAGCTTGTGAGTTGTCAATCTGGAGAAACTTGTGGAGCAATTTTGTGAGCTGAGCTTGAGGTATTTTTTCCGCTGTACTTTCTTACATTGGTATCAGAGCTTTATAAATTGTTCACAATCTATTTTTTTTGTATGTGAGAAATCTGGATGCCATTTTTAGTAATCCTCATTTTTTTTTTAAATCCATAAAAAAAAAAGAGGAAGTACTGCGAAGGAGCACCACCTAGCGGCTTGACGTTACTGTTTCCGGCCGGTGGAAGCAGTTAACACTGCTCGTGGTGGACCCAAGCAGCTGCTGAGCTGCTGCTGTGAAATGGCTACTGTTCACGTGAACAGTAGCCATCCGGAGGTAGGAGATGACTTCGTTCATCTCTGTTTTCAATGGGCCTGGGCCACTCGGCCCGTTTTTTTTTTTTTTAAACCAAGTTTAATTGGGTCTGGGCCATTCGGCCCTTCAATTTTTTTTAAGAAAAAAAAAAAGGCCTGGGCCATTTTCGGCCCAGCCTTGTTTAAAATTAAAAAAAAAAAAAAAAAAACACAAAAAAAAAAAAAAAGAGGATAAAAATGGCATCTAGGATTTGAACCCAAAACCACTGATTATATAAGGGCTGTGCGCACCACGAGGTTGCGACTTTCCTTTGATTTAGGTGGGGGTTAAATATACATTTTTTTTATTAAAAAAAAAAAAAGGAAGAAGTTTTTTTTGCATGATTTAATATATGCTTAGATATATTGTTATATAACATGTGATCTTTTATTTAATATTTTTAGATTAAATGTGATTACATGTGTATATATGGTTATATTCATGCTATTTTTTAATTCCATAATGTTATATTACATGTGATTTTTTTTATTTTAGATTAAATATCATTACATGTATGAGTGAATTGAACATGTGGATATGTGATTATTTTATCATCTATGAATGTTAGGCTTGGATGTTTAGATATTAGTCTTCATTTCTTTTATGATAAAATAGAAAATTCCCACTAAGTAGTCTTAGTTAGAATTGTCAGTGTAAATGATAGGCTGAAAGAATTGCAGTGACCCCAGTAAGAACTGTAAATGCACTGTATAGCCAAAAGACCATGGTGACCCCAGTAAGAACTGTAAATGCATTGAATAGCCAAAAAGACTACAGTGGCCCCAGTAAGAACTGTAAATGCACTGATGGAACAAGAAAAATAGACTGTAATGGTCTCATATGAACCATCTTTGTAGACTGGCCCAACAGGTCACTGTAGTCTGGCTGTCTTTGTAGACTGGCCCAACAAGTTGCTATGGTCTGGGTAGCTGTCCTTGTAGACTGGCCCAAAAGGTTACTGCGGTTTTAGTAGGTTATGTCTTTACATATGACTAGGACTAGGAGACTACTTAAGATAGTGGGAGTATGGTTAAGATTTATGATGATAAATTCTCTCATATTTTTTTTTAATAATTTGCGCGAGAATTAGGTTAGAAATTTAATAATTGGATATTGTGGCGCAAGAGATGATTATGAAGCCTAGCGATTTTTCGATCTTGCGACATGTCTAAATTATTCTTTTTCTATCTGGAAAGGACGCGGCAGATTTCTTAGGTGTGTGTATAATATCCCTTCTTTGTTTATTGTAGTGATATGGCATCCAAGACTATAGTTGCCGACTTAAACAAGGGGAGAAATTAGATGGGGAAAACTATGACATATGGCATTGCAAGATCCAATATGTCTTAGATGAGTAAGAGGTCTTGGAGGCCTTGTCTCACACCCTTACTGTGCCCGCGGAAGGGACCTCGGAACAACATAATATAGATCAACAAGCCTATACTAAATGGGCTAAGAAAAATCGGTGCGCGCGCATAATAATGTTAAGCAGCATGCACAATGATCTAATGTATGAGTTCGAGGTCTATGACACTGCCCAAAGCATGTGGGAGGCTTTAAAATTGAAGTTTGGTGGAACTTCAGCCACTAGGTTGCGTGGATTAACCATGAGGTTCGACTCCTATAAGATGCGCTCTGACCACACGATGAAGCAGCATCTTAGGGCTATGTCAACTATGATCCGCGAACTTAGGTCGGCAGGAAACAACCTGACAGATGAACAGCAAGTCCAGGCAGTGATTAGGTCACTACCAAATTCTTGGGAGAATATGAGCCAGAACCTGACGCATAACGAGAATATCAAAGATTTTGATGATGTCTCGCGTCACTTAGAATTGGAGGCTGAGCGCCTAGAGGCTGCTAAGCCTAATCATACGGCCTATGTGGCTAATTCTGGTTCGCGTAAGGCATCAAGGCCTAAGCGCAAGAAGCCCAAGAATGGAGTAGCTGTTGGACAAATCAAGAAGGTGTCAGGAACTTCCCAGCGCAGCAAGAGGGGCAAGCGCGGGAGGAACAAGTCGAAATTAGAGTGCTTCAACTGTGCAAAGAATGGCCACTTCGCTCGTGACTGCACTGAGCCAAAGAAGGTACACTCTGACTTTTCTTGTATTGTTTTTGTAACTAGCCATGTGATGGTTGCTCATTCCTATCCTATGTGGATTGTTGATTCAGGAGCGATAGAACACATAGCACGAGACAGAGTCGGATTTGTGGAGTATCGTCGGATTCCAACTGGGAGTCGTGATATCAAGGTGGGGAATGGAGCTAGCGTGGAGGTACTGGAACTTGGTACCTACAAGCTGGACTTGCGGGGTGGCCGCACTCTTTTCCTCCACAATGTGCTATACGCTCCCGAAATCCGACGAAATTTACTTTCCGTAGTTACTCTATTAAAACTTGGTTTTCAGATTGTATTTGAAAACAATTATGTTTCCTTTCATTTGGGCCATGTGTTTTATGGCAATGCTTTTCTTCAAGACGGTTTTATGATATTAAATTTGAATTATTCAAATATGAATGAGTCAATTGCTTTTCTTTCTGCATCTGATAATATGGATTCATATAAATGGCATGCTAGGCTTGGCCATATAGGGCAAGATAGAATGACTCGGTTAGCTAGAGAGGGCTTAATAGGCAATCTCGCTAAAGTCATCTTGCCCACATGTGAACATTGTCTAATGGGAAAAGCTAAGAGAAAACCGTTTGGAAAAGCCACTAGGGTATCTTTTCCACTGCAATTAGTCCATTCAGACATCTGTGGTCCAATGAGTGTGAGGGCAAGACACGGAGGTGTCTACTTCATTACATTTATAGATGATTTTTCACGTTATGGTCATGTCTACTTAATCTCCCATAAGTCTGAAGCATTGGAGTGCTT
The DNA here is from genome assembly GCA_003123785.1 of Pterocarya stenoptera. Taxonomy (NCBI): domain Eukaryota; kingdom Viridiplantae; phylum Streptophyta; class Magnoliopsida; order Fagales; family Juglandaceae; genus Pterocarya; species Pterocarya stenoptera. Next base: position 511,358 of record QEOT01002418.1, on the reverse strand, counting down.
TAGGCTGTATTTAAGGATGGTTGAGAATCAGTTAGACAAAAGTTTAAAAACTCTAAGAACTGACTGAGGACGAGAATATCTCTCTGAGCAATTTAAAAGGCTCTGTGATGAAAAATGAATCAAGAGACAGTTGACGATGCCAAGTACGCCACAGCAAAATGGTGTGGCGGAAAGGAGAAATCGAACACTGCTTAAGATGGTTAGGTCAATGATGGTGCAAGCAAACCTTCCAATTTCTTTTTGGGGGGATGCACTTTTGACTGCTGCCTACATTCTTAACCGAGTGCCCTCCAAATCAGTAACTTCCACCCCATATGAACTATGGACCGGCGAGAAACCCAATTTGAGTAACTTGCGGCCATGGGGTTCAACAGGTTTTGTTCATGATCTTTCTCATAAGTATGGGAAATTAGGCCCTAGAGGGAAGAAGTGTATCTTTATAAGGTACTCAGAACACTCTAAAGGGTATGTGTTAATAGGTGAACAAACTGATGGAAGTGTGACTGAAATTGAATCACGAGATGTGGACTTCATTGAAAATGAATTTCCAAGTAGAGGTGAGGTTGATAGGAGTTTAGAACTTCATGAGATTATGGAACAAGAGGAAAGTGCTCCAAGGAATTTAGTTGAGAATGAGGAAGAAATTCTTCAAGCTCCTACAAATAAGGACTTAAATCCGAGTGGGAGCACACCACTTGTCAATCAATCACAACAACCTCAGCCGCGTAGAAGCACACGTGAAAGTATTCCCCGTCGTCGTTTTGAGATTGAAGGGGAAGCTTTTATGGTAGCTCCGCATGATGATGATGAGCCTAGGACAATTCATGAGGCTCTCTCATCTTCTACTAAAGATGAGTGGATGAAAGCTCTTAATGATGAAATTGAGTCTATGAAAACTAACCAGGTCTGGGATCTGGTTGATCTACCGACAGGGCGTAAGACTATTGGGAACAAATGGGTTCTTAAAGTCAAACGCAAGTCGGATGGATCGATAGATAAGTACAAAGCTCGCTTAGTGGCGAAAGGATATACCCAACAGGAGGGTATAGACTATGAAGAAACTTTTTCACCAGTTGTGAGGTTTGCTTCAATTCGCCTGATTCTAGCTATAGTAGCAAACATGGATTTGGAACTCTACCAAATGGATGTTAAGACAGCATTTCTCAATGGAGAACTAGATGAGGAGATCTATATGGATCAACCAACGGGTTTTGTGGTCAAAGGTCAAGAGCGCAAAGTGTGCAAGCTCAAACGATCTATATATGGCCTAAAACAATCATCTAGGCAATGGTACCTCAGATTCCATCGAGCCGTTCTTTCGAATGGGTTTACGATGATCACAGAGGACCATTGTGTCTATGTCAAAAGATCCAAGAAGAGTTTTATTATGTTGTCATTATATGTTGACGACATACTACTAGCTGGAAATGATAAAGGGTTGATAGTCGCCACAAAAGAGTGGTTATCCTTTAATTTTGAGATGAAGGATATGGGTGAGGCAGAATACATTCTGGGAGTTAAGATCTATAGAGATCGCTCAAAGAGAATATTGTGTTTGTCCCAACAGACTTACATAAAGAAAGTTCTCGAACGCTTCCTAATGAGTGAATGTAAACCCATTGACACCCCTGTTGCAAAAAGCGAGAACTTATCTAAAGAGTTGTGTCCTAAGACTCAAAGAGAAAAGGAAAAGATGGCCCGTGTCCCTTATGCTAATGCTGTGGGTAGTCTGATGTACGCAATGATGTGTACTCGGCCTGACATATGCTATGCAGTTGGCTTAGTGAGTAGATTCCAATCTAACCCCGGACTGGCTCACTGGAAAGCAGTCAAAAGGATTATGCGATATCTGAAGGGAACTGCAGACTATGTGCTGTGCTATCAAGGTTCAGATTTGCAGCTAAGAGGTTACAGCGATGCCGACTGGGGCAGTGACCTAGATGAGCGTAAATCAACCACAGGGTATGTCTTTCTGCTCAACAATGGCGCCATTACATGGAGCAGCAAGAAACAACCCTGTATAGCTTTATCCACCATGGAGGCAGAATACATAGCTTGTTCTGCAGCAGTTCAAGAAGCTGTTTGGTTACGGAAGTTCCTCAAGCATTTAGATATTGGCATGGATACTTCAGATCCGGTGACAATATTCTGCAATAGCACGGCTGCTCTTGCATATGCTAAGGACTCTAAGTACCACGGAAGGACCAAACACATAGATATTAGATATCACTACATCAGAAACATGATAACGCAAAAGGAAGTGGTTCTGAAACACCTCTCTACAAGTCGCATGGTTGCTGATCCCTTAACAAAGCCCATAGCAAAAGATGTCTTTGAGGCTCATGTTAGGAATCTAGGACTACGAAGACTGTAAATGTAATTTGTGTTTCAATATGATTCAGTCATTGTCTTTATCGTATTGTTTTTTTGTTTCTAATACACACACACAAGATATGTCAACAGGCTTAGATCGGCTCACTCACACGAGCGATCGCCTCTAACGCTTGAGTAGCGAGTAGAGATGAGACATTGTGTCCCTAGGTACTTGTCCAAAGGGATAAGTTGGTTGATACAAAGTATGTCGCCTTAGTGGGAGCTAAGATGAGGTCCATTGAATGGACTATGCATGGGTTACCCCACCATCCATGTAGCCTGTAGTTAGCCAGATACGAGATTCTCTTTGACGCCTCGGAGGCGTGCAAATTGAGGAACTCGGGTTAGACGCCTAAGGAGCGACTAGACTAAGATCTGTATGGTGTTGATATAGACATATGCTCTTTGAGAAAGAGAAATCCACCGTAGTATGTGTTTCATGCTACATGTGCTTATACGACCTTATGGGTAAGTGGGTAAAAGGTTCCCCTCTTTCTCACTGTGTGAGTCTCATTTTATTAAGTGTCCTTTACCTTTGACTGTGTCACGAGATGGAGGTTGTGATGACTGCTACTTTGGCATGCTGTCTATGGCCATGATTAATACGGTCTAAAGAGGCATCGCTGGGAAAGCGATTCGACCAAAAATTGAGTGATATGAGTGCAAAGGGAAGATTCTACGATATCGTATCTTCGATAGTGTTTGCTAACGTCAAACTATGACGCTACATCTTGGTAGTGGCTAAGGTTGTGAACACATTGAAATGATTTGAAGGTAGTCAAGCATTGTTCTGAGTTTTTTAACTCAAGAGGATTCGAAAATGCTTGATCTTGATACGATTGAATGAGTCTAGGATATGACCAGACACTTTAGGGATGTTACTATGCTGGTCTTCTCTGGGAGATATTTGGTGTATGTACTCCCACCTTTCTACAGATGTGCTCGGTGGTCGCACGGCCTATTTACTTGTATGAACAAGATTGAGAACATTAGAGAGATGCAGACCTGGGGTCATGCCCACTGTGTGCGAGTGGGAGATGTTAGCAGGTGAAAGGAGGGGCGCCCACGTGGGCTGACCCCCTCCCTTCAAAACATGAACGTATGGCATTAAGCCATACGTTACATGTCTTGTAACGCATGGCTTAATGCCATACGTTACAAGCCGTTACACTGCATTTATTTGCAGTGTAACGGCTAGCCTTTGGTGGACTATATATAGTCCCTCTCAAGAAGGTTTTGGCACCATTATGAAAATAGAAAAAATCTCTCTTTTTTGTTCTCTCTTGAAAGAGTATTTAGGCTGTGGATTTGTTAAGTGTTACTCTGGTTTTATACTACGTAGTACACTTCGCCACTAAAAGGAAGAGCTTGTGAGTTGTCAATCTGGAGAAACTTGTGGAGCAATTTTGTGAGCTGAGCTTGAGGTATTTTTTCCGCTGTACTTTCTTACAATTTCTATATCTAATAGAACGTTAGCAGCTTTGAGATCGCGATGAATAATCTGAAGTCGAGAATCCTCATGAAGGTGTAAAAGCCCTCGAGCAATGCCTTTTATAATTTTATATCTACTCTCCCAATCCAGATTTGCACTCTTCTTGGGATCTACATATGCATGGAATCGTACGTACTCAGTCAAATATTTAAAATTTATGATCTTTGAAGGAAATGAATGAAAATATCTTCATCCCAATGCAAACATAGAATGCAATGGTACCAAATATGTAGTGATTAAGACTGCTGTTAGGTACGAACTCATACACAAGAAGTCGTCCATTTCCTTCCAAGCAAAATCCAAGGAGCCTTACTAGATTTCGGTGTTGGAGCTTGGCCACTAATACAACCTCATTCGTGAATTCCAAATTTCCTTATCCAGAGGTTCTCGATAGTCTTTTTACTGCTATTTCTTGTCCATTGGGAAGCTTACCCTGAATATGTGAGAGAATAAGGCACAAATAAAAGAGTTCGAATCAATTTTCAGGAACTAAATACCGTATGACATACCGTATTGTTTTCATATATACCTCATAAACGGGCCCAAATCCACCTTTTCCAACCTTATTTGCATCAGAAAAGTCGCATGTGGCAGCTCTAATAACGTCGAAATCGAATTGCAAGGACTCCACGTTTCCCATTTCATCCATGGCTTCAGAAAAGAAATGGCCGCCGGGTTGATACGTACTCGAATGATTTATTAATTAATTTAATTTGCTCAATATGAAAGCATACAGCAAGGTATGGCATCTAATTTGATTTGTGGGTTCTTATCTCTAGTAGCTATAATTGTGGAACCATTTATAAGAAAAAACCTTTTACTTTTCCTAAAGAAAAAATCTATTCCTAAAACCCAGTGTTACCAAGTGCAAAAAGAAAGTCATGAATTTTCGTAACTATTATATAATATATAAAAATAGCCTTCAAAATCTCAAAAATAACGAGGAATACAAGATGTCAAGAACTATGTTGTACTTACTTTCAAAATGATCCTTGCGCTTCCTCACTCTTAAAAATAAATAAATAATACTGATGACCAGTATCATACCAACAAGAGTGGGCACAACGACGATGACAGTTCGAGTTGTAGTACCGTTTCTCTTAGTTCCTCTGAAAACCAAAAGCACATTGTGTTTGAAAGGCAAGCCAACGACAACAAAACTTGAAACAGTCAAATTTGTCTCACAAATCACAACTTATCACATAAAACATAAGAAAGAAATAACTCCAAAACAAAAACGAAAAAAGAAAAGATACGACTGGTATTGATTGATAAGAATTATGAAAGAAAATCACAATTAGAATAAAAAGGAAGATATGCTATACATCAACTACTATTTATTCCACACCCCACACCTCAAACCTGATGTGGCTTTTATTTTACTTTTCCTTTTTTTTTTTTTTTGATGTCGAAGAACCTCTCTAAGGTAAGGCCCTTCGGATCCACCCCTGCAGAGTAACTGTCCCGTGCACCACACCCTTGGAAGTTTTCCTACACGAAACTGGTTAAATTGCTGGCTTTTTACTAGGAGTTGTGGGCCTGTGGCTCCAAATGATTGTTTGCATCCATAAGGTGTTAAATCTTGGACCTTGAAGGTAGTAATACTAGAAGACCAAGCCTTCACCACTTGGCCCAACCCCTTAGGGTTATTTTACTTTTCTTTCTCTTTTCTGCTGAAACGCTCCATAGTTCATGCTTTTTTCAACCCCAAGTCCAACCTCTCATCCCTCTCTCTCCAAAGGCTGTCCCTTTCTCTCTCTAACACAGACGCCACAACAACAAATACAAAGACAGAAGAAACATGAAAGTCCACGCACTCGTCCTCCCTATCAAATTACAAAGGAAGAGTCCACACCGTCCAACTAAGGGTGTAAGTCGGTCGGTCTGGACCAAAGAAACCAATCGGTGTGATCCGGGCTGGACCAGACCGGACCAAAGTTGGGATCAGTTGGTCTCGATCCAGGGAATTTCAAAGTTTCGATTTTCGATCCGGTCCAAGGGTGGGGTTTTCCCGGACTGGACCGGACATGATAGATCGAATAAAAAAAATTTAAAATATATTTTATATATATTATTTTATATAATAGTTGTATAATTAATTATGTAATTTTCATCTAACCTATCACCATTAATAATATAAAATTTTAAATATGTAATTACAAATTAATATTCTATTAATTAACTAATGTATATTATCAATTAACCTATCACCATTGACTAATTACTAACATCTATATCTATGATCTAATTAAAGTTATTAGATAATTTTTTTGTTACAATACCTAAGTTGTAAGTAAATATAAAGCAATTACAAATATTATTGTAAATTGTTATTAACTAATGTATGATATCAATTAACTAACCTATCACCAATTAACCAATAATAATATTTAATATATTATTTTTATATAGTAGTTATATAAGTTAATGATATAATCTTCATCTAATTTATTATCATTGACCATATAAAATAATATATGCTATCAATTAATAATAAATTATAAATCATATGATAATTTATGTCATTATATGTAAATAGTTAATACATCATACATTCATACATACTCTATTATTTACACTTAATTAAATTAATTAGGTATTTTTTTTAAATACCTAAGTTGCAAGCAAGCATGAATAATCTATGTATAATGAAATTACTTGATATTAATTAATCATATATACAATGTATGACATTATTAATAATTATGCATACTAAAGAGTAAAGTCTAAGTTAGTAAATAGTAACTATCAACATCATAAATATAATTATAGTTAAATATTTTTTTAATGGGTTAGTTAAATAATCCACATTAATAATTCACTTAATTTTAATTTTAGTAATTTAAATAATTTTTTAATTAATTTATTTGAAAAGAAAAAGATGAAAAAATAAAAAAAAAATAAAAATAATTGGGCCGAACCGACTGAACCGATAGCTACCTGTCCAATCCGGTCCCTATGGATGTTCGGTCCGACCCAGTCCAGGAAAATGATGGATCGAAAATGTTCGATCCATCACCAGACCGGACCGACCGATTTACACCCTTACGTCCAACTCTCTCTCTATATATATATATATATCTTCAATGGCCCAGTTGGACCAAAATTTATGTGGAAGAAAAACAAAAAAGAAAGAAAGAAAGAATGGGATAGAAAAGAAAGAGAAGATAGATAGAAGTTTTCAAATGTCCTCCAACCAAACCAACTCTCTTGTAAAAACATGTTCCCAAGTGGAGGGGACATTTGTACCGTCTAAATAATCAAGCTCGCGGCTAGGAGGCTAGCCCAGAGCGTTAGCTTAGGATTAAGAGGGCCATGGCAAAAGGCCCATAACTACAACCACGTAGCAAATAACTCCCCAGGGAGTTGGGATACAACCCACAACTGGATATGATCGCCTTAGGGAAGATAACTCCTACAAAATAGGAGCTATCCTCTCCAATTAATAAGGGATCATGGAGGACATGTACAAGAGAATGGTGACTAGTGTCAGTTACCATTAGACCACGTCCATGTTCTTCTATGAGTAACCCACAAGAGGTAACAAGCATTTAACTGAATCTCATATACTCATTCTTACAATATATCTCTGACTTAAGCATCGGAGTGTCCCTAGGGCATCCAGTGCCGCTCCTTTATTCGTTGTAGGTCAACCGTGTGGTTGGTGGTGTGAAAGACGTCCTTTACAGTGACGTCATCTGTGGGATCATTACAGACTTCAACGTGATTTTTACATGCCAACCATTATGCAATCACACACAAATCGTGATCAAGAAACGCACATGGCAGACATAGAAACAAGGTTGGCAAAAGCTGAGGAAAAACTGAAGCAGGCGATGACAGTTGTCAAGCAGCTGCAAAAAGAGAACAAAGAACTGAAATGGTAGAAAGATGGCCCCCCTCATGTCCAAAACAGGCAGGTTGAAGGAGATACACACATCGCAAAGGGATTAAACAGCGAAGAAATAGAGAAGGAAATGATGCATGACAAGCTGCACAGTCTGGTTGATAAGTACGAAGATATGGCAAAGAGAATGGGTGGTTCCTCTTCTGTAGAGCGGCTGCTTACTCGTATAGATCTTCCTTACAGCGAAGAAGTCATGGCAATACCACTGCCATCCAAACTTAAAGTGCCGCAGATTTACTTATACGACGAATCTAAGGATCCTGCTGATTACCTTGAAAATTTCAAGGCGCATATGACCCTTCACAATTTTCCCGGAGTAGTGGTTTGTCGTGCTTTCCCACTAACGTTGAAAGGAATAGCACGAGGCTGGTTTGGAGCCCTACGTCCCAAATCCATTGACAGCTTTGAAGAACTGACCAAACAATTCCTTACACAGTTTATGGCAAGTAGAAGGCACCGTAGGCCAACCGCCTATCTGCTAACCATAAAACAAAATGAGGGAGAAAACTTAAAAGCTTACCTGACGTGCTTCAACAGAGAAAGACTTGCCACGGATGACCAAGACGAGAAGATCACCTTGGCTGCCCTCCTAGGGGGAGTCTGGCCTTGAAGTCCATTCATGGCGGAGCTGGCAAAGAGAACTCCTTCCACCTTAAGAGAATTCATGGACCGAACAGACGACTTTATGAATGTGGAGGACACACTATAGGCTCTCCTAGAGCCATGAAAGTAAGAAACAAAGTTGGAGAATAGGAACCAAAGCAAAGATAAAGACAAAAGAACAAGTGGTCGAGGCCACCAGGATGATAACTGAGACCGATACGCCAGTCAGCAGGACCAAGGGCACTGCCTAATCCACCACAACCTCAACGTTTAGAAGAGCAGCAGGGAATCTAGGAAGGAAGAACGCACACTAGGCAAAGGCCAGCGCTACTGCACGTATCACCAAACCAACTCCCACTAGACCGAAGATTGCTTTACTTTGAAGAAGAGAGTCGATGAGATGTCAGGGAGTAGGGAGTTGGAAAAAATGCTGGCTGATTACATCAAGTCGCAGAGAGGAGAGAATCGCCAACAAGAACAGTGACGAAGTAGAGGCCGTAAGGGCCTGAAGAAGGAGAGAAAAGGAAGGAACAACTCTTCTAGGCCAAGAAGAGACTAGGAGCAGGCCCCCCTTGGTGAGATCCGCACAATAGCAGGCGACTTCGCTGGAGGCGGCCCAACGTCATCGAGTAGGAAGGCCCACGCCCGCAGGGCAATATATCACGAGGTGTACCTAGCAGACAGGCCAAACAAATACCCCAAGTTGGGGACAACCGTTGGTAGCTTGAGTAAACTTTCCGTCTTTGCCTTTCTTGGGCAAAAGCAAACATCTCATACGCACACGTACTAGATATTTTGGTAGCTTGAGCTCCAGCATTATGAAGTTGTAGTTAGCCTTTTTTTTTAATGGAACGTTTGGCTGTTCAACTCCAGAATTTCAGAGATTTTTTTAAATAATGAATTTAAATTACGATCAGTAATTAGGGACCGGAGAAAAATGATGAGAATATAAGAAGGAAGAAACTAAAATGTATAAAACAAGGAAACCAATCATTTCATTTCAACAAAAAAAAATAATTTGTACAAGTTCAAGATGTACAAGCTACATTCAAAGCCGTAGACTTTTTAAAAACAATGATATCCACTCCAAAAAATTTACTTTTATATAGTAGTAGGTCTTATTTTTTCTAAAGAGTCGTCAATTTTCAAAAAGCTTGCACAGAACTACGCATCATGGCTCGTTGCCAAGAAGTATGGATGAACGTATCACTTGCTTCTCTCCTTCAATATTTTAGTTGAGGGTTAAAAACCAGTAAAAAATTATTTAAGACCTGGACGCGTTGCACATGGCCGTAAAGACCAACGGCAGTAGTTCTCCCTCTCATTTGGGGCTTCCCATACATTTATAAGTGTATAAGTGGATGCAGGTGATAATAATTAAGCGAAATATATATCTTATATTATCCTATACATATATTAATGCTCGATTCGCAGTGTCACCATCAAATTATAAATTTTTTCGATCGATTGGTACTTAATTCATTTTTTTCCCAAATCACAAAAGTAGACAAAAAACAATTGACATGATGTTGTAACTTGAGTAGGCATGCATGTATCATACTTGAGCAAATGCTCTTCAAATGTTACCTTGCATCAATTGTTTTCGTACTAAGAGATACATAAAAGGCTGTTAATTATTAGGTAATTTCAGAATATGAGCAAGTATGAAGTCTCATGCATCGATCCTATTGGAGTCTCAGGCCTTGACGAGGATCAATATCTTGATCAGTGCATGGTGTCTTTCTTGTACTAATGCTATGAAAATTTCTTTTTCATTGGAAGAGAAAATGATTTGTGATTTTGACTTGGTAATTCTTTGGGTTGGATTTAGGTTCTTGGTGCAAGCACATCAGATGAATCATAGCTATTGAATCAAGAGTCAGAGAAGACTTCAACCTTAAAGCATAAAATGAATCACATATAATATCAAGTGAAATTTGCGCAACTACTATGAGGAGTTCCCCCTAAAGGCTTGCCAAGTTTAAAGCAATAGCAGAAGATTTTCAGATTGGATGTTCTAGTATGTTGTGCTTGGACATTCCGACTCGATGGAACTCTACATACATGATGTTGGATGTGGCACAGAATTACTAAAGAGCGTTCGAGCGAATGGAGGTCAAGGATGGGGGCCTGAGATATGCTTTGTTGGAGCCAGTAGGACAAGGGCTCGGTGCCGGATGCACATGATTGGACGAGTGTGAGGTACTTTGTTCAATTTTTGCAAGTTTTTTATGAGATAACCATGCGGATATCTGGATCCAAATATACGACTGCGAACTTGTACTTCATCGAGCTCTCGGAGCTTCACCTCCACTTGGAAAATAGTTATGCTGACTCTAAGGGATTGTTATCTTCTATGGCTATGAGGATGAAGACCAAATATTATAAATATTTGGGGAATATTGAGAAGATAAATAAATTACTATTTGTGGCTGTGATCCTTGACCCCCGATATAAGTTGATCGTTCTAAAATTTTGGGTAAACTTCGTCCTCGGGATAGTGAAGGCTGCAGAGTTTATTACAACACTTAAAATTGATATTGATGACCTATATAGTCACTACAACAATAGTTGTCAACCATCATCCGCAGCTGGTAGCTCCTCACATTCGAGGCCGACTGGGTCGACAGCTTCCTAATGCAGTGTACATCTGAGGTTGAACGATATTTTATGAAGCTGTCGAGGCACCTAGTGCTGTATTTCAGTTATTAACTTGGTGGAAGGTTAATTCCATCAAGTATCCAGTCCTTTATAGTCCGAGATATAATAGCCATTCCTATCACTACGGTTGCCTCAGAGTCGGCGTTTAGCACTGAGGTCGCGTGTTGGATGCTTATCGGAGTTCATTGTCATCGTCAACCGTGGAGGCCCTCGTTTGCACACAGAATTGGATCAGTGAAACGCCCATTGGACTAGATGTAACACCTGGCCCAAGCACGAAACTAGCATTAAGTTTTCTTTAATTTAATTTAGCTTTATTATTATTTAATTAATTATTCTCCCTCACTTCTCTCCCCCACTAGACGGTTTCTCGACAGTTTTCTTTCCCTGTTACCCACGCTCTTTTTCTCTCAACAACTGTTCTTCCTCTCCCTCTCTTTTCTCTTCTGTGTATCTCTCCAAGTGTCACCCCTTGCTCCTAGCTAGAAAACCAAACCTGGAGAAAATCATTTGCATCACACGAGGAACATCACGCACAATCCAATGGCAGCAACACAACGTGGCCACGGGTGCCATGATCCACTGCCCAGCCCCTTAAGAAAACTGCTACCACCTTGTCCCCTGCCATAAATGGCAACACCGCCCCATATGGTAGCACAACAACCTTGAATGGAAGCCATCGTGCCGAGATCACTGTGCAGACACAAACCGTAAGCCCTTAGCCTAAACCTCAGCCCTTCACCACCACGCTGGCACTGTAAGACGCCCATGTAGATTACTAACCACCACGGTTAACACCACCGTGAGCCGCATTCCTTTCGGTTAACACCCAAAGAAAACCACCCCTGTTTTCCATACTCAAAACAGAGCAACAAGCATGGACGTGATACTCTGCTCAACCACCACGCAACCAACCTCCACCGTAGACGCTCAGCCTCCAGTGAGCCCTTCGCTGCCTCCCTCTCGGTGAGTTTCCTCTCTCTCCTCTCCTTCTCTCTCGGAGTCTCTCTCTCTTGCTCTCTCTCTCTCTCTCATCTCTCTCTCTCAGTGCGTAGATGCCCAGCCAGCCGGAGTTTGCACCTCAGCCGCCCAGTCCCATCGAGGCTCCTTCCTTCCCGGTGAGCTTAGTGCTGTCATGGTTATGTTTTGTATTTTCAGAAGTTTATTTTTTGTAACGTACTCACCAAAGCATCCATGCATTATATACATTTTTCCCAAAATACCCCTAGTTATACGTTGGGCTTGGTTTTTAATTTACTATGTGAAGGCTTGGTTTTAAGTATAAAATATGATTACAGAAGATAATTAGGGTTTTAAAATAAAATACTTTTATTATATTATATAGTATTAAATTTTATAGTCTGATTTCAGTAGTAAATAAGTTAGAATTTAATATCTTAGTCGAAGATATTTTGTGGATATTGAGGATTTTGGAAAGTGATGGTATTTTTGGGGTTATGAGAATTTTAGGTCATTAAGTGTTGTATTCCAAGTGTAATTACGAAGTAATTGTTCAAATTGGAGATTTATTCAAATTATATGAATTTTCTATAGGTGACGATTGATATTCGTTTGGCACTATTGTGAAGATTTTCTGAAAAGCTAAAAAGTCCAGGTAAGCGGGGTTTCTATGCTAGGCTTTATACGAATTATTAAGACTGAGGTTGACTTTCTGAAAACTTTGCATATTTTGTGATGAAATGAGAACTTGGGAAAAACCAACCTCGGTCGCTTATTTGCATTACTCATGAAATTTATACGAAAAAAGAAAAATATTTTTTGACATGCATTGTGTAGGCATGAGCTAAATTTTGTCATGCTGTGTCTGAAATCTGAAAAAGAGTGATTTTGAGAATTTGAAAATTTGTGCATTGATTTAGAAAGATGCTCCGACTTTTGTTTTCAGTATGTGAGAATGATCTGATTATGTTTTGGTACTCTTTTGTTTTGATATGGCATCTGAAAACCTTTGGCATGGTGTATTGATTTTGTATCTGACTCTGTCTCTGCTCTGCTCTGCTCTGTTTGGGTTGGTACCAACTTCTCTATCTCTGAGTGCATCCACTTTGGAAACAAAGTGGTTTTTATATGGTATTTCCTAGGTGCATACTCGGGGCTCCGAAAGTAATAAGAGAAAGATTTTACCTCTGTCTCTGCATGGTCTGGCCACCGGGGTTAGCACAACCCTACCACGGGGTAAAACATGGTCTCTGATCTGTGAGATGCTCTATTTTGATGTGATGATGATGCTCAAGTTATGTTATGCCAAAGTACTCTGGGTTTTACTTGTCCTAAAACCAACGTTCAAAAACATGATTTATTCTGCATGATAACTCTGGAAAATATCTTGTTCTGCATATTGTACTTTGTAAGTGCTCATGTTTGTGCGCTAGCATATGTCCTCTGTTTACTGAGTTATTGATAACTCACCCCCTTATATCCATAACATTTTTGGTGGTACGACTGGAGATCAAGACTAGAAAACATGTATAAGGCTACGTGAGCATAGTAGAATAAGTGCAAATAGGGTACTTTGGTTATCTGAGCATTTTATTTTATAGTTCTGTTTTGCTTTGTCGATTGGATATTTTGGAAGGTTGAGGTTTATTTTGAGATTTTGTGGTGTTTTAGATTATTCATTTTGGAGTAGTTGATTACAAACAACGAGTTGTACGTGTTATTGAAAACTTTGGAGTATATGACTATATGATTGAGACATGATTTTGAGCGATGAGGAGTAACTCTCCGATCCCCTCGGGACCGGGGCGTTACATTAGATACTGTTGGCGTTGATGCCGAGAGTTATAGGCTTGAGTCAGGTAACTTTATACGCTTTTAAATGATTATTTAATTATTTTTAATGTTTCTAACTTCTACTTTTTATGATTTTATAAACCTAATTGTGAATACTAACATAATTGCCGATGATTGAGAGTCTGAGATGGACGCCCCTTGAGAGTTGGGATGGAGTTGAGAGACTATGGACTATGGAGAACCCCCTTACTTGATAAGAATCAAATTCTACTTTTACAGTGTGCAATTTTTTATTATCAGTTTTTTTTTTTTCATTTATTGATTACAACTTTCTATCTTCATTTCAGGCATTACCAATGGACCATTGAGATTTGAGTGAAATCCGTGTTTAATATTTATGTAGTTATCTTTAAAGGCTAAGTCAATGTTGTTATAAATGAGACTGTATGGGACTGTTATAACTTATGGCTACTTTCAAAGATGTTATTTAGTTTTTGAACTATTTGATTTAAGTTTTTTTTTTTTTTAATATCTTTTCAGTATTTTTTTTTTATAGATTTGGACTTGGGCTTTGGTGAGCCCAAAAGTCGAAAAAGGGTATCCATTTAGCCCAATAAGTGGTCGGAGTTCCGATAGGAGCTCGGAGCTCCGACCTCCGATCGGAGTCGGACTCCGATTCCGATTCCGATTCCGTTCGGAATCGGAGTCGGAGTTCAGAAACGACAACTCCGACTCTGTTGGTGTCGGAGCTAGGCCCTAATTAAAACCATGTCGATCGATAGGTGGTTTGGCTCCTCTAGTGTCTGGATGTTGCAGAAATAGATTTTAAAGTTAATTTATACGCTAATATCATTTGAAAGGCTAAATTAGTAAAAAGCGGTGAACTGAATTATGCATGCCTGAGGCTCTTTATAAGAGGTCACTTCAGGGAGTTATTTCCTAACGCGTTTAGAGGATAATGACTTGAAAGGGATTTATTGCACCGTGTAGGGGCCATTCGTTTTCTTCACGATGGACCTCCCAGAAATTCTGGGCCAGAATGCCTTTCTCTGTTCGTAGAATAAAGTTTTTTTTTTTTTTTTTTAAGAGTAATTGTCATCATTTATTGATCAAGAATGCCATTCTCTTTTCCTCTCTCTTCGTTGAATAATTTGCACAAAAACTCGTAAACCGTGGCCACACCCACAAAAACTACCTAGGATCTAACTCGGTAATCGAAACCTCGTACTGACTCACCGGCCTGCAATCAGTGTCCAATTTCATTGATGTGGCTAATGGAACCCCATTTTGCATAAAACTTGCTGGTTGTGTGGGCAAAGGGAGAGCAATGGAATTGCTATTAAGCATGAGAACAACTGTAGCCATGTCTAGTCTGTCGGCAACATTTGCTTGAACACACAGCAATCCAATGTGAATACATCGTATGATTTCGCTCAGTGGACCACTCCTCAATGTGAGATCTATGAGATTTGCAGCTGTCTCCTCTCTCCAGTTTTTCCAAGCCTGAAGATATACATTAATTCACGCATACATGTCAAAGAAAATAGTGTAGAATATTGTTGTTTTCATTTTAACAAAGAACAGGGATCTAATAATTCATGTATACACTCACATAGCTTAGAAGGTACTCTCTGTTCTCCCCTCCACGGAAAGATGTAATTTTTTGACCACTTACAATCTCCAGCATCAGCACACCAAAACTAAAGACATCTGACTTGACAGAGAATTGCCCAAGCATTGCATATTCGGGTGCCATATATCCACTGCATATCAATACTAATAAACTCAACTTCAATTTGAAGGCAGTAGAGCTTTGATTATTATTTTCAATTGATTTGATTTCCATCTCTTCATAAATCAATCATACAACAAATGCACAATTGTAGTCATTAGCTCTACCCTATTTGGATATGTTTATTATATACTTACTAGGTCCCCACAATTCTGTTTGTACTGCCTTCAGTCTCATCCAGTACACACATCCTTGCCATGCCAAAATCTGAAATCTTAGGATTCATTTCTATATCTAATAGAACGTTAGCAGCTTTGAGATCACGATGAATAATCCGAAGTCGAGAATCCACATGAAGGTATAAAAGCCCTCGAGAAATGCCTTTAATAATTTTATATCGACTCTCCCAATCTAGATTTGCACTCTTCTTGGGATCTACATATGCATGAAATCGAACTCGATCAAATATTTAAAATTATGATCTTTTAAGCTGGAAATGAATGAAATTATCTTCATCGCAATGAAAACATAGAATGCAATGGTACCAAATATATAGTGATCAAGGCTTCTGTTTGTCACGAACTCATACACAAGAAGACGTTCATTCCCTTCCAAGCAAAATCCAAGGAGCCTAACTAAATTCCGGTGTTGGAGCTTGGCCACTAATACAACCTCATTCTTAAATTCCAAATCTCCTTGTCCAGAGTTTTTCGATAGTCTTTTTACTGCTATCTCTTGTCCAGTGGAAAGCTTTCCCTGAATATGTGGGAGAATAAGGCACAAATAAAACAATTCGTATCAATTTTCAGGAGCAAAATACATTAGTTTGACAAATTCTGAAAGATGTTTGGGAATACTCTTCATTGTCATATTGTTTTCATACCTTATAAACGGGCCCAAATCCACCTTATCCAAGCTTATTTGCATCAGAAAAGTCGCTTGTGGCAACTTTAATAACGTCGAAATCAAATTGCAGGGATTCCACGTTTCCCATTTCATCGATGGCTTCAGAAAAGGAACCACCGAGTTCATACATATTCGAATGATTTATTAATTTGCTCCATATGGAAAGCATACAACAATGTATGGCATCTAATTTGATTTGTGGGTTCGTATCTCTAGTAACTAATAACAGAGAGTGGAACCATTTATAAGAAAAAAACATTTTCTTTTTCATTTATCCAAGTGCAAAAAGAAAGTCATGAATTTTTGGAACTGTTATATAATATAGGAAAATAGCCTTCAAAATCTCAAAAATAACGGGAATACAAGAACTATGCTGTACTTACTTTCAAAATCATCCTTGCGCTTCCTCACTCTGAAAAATAAATAAATAATACTGATGACCAGTATGATACCAAGAGTGGGCACAACGACGATAACAGTTTGAGTTGTAGTACTGTTTCTCTTAGTTCCTGCGAAAACCAAAAGCACGTTGTTTTTAAAAGGCAAGCCAACTACAAAACTTGAAACAGTCAAATTTGTCTTACAAATCACAACTTATCACGTTCAACGTAATATAGAAATAACTTCGAAACAGAAACGAAAAGAGAACAAATACGACTGGACTCGATTGATAAGAATTTTGAAAGAAAATCACAATTCGGATAAAAAGTATTAGGCAATCTACTCCGTAGGACATCCAGCAACGTTCCGGCCAATTCCCGTGTCATACTTGCAAAGGATAGCATCTATGCTGCGCGAAATATATAAAAGTAATTATGGTTTCATCGATATGGGATATATGAGGATTATTATACCTTTTATGGGTGGAGGGGACTCAGGGGAGACTGGTTGCGAGGGTGGCGACGGTGTAGCAGCAGCTGTAAGGTCGAAAAAAGGGTAGGTCTCGTACCTGAAATTACAGCTGGGAGTGTATATCCTACCACCTGCTTTCCCGATACAGCATAGTGGAATTCTCGCAGAAATATTTCTTAGACAAGCAAGGCAATCTTGCTCGAATAAATCAGTGGTGCACTGCGAGAGCACATATATTCTGCCAAAGTCAGGCGCGATGGAGGTTCTCGTGGCAAACTTGATGGAAGAACGACCTGATGCAGTTTCACTTATCATACCATCTAACTGATTCGCAAGCAATTGGCCGTACCCGTCTACGTCTGATACGTTTCTTGTATTCCACATATAGAAAGAAGGATAACTTTCCGCTACGGCAAATATTGAGCGGTTTGAGAAGCGTAACGAGCAATTGTCGTACCATCCTAATGCCTCCTTCTGATTGGGACAAAGTTTTGTGAGAGAAATTCTAGAATCATTGAGGCAACTACGGCAAACATCTGGCTTTACATCTCCTCTACAAAGTCCAATTCCAAAAGCTTGGTCAGGTTCTTGACCGTAAGAATTGCTGTAAAACCCGTTCATGTCAATATTTTGATTGGAGGAGATGGACGAGAGGACTCTGTTGAGGTTGGTCTCGTAGATACTGTTAGTGGTATAATTACCCTTTTCGTTGAAACAGAAATAGTCTAGGAAGCTTGGTTGGGCAGTGGCTAGAGCTATGAATGTTAAAATGCAGAACTGAATAAAAGAAATGGGCCTTAAAGAAACCATTGTCAGTAAAATGCACAGATCTAAGGCTATAAGCTTTATGGAGAAGGGGAAATGGCTTGCTGATTTGAAGTCTTTGTTGGAACTATATATGTTCAAACTTCAATCCATCTAAAGAATTAAGCGAGTTTAATTCACTAGGACAAGCCGGGGCGATCTGCTCAACTAACTCAATCAAGCCGACCAGGCAACATGGAGCATCGTCTATGTTGTATAGGAGAATGAAATAAGTGAGGCATAGTCGATCATGGGGTACTCTTGACAGAGTCGACCAAGCTGCCGGTCAACGTGTCAAGCAACAGTAGCAATTAATGGAGAAGTTGATAGGAAACTTCCTGGAGAAGTCGGATAAGACTGCTAAATTATTTTATATTTAATTAATTGTTGCATGATTAGCTGTGCCCTTCATGTGCTTAATCTCACTTTAACTAATAGCTGCACTGGATGAGGACAAACCCGGAAACAACAACCTGATTTCCTGGCTATGGGACACGTCAACCAAAACAGGGTATCTCTAAGCAAGCAATCCTACATTTAGGATGGTCATTTCTTATAATATTTATTCATATGAAACATATTAATTGGCTTGTCAACAATTTAAACAATAATCACTTAAATATGCCAATATATAAGTTGGATATAAAAATATAAAAATAAATTATCTTCTCTAGACCATAAATAATTTTACTACAAATTAAGTTAGAGAACCGCTTCTAAGCGGTCGGGCCATTTTTCCTCAAATAACATCCTTCCACTCAGACGTTGCCACTTCATAAATTATACCAAACTCAAATTACACTTGTTCGTATGGGAAAGAAATGGGCAAACAAGAGATAGGAGAGAGTGCTTCACGATAAGAACCAAGCTCTACTTCCAGTTTCACCGTCGAGCAGTCCTTCGTCCACTGGCAGTCCACCACCACCATCATCCCCGGCCACTTGACTTTCACCGACAAAGAAAGAAAGAAAAAATCAGAATAAAAAATTACAAGATAAAGAAAGTGAACGCTGATAACATTATTAAAAACGTGAAAAAATTTCCTTCTTCCACTGAATCCCCCTAACGTCACCTGCCTCTAGAGGAGCAGCAGAGCATATTGTTTTCTTGGTTTGCAAATTTTGTGAAGGCTGGAAAAATGGTGTCTCTCATTTATTTTCATTGTCTGGTATTTGGAGTTTTTTTGGTAAGATTCCCAAATCAACCACTTAGTCTGGATACATTAAAAAAATAAATAAACTCACATGAAGCAACTACTTTTAATTACTACTCAGTCTGAAATTCATTTTTTCAAATCCTTAAGCTTTAAAATCCACCCGGTCCATTAGAGTTTGGGGAGGGAAAGGTGGTCCTGTATCTACCTCTCTACTACAACATGCACCGCAAAATGTAATAAATTAGACTTTGTTTTATTGGTCCATTACAAGCAATTGCCGTGAGAGAGAGAGAGAGAATTAGGTACTTGTGGGATTGGTTATTCCAAGACTCGAGCAAAGCGGTAACAGATTGGACTTCATCATCAGTGGGCAACTGTGGCGTAAGAAGATCAAGCTTGAACTGGAGCGACGAAAGCAAAGCCAAGCCATCTTGCGCGAGCCCGTTCAATCTCGAAAGCGAATTCGGATTTCTCTCCTCCCTAGATTTCCCAAGGTTGCGGGACGGGGGTGCGAAGGCTGGGTTCTGTGCGAGGGGGGAAGGGCAAACCAGAGAAAGGGAAAACCAGAGGGGCAACGGAAAGCTTAGGTGTAGTGCATCCACATTATTGTTGCGGTAGAAAGCTTACGTGTCACTATATTATTGGTGGGCTATTATTTGGATAAAATAAGCCCAACCGGTTTTAAGGATTTCTCTTTAACATAAAGCCTGCGGGCAATTAGAAATTTAGGTGTTGAAAATTCCAAGTCTCTAGTCATACGCGTTCATTGGTCATTACCCTTCCAACTAATAATGTATCTAATGATATATTAATGGTATTAGCCATCAACTGTTAATCTCCAGTATTTTTAAATAAAAATAATTTAAAGCTGATAAAAATATAATATTTTATATAATAGAATAAAAATAGGACAAAAATACGTTCTAAAGTATTACTCTAATAAGGGTAATGATATGTTTACACTTCTTTTATTACTAGTACTTTTCTAAATAACTTTTTTTTTTTTTTGTTCTTTGAATCTGGATTAAAATTTTCAGAAAATGACATTCTTGCATAATCTAAAAATAAATAAATTCAATCAACAAACATAATTATGTAATTTAATTAAAAATAAATTTAATTTTATAAAAAGATCTTCTATCAAATTTATATAATATTTTTATAATTTTATATTCAAGTACTTTCATCTCATCTTATGTATATATATATATAACGAAATGAAGCCTTAATATATTTAGAGTAATGCTAGGTACAAGTCCCGAATCGACAAGTCTCATACAATTCTTTTGTTAAAAAGTGGATCTTATTAATAAAGAATATTTTTTTAATATGCTTTTAAGGTGAAGTCTACTCTTTTTTATAAAAATTTACGTGAGACTTGTTTATTTAGAACTTATACTCTTAGAGCATTAATAGTGAACTCAATAAAATTTGATCAAAATTTAGCTTACCACTTTTTAACAACACCAAATAACACTCTCTAAATCTATCACTATTTTATTAAATATTGATTTTAAAATTTTCATTTATTTTAATTCAAATTATAATTTAAATATTTATTCGTGCACATTTTTTTTTTTTTTACTAAGCCAACAACACATGTTAAAACCCTGCTTTTGTTGGACATCAAATACTTATAAAAAAAAGTTTATAAAATAGATGTTAAAAGTTTTTCATTGTCAACATCAAACAAAATAGTGATCATTACAGATTCAAGATGCGTACTTAAAAGCTTCATCCCAGTCAGGAATTCGGCCTGGGATTGAAGCTCATATGTTTGTGGTTTTTCTTATTTTTTCTTCCTGCGGAGGAGAGTAGCAGACAGCAGGAAGATAACCTTGGACTATAATTACTGTTCATTTCTTAACTAAATCTTACCTAAATTTTAATTTTGCTGAATCCACTACTAATATTCTTATGGATACTGCTACAGCCCCCGCTGGTGGCTCCCGCTGGGAGCTACCGCTGGGGGTGTAGTGTTGTTTTATTCATATATTTTTTTTAAATTATTTTTTATATAAATTTTTGAATACTTTTAAATATTTTAAAAAAGTAAAATAAATTTAGAATATTATTAAAAAATATTTTCTTAATCAGAAAGTTAAAAAAAATTATTAAAAAATACTTCCTTAATCACGAAGTAAAATAAAAATATTTTTTTTATTTTTTTATTTTACTTCATGATTAAGAAAATATTTTTTAATAATATTATTAATTTTCTTATTTTTCTAAAATATTTAAATTTATTAAAAATATTTATATAAAAAAAATTAAAAAAAAAAACACATACAAACTCCAGCGGGAGCCCCAGCGGGAGATAAAGCATTATCCTTTTTCTTTTTTCTGTATCGGTGAGGTTAGGTTTGGTATTAATGCGTGATGGGAAAGCATTTCATTTGTTTCCAAGCCAAGGATTTTTTTTTCTCAGGAAAATAACTTGCATTAATTAAGATATAAATGTACGATTACAGACATATCAAACATAGAAATAAAGACAAATAAAAATTTGCAAATACGAAAAATCTGTACACCTTTGCCGAAATTATGAAACAAAAGAATTAGGGATAAAGAGATGCTTATATTTTATTTTATTTCATTTCATTTTAATATTTAAATAAATAAACACAAACAATTTTTAATTTCAAATCTTAACGTTTTCATCTAATCATTATCTAATTATTAAAATTTTTCTAATGTTTTAAACAAAACAAAACAAAAATTAATTCAATTTTTTTAAATCATAAAATAAAAATTATATTAAAAAATTATATTCTAATAATATTTTAATTTCGGAACTAGAAAAGTATAACTGTTTAATTTCAAGCCCCGAAGTGCACGATGTTGAAAATTCCAAGCAGTGGGATGAGCCTACGTACATCCGCGTTTTTTAAGTGGACCATGCAGCTGAATCCGATGCGACCATATCTTATTGCATGACCATATCATGATCAAGTCATCTTGATCATGACTTGAGTGACACTGGTTGAATCTCTTATGGAGTTGCTGTCGAAGCTTATCTACTTCTGCACCAAGGTGGATGATGCATTCCTTTTCTGAAGCTTGTGCTGCCATAAAAGCTTAACATAATCACACGACAGCTTGGAGAGCTGCATTTTCCATTTTCTGAAAACAACAGGGCATCAATACCAGGGTATGAAGAATGGGGAAGAAAATGTTTGCCCTGACTTCAGGAGGCATCCATATTAAACCCCATGTTCCATCACATCCTGGCCTAATTTACCAAACTATCTTTGTTGTAAATCCGAACACCCTATCATGGCATTATATGTTTTTAAAATGTGAACAGAAGCGGCTATAAACATGCCAACAAAACCCCAATATTATATTGCATAGGGCCCATCGATAATCATAAGAGAAATGCTGCCAACAAACTTGAAACCCAAAAACCTCAAAAAACCTTACATAAATATACCATTCACAAACAACATTAAATACCAAATACCATCAACTCATCAAACCCCAGCCTACGACAAAAGAAAAAAGAAAACCGACACAAACCATTTAGCGCCCAAAATTACAAAAGCACAAACGAGCCAAATCACTGACAAACATACCATACCTTGCAAAAATGAAAATATAGAAAAAGAAATGTATAAACCTTGGAGTAGGAACCAACGCCATAGATCTTGTCAATATCAAAATCCTGAATAGTAAAACTCTCTTGGGGTGCCTTGAAAGCAAAGGTCTTGGATCTCTACACATTCCCACCATTGGAAGACTTCCCCTGAATTTTCAACTTGGAATCAAAATCCTTCTCCAGAATTGCACTTCAGTTCAAATCATATGAGCATGTTTGTGATGATCATTTTTTTTTATAAGTAAGAAGAAATATATTAGATCAGAAAAAGGGCAAGGCCCGAGTACACAGGGGTATACAAAAGTGCCTAGGTACAAGTTAAGAACGGCGAAAAGCAGCATAAAGATCATGGACAGAAGTGCCATTTAGTACAATAGAAGAGGCCCAAAGTAATAAAGTATGATAAAAAAAAAGTCCCTAAGCCCTGACGGCATATTTGTGATGATCATATCACTTCGAAAGCATTGAGAGGGAAAAAAAAAAAAAAAGCAAACTACTTTAAGCCCAGAAGTAGAAGCAAAAAGCCCAAGCAACCAGATATTCGACCAAGGGCAAAGAAAAATTGGTCCAAAAACAATCCCTATCTTTTCAAATCAACTACCAGTTCAATCATGAGAACAAATCAGAACAAAAGACATCAAAATTCCAAAAAAAAGACAGAAAAATAAGTAAAATTCAACGAAGTCCAAAACTTATTTGCCAAAAATACCTTTCCCACTTGAACCATCCATCACATAAATCAAAATAGGTATAACAACACTAATAAAAAAAACTTACTAGTAATAAGAACACTAAATAATCTCGTTGAATTCTGGTGGTTACAACGGTTCCTCATCATCCGGTATGTCCTCAATAATGGTTCTGGGTTCATTATTAATCTTTTCTATAATTTATATACACCGTCATTCCAAGATAGGGAGGTTAAAAAACAGGGAGAAAAAGAAAAACGAATCAACGATATGAAGTCACTAACCTGAGAATGAAGGTTCCACCAGGAGCTCAATCTTTCCTCCACGGTCGAGAACCTATACAGAAATGTTAATAAAATGAAATGGCACCATAGTTCCAAACAAACAAAAGGCTTCTTGAGTTTAACTGACAAAAGATTCTAGCAAAGAGAATATACCCTTTGAAATTGACTTCTTTTTAAAGGTGTTTGCTGTTGACATGTAGAAGAGAAAGCAACACCGCCTTACCTTCTCTATATTTTCCATCATAACTCCTTTGACTTCCGAAACCTGAGCTTTAACTTTAGCCAGGTTGCTGATCTCCTTTGGATGATCTACACAATATTGCATCTGCTCCCTCAATTTGGACCTAAATCACCAGGACCAAAATTTTGGCATTAAAGTAACTTATAAAATTTTAAAAAATATCCTATTTTACAGCAACAATATGATATACTTCAAAAAGAAGAAAAAGGGATAAGCAGAAGAAGAGGAAGAAGAAAAGATTACCCAAACTCCTTGAGGTTATTGGCAACTGTTGTTGCAGCTTTCCTCCACCATGTCTCTGGGTGAAATCCTCCTTGATTCGCTTAAGGAAGGCAATTGGAATCTGCCGCCCTTTTTATTCCAGAAAAATTTACTCCCTATATTTCCCTTGCTTTTTATTTAAGTTAAGAGGCTAGTTCCAGCCCAAAAAAGGCCAACTAACTCATCCTATATGCAGGTCTACATGATTTAGGTACTTTGAATTAAGCTTAAATGCCTAAACCCCACTGTATCAACTGAATGATATTGCATAGTCACGATTTTTCTTCCTAATATAAGGGGAAAGAAAGACAAGCATATATTACTGAATACACTACAAGAAAATTGGGTTTTTGGAGCTATTTAATAGCGGCGAAAATACCATTTAAAACCAAAACAGATTCATTTTAGCTGTAAATAGTCATTTCGCTGGAATTAACTGGTTGCAAATAAGCAGTTTTCTTGTAGTGATAAAAATAAATAATTTAAAGAAAACTTTGAGCAACAAGGACTATATCCATTCCATGGTTTTCAATCTTTTTTTTTTTTTTTTTGAAATAATACCTCCTCATTCATTCAAATAACGTTGCTTACAATGCAATAATCTCTCAGTAAACAACCTGAGATACAAAATGGTAAATCTTCTAACAAAATGGTAAATCTTCTAACCAAATCTTTTCTATTCCTAAGTGTAAAGCTTCTTTAGCAAGGGTATGTGCTGCTGTATTTGTGTTTCTACTTGTATAACTCACTGACCAATTAGGCCACTCTTTTAATTGAATCTTCAAATCTTCAATGATGATGCCAAAGTAAGATAAATCTTCCACCAGACCATTTACTGCATTAACTACCACCTGAGCATCTACCTCCAATATAACTTTGTTAAATCTTAGATCCTCACATAAATCCATAGCTTTTCTCAGAGCCCAGCCCTCGGCTGTAGCAGGTAGTTCTACAAAATTCTTTGAATCACAACAAGCTGCCATCACCTCCCCCTGTCATTCCTGATAATCACCCCCAGACCCACTTTCCTTGACTTCATATCTAATGCTGCATCCTAGTTGGCCTTAAAACAATCCACCCTAGGTGGTATCCATCTTTGATCCGACCCCCTGCCTTACTTCTATTATCTGTCATCTTATCATTTACTGCCTGGTACTCTCCCACCTTGCCTCTAGCTGCTTCAATCACCTTGTTGTGACTTAGAAGTTTATTATCAAACACAAAGGTGTTCCTCCTAAGCCATAACTATCTCATCACTACAGCTATTTCCTCCACCTCAGACTGTGGAAGTTTCTCTATCATCGCTTCAAGTAAATCAAGAAGATTCCCTTCACTCACTTTCCACTTCTGAACTGACTTAACAGACTCTGTCCAAACATCATTTGCAACAGGACATTGCCAAAGAACATGCAGGACTGTTTCTTCCTCTTGCAAACAGATAGGACACTTAGCATCTTCAACAATCCTCTTAGACACCAGATTTTTTCTTGTAGCTAAGAGGTTATTACCTGCCTTCTACAGGAAATTTTTTGTTGTGCCTGGAATTCTCAGATCCCATACTCTCTTCCATATCTTCCTCAGCCCATTCTACTCTGAAGATTCACCCAATGAAGCTCTGGTCCTTGATTCCTCCAAGTAGTAGGTAGACTTGACACTAAAAACTCCTTTCTTTGTAGGTCCCCAAATCAGTCTATCTTCCACATCCCTCTTACTTAAAGGAATACTAATAATCTATTCAGCCTCTCCCTTTAAGAAAATTGATTTTATAAAACTCTCATTCCATTCCTTACTCTCCTCAAGAATCAGATCCTTCACTTTAGTACAAGTGTTCAAAGAAGAAAAGAAAGTTTGTAAACTGTAAGAAGATGGTTGTGCCAACCACCTTTGACCCCATATATTAATCTTTTGCCTATCACCTACCCTCCATCTTAGTCCCACCTTAAGCAGATCAATAGAACTCCATATACTTCTCCATATCTGAGATGGAGATCTGCCCAACTTAGCTTCCAGCAGAGATGAGCTCCTGAAGTATTTTTCTCTAAACATAGTAGCTGCCATTGAAGAGGGGTTAGTAAGAATTCTCCATGCTTGCTTAGCCAGTAGTGTAGTATTAAAACTGACTAGATTCCTAAAACCCAAACCTCCACACTCCTTTGACTGACTCATTTTCTCCCAGCTCCTCCACAAAATACCTCCTCAATTCTTCTGGTTTACCCACCAAAATTTAGAAAGCATTACATTGTTTTCTTTGCACAGCCTTATTGGCAACTTGAAAACACTCATCGTGTAAGATGGAATTGCTTGAAGAACAGTTTTGATCATCACTTCCTTACTTGCTCCCGAGAGAAAGAAATTCTTCCAATCGTTTATCTTTTGCCGTACTCTTTCTTTAAGACTTCTAAAAGTATTGTGCTTAGATTTTCCTCTACTCTCTCAAGGGGAGGATGAGGTGAAGCACTAGGGGGGACCACTAAAGTGCCTAACAATTTTGTAGTGGAAGGTAGGTGGTACATAGTGGGTGTGCAACGGATAGTACGGTGCTCACAGTGGCTGCAGCAGAGGGAAAGGCTCAGAGACAGTGCTGGTTACTGGAAACGTGGTGGCAGAACGGAAAAGAGTAGAGGAATATGGCTAGAGTGAGGGAGAAGGAGAAGGGTAGAAGAGAATGAATGAGGTAGAGGAGAAATGGGAGCGATTCTGTCTGACAGAGGAGGAAGGGGAAGTTATAGCCATTGATGAAACAGTTACAGAGGAGAGATACAATATAAAGGGGAGTGCAGTTTGGTGGGTAAGGTTTGTATGGAGTGAAACATTAGGAAGGAGGTGCTAGAGACAACAATGATGAAAGTTTGGAGGATAAGCAAACCAGCAAAGTTCGTTGAGGTGGGAACAATATTTTCACTCTAACGTTTGCAAATCATGCAGATAAGCAACTGGTATGGAGTGGAAGACTGTGGTTATTTGATTCTCATTTGGTTGCTCTGAAAATGTTTGAGGAGTTCATACCACCTCATAGTCTGAAGTTTGAGCAGGAGAGTTTCTGGGTCCAAATGCATGAGATGCCACTAGTCTGTATGGATGATGATCACGGGAGGTAGATTGGGAAGACCATTGGCAATGTGGAGGAGGTTGATGTGAAGACAGATGGTAGTGGATGGGGCAGATTTCTAAGAGTCCAAATCAGGTTAGATATCTTTAAACCTTTGGCACGAGGTAGATTCATTATTATTAGAGGAGAAAAAAGGTGGATTCCTTTAAGGTACGAAAAACTACCAAGAATCTGTCTTGACCGTGGATGCATGGTGCATGGAAGTTATGGGTGTAAAGGAAAAGGGGAAGGAAAGGAGCAATATGGGTCATGGCTGAGGGCTGAGGCTAAATCAGGGTTTAGAGTTAAGGAAATGGACTGATTCGAGGACAGAAAGAGGGAAGATAGTAACTCTAACAATAATGAGGAAGATGAGGGGAATGAGGAAGGGAACAAAAAAGTAAGGGGGAGAAATTAATGGTCGTATGTTACCTGAGATGGAGAAAAGGGATAGGATAGTAGGGGTTGAGGGAAAGGGTAGTGTATGGGAAGAGGTGGAAGTGGTGAAGGAAACTCAGGTGGTGGAGGAGGAGGAGGGGGAGGAAGAGATGTTAGAGGAAGAGAGGGGGGGACTGGTGACTGAAACAGTGAGGGTTGGGAGTGGTACAGAAGTTATTTTTTCTGGAAAACCAGTGACAAGGGGAGGGTGGAAGAGGAAAGCTAGAGAGAAAAAGTAGGTAACTGACAATAAGGGGGGTTGTTTGACAAGGAAAAGATTAAAAGAGGAGGTAGAGGTGGGTGAGGGTGAGAGTGGGAGGCACAAAAAAGTCAAATTTGGCAATTACAAAGGAGGGATGGAATTTCATCAATATTTGGCAGAGGTTGTGCAACAGCCCTGCCAACCCCAATGGAAATTCTAAGTTGGAACTGCCGAGGGCTTGGAAACCCTCGGACAGTTCAGGACCTCTACAATTTGGTGGAGGACAAGAGACCCGACATAGTCTTCTTGATGGAGACTAAGTTAAGAGCAGGAAGTTTTGATTATTTGAAGAAAAAATTGAAGTGCGAAGGTTGTTTTGTAGTGGAGTCAGTAGGGAGGAAGGGTGGTCTAGCCTTATTATGGAACAATGTAATAAAAGTTGAAGTTATTAACTACACACAGAGTCATATAAATGTGAGGATTTCAGATGAAGAAGATAAGAATGGATGGATACTCACAGGGTATTATGGGCAACCAGAAACTATTAAAAGGGCTGAAGCATGGGATTTTTTTGAATCTTTAAAGCCTAAAGGGAATCAAGGGTGGTGTGTAATAGGCGACTTTAATGAAATTACAACAAATGATGAGAAGGTAGGAGGAAATCCAAGGCAGGAAAAACTGATGGAGAGGTTTAGGTTGGCTCTGGAGAGAGGAAATCTTTATGATCTGGGGTGGAGAGGGAATAAGTTCACTTGGAGTAACAAACATGAGGATGATAACTTTACCAGAGAAAGGTTGGATAGGGCTGTGGCCAATCCTAGTTGGGTACAATTTTATAGAGATTATTGGGTGGAGGTCTTGGCAGGAAGATGCTCAGATCATAGGCCTTTGTTACTGACTTTGTGTAAGAGAGGTACAGATAGGTGGAGAGGCAAGAAAGTCTTTAGATATGTAGCGAGTTGGGCAAAAGAAGAAAATTATGAGAAGGTTATTAGAAGGGCGTGGGATAGTAGTATGGAAAGAGGAGAACAGACAAAGAACATTACAAACCTGCTGGAAAATTGCAGTAAGGCACTTGGTTTGTGGAATGATCAGAATAAAGTTGACAGAGTGAAAGAGATCAAAGAGAAGACTGATTTATTAAAAAAGCTACAAGATGATGAGGGAAGGCACAACTCAACATTGATTAAAAGGGTGCAAAGGGATGTAGGGCTACTGCTTGACAAAGAGAACTTGAAGTGGAAGCAAAGGGCAAAAAGGAACTAGTATGCCTCGGGTGACAGGAATAATAATTTTTTTCATGCCTGTGCAAACCAGAGAAGAAGGAAGAATAACATAAATCAAGTGAGGGATGAACAAGGAAGAGTGTTCAGTGGACATGTGGAAGTTGATGAAGCCTTCATATTGTATTTTGAGAAGTTGTTCACTACCTCAAACCCAAACACAGCTGCATTGGAGGAGTGCCTCCAACATATTGTTCCTAGGGTGACAAGAGAGATGAATGATAGATTAAGAAGACCTTTTAGCAGATTGGAGATAGAAGAAGTTATTAAAAGCATGGCTCTTTTCAAGTCACCAAGCCCTGATGGTTTTGGTGCTTGTTTTTATCAAAACCATTGGGCAATTGTAGGTGATAAGGTGTGTTTGACAGTGCTAGATTTGTTGAATGGTAAGATCCATTTCTTTTCAGTTAATCATACGTTTATTGCTTTGATCTCCAAGAGTAAGGAGCCTAAGTTGGTTACTGAGTATAGGCCTATTAGCTTTGTAACGTTATATACAAGTTGGTGTCCAAAGTAATAGCAAACAGACTTAAGAAAGTGCTGTCAGTAACAATTTCAGCCAATCAAAGTGTCTTCATTTTTGGTATAATCATAACTGACAATGTAATGGTGGCTTATGAGGTTTTACATTTGATGAAGGGGAGAAAGAAAGGAAAATAAGGCAGTATGGCTATCAAGCTTAATATGTCCAAGGCCTATGATAGGATAGAGTGGCCTTATGTGGGTGCTGTTATGAAAAGGTTGGGGTTCTGTGATGAATGGGCATATTTGTTCTTGAAGTGCATTAGCTCAGTTTCCTTTTCAGTGTTAATTAATGGTAAACCAAGAGCTGAACTTACTCCATCAAGGGGTCTTAGACAAGGGGACCCTCTATCCCCTTATCTATTCATTATGTGTGCAGATGGCTTGAATCTTAGTTCTTAAGACTACACTACAAAGAACATTACATTCTGATTTTATGGGAAAAACTTCACATGACCATTTATGACGTTTCCTGCACAGTTGAACAGAGAGTACAACCTTTCAACGAAACATACCTCAGACAGAAGCTCTGTATCATCCGTAGCATGGAGATCCAAAAGCCCAGCACCAAAATCACCCCTAAACTCCGGAGAATAAAAGCCATCAGATGTGGCTACCCCACTTGAAGTTTGGGCAGTATGCTTGTATGGCTCAGGAGCACAAAAAAAGAAAAAGAAAACAACACAAAGCACATGAAAATAAAGCCATCCTAAACTAATCAATAGGATCCTGTTGCGCTGAAGGACCGTGGTTGTGGCGGGGGCGCTGAACCTGGCCAACTTTCTGATTGTGGTTGTGGATGGGAGTTGAGATACCTAAGTCTTCATAAATAAAGTACATCAACAGTAGCTAACGTATTCGGCGTTCATGAATAAAGAGCTTCGGTCTATAACAACTTTGAAGTCTATAAAAGGTCCTGTTTAGGCTAGTCTGGTATTTTTTACAAGCCTCAATGGCTCACAATTCAATTTTATGACATAAATATAAAAACTTCAATGAATCAATTCAAACAATGGAAACAGATTTCTTGGAACATTAAAATCAACATTTCCAGTTCTTTATTACTGGGAACACATCAATCCAATAATCAATGCACCCATGCCTCTACACCAAACACAACAAAATAATCAAAAAACAATGAGCAATGCTGCCACTATGAAAATAATTTA
>QEOT01002418.1:433303-461952 GCA_003123785.1 Pterocarya stenoptera | reverse complement strand
TTTTTTTTTTTTTTTAATTTATGTCATTTATTTTTATGCACTTTAAATTAATATCATTTATTTTTCAGTACTTTTAATTCATGCACTTTTATTTTACTGTCCTTTATTTTACTGTCCTTTATTTTCTGCACTTTAATTTTCTACACTTTTATTTTATTGTCATTTAATTTTCTATTATTTATTTTCTGCAATTTATTTGATGCCATTTAATTTTCCAGCTCATTTAAATTCCAGTCTTTTAATTTTCAGCAATTTAAATTCACAGTCTCGCACTTTAATTTCTTTAATTTTCACTGCAATCTCAACCACTCAAATCAATCAAAATGAATCTGGTTTGCGACCAGTGATTTTCTTTTCACTGCACTTTTCCATCCATTGTACAAATCATCACTTTTTATTTTTATTTTCCCATCGTAAATATTCCCACCATTTTTCACGAGTTTATTTTTAGCACTTTCCCTGTGGAGACGATCTAGGAATTCGTTCCTAATTACTACGCGACACGCTCCTATACTTGGGATAGCCTTTGTGCTGCTCATTTCCGAACGAGTCACTCTGATACCATGACAAAAATAAGAGTTGGGAAAGCTGTATATGTTCTTCCCTATTTTACAGTTAATAAACTGCAATATATATACACATACACCAGATCAAATTACGATCCTATTAGCAAAAGGATCAAATAAGATCTCAACAAATTCCCTAAAATGAAGGGATTACAAATTCCTAAATATGTGTAGTAAAGATTATCTCCAAATCAAAACCAATATAATCCTAACAAATCTCAACAAATCTTAATAGATACATTGCTTATTCTCTAGGTATTATTATCTGTTTGAGGGGAAAAAAAAGTAGAGATAAATGGTAGCGCTAGGGGTGTAAGTTTGGACCGGAAAACCGGTCCGAACCGGTTGGGCCGATTTTTCGATTTTTTGATCCGGAATCAGTTCTTTACTTGCACAAACTGGCCGGACTCGGTCCGGTTCCGATTTTGTTGTTTTCAGGATCGGACCGAACCGGACTGGACCGGTTGAAGAAAAAAATAAATAAAAAATAATATTTTATATATATAAGTTTTATACAAAAATAATATTATACAAAATATTTTTTATATATAAGTTTTATATATAATATATAAAGAGAAAGAAAATCACTCAAATATTATTTCTAAATTTTGATAAGTACATAGGACATTAGTAGTTATACTAATATAGACTATAGTTAGATTTATACTAATATAGTTATATTAAATCACTATAACTAATACTAATATTCTAATATAGACTATAGTTATAGTTATACTAATATAGTAATACTAAATCACTATAAATAATACTAATAATCTAATATAGCCTATAGTTATAGTTATACTAATATAGTAATACTAAATCACTATAATTAATAATAATATATAACTAATACTAATATAATAGTTGGCTTTAGTAAAGCAGATTTTTTTTAGTAAAGTAGATTTTTTTAATAAAAGTATAAAATAGATTTTTTTAAAACATTTTTTTTATAAACAGATTTAATGACAAATTGTCAAATTTACATTTTAAAAAAATTGAAAAATCGGACCGGACCAGACCGAAAACCGGTAAAATCGAAAGTACCGGTTTAGGAGAGTAACCAGTGCGTAATCGGTTTTGAAAAATATAAAACCGGTACATACCGGTTCGGTATTAAATTTTACCCAAAACTGGACCGGACCAGTTATACCCCTAAGTAGCACTTTTATTTGTCACCTTTAAATAATGAATTTAAATTACAATCAGTAATTAGGGACCGGAGAAAAATGATGAGAATATAAGAAGGAAGAAAATAAAATGTATAAAACAAGGAAACCAATCATTTCATTTCAACAAGAAAAATAATTTGTACAAGTTCAAGATCTACAAGCTACATTCAAAGCCGTAGACTTTTTAAAAACAGTGATATCCACTCGAGAAAATTTACTTTTATGTAGTAGTAGGTCTTATTTTTTTCTAAAGAGTACTCAATTTTCAGAAAGCTTGCATAGAACTACGCATCATGGCTCGTGGCCAAGAAGTATAGATGAACGTATCACTTGCTTCTCTCCTTCAATATTTTAGTTGAGGGTTAAAAACCTTTGTTTGAGAGTCTGTACAGCTGAAGTTTATTTTGAATAAAGTTTGAAGGTTTTTCGTTAAAAAAAAAAAAAAAAAAAAAAACGAAGAAGAAGAAGAAGAAGAAGAAGAAGAAGAAGAAGTCTGTTTTGGTTTGAGAGTCAAAAACTGGTAAACCATAAATACAAATACTCTAACAGGCAAAACCTCAAACAAGTCTGTTTTGGTTTGAGAGTCTGCACTGCTGAAGTTTATTTTGAATAAAGTTTGAAGGTTTTTCGTTTAAAAAAAATAATAATAAATAAAATTAGTTGAGGGTTAAAAACCACTAAAAAATTATTTAAAACCTGGACGCGTTGCACATGGCCATAAAGATCACTAACAGCAGTAGCTAGTTCTCCTCTCATTTGGGGCTTCACATACATTTATAAGTGTATATAAAGTGGATGCAGGTGATAATAATTAAGCGAAATATATATCTTATATTACCCTATACATATATTAATGCTCGATTTGCAGTGTCACCATCAAATTATACTTGAGCAAATGCGTGGTGTCTTTCTTGTACTAATGCTATGAAAATATAATAGCAAGTGAAATTTGCACAAAAGCACGCACACCGTGACAACACTAACAAAACACTACCTAGGATCTAACTCCGTAATCGAAACCTCGTACTGACTCACCGACCTGCAATCAGTGTCCAGTTTCATTGATGTGGCTAATGGAACCCCATTTTGCATAAAACTTGCTGGTTGTGTGGGCAAAGGGAGAGCAATGGAATTGCTATTAAGCATGAAAACAACTGTAGCCATGTCTAGTCTGTCGGCAACATTTGCTTGAACACACAGCAATCCAATGTGAATACATCGTATCATTTCGCTCAGTGGACCACTCCTCAATGTGAGATCTATGAGATTCCCAGCTGTCCCCTCTCTCCAGCTTTTCCAAGCCTGAAGATATACATTAATTCACACATACATGTCAAAGAAAATAGTGTAGAATATTGTTGATTTTCATTTTAACAAAGAACAGGGGTCTAATAATTTATGTATACACTCACATAGCTTAGAAGGTACTCTGTGTTCTCCCCTTCACGGAAAGATGTAATTTTTTGACCACTTACAACCTCCAGCATCAGCACACCAAAACTAAAGACATCTGACTTGACCGAGAATTGCCCAAGCATTGCATATTCCGGTGCCATATATCCACTGCATATCAATATTAATAAACTCAACTTCAATTTGAAGGCAGTAGAGCTTTGATTATTATTTTCAATTGATTTGATTCCATCTCTTCATATGCCTTTCTTGATGCAAATAACCAACATAAATCAATCTTATAGAAAATGCAAAATTGTAGTCGTTAGCTCTACCCTATTTCAATGTGTGTATTTACTTACTAGGTCCCCACAATTCTGTTTGTACTGCCTTCAGTCTGATCCAGTACACACATCCTTGCCATGCCAAAATCTGAAATCTTAGGATTCATTTCTATATCTAATAGAACGTTAGCAGCTTTGAGATCACGATGAATAATCCGAAGTCGAGAATCCTCATGAAGGTATAAAAGCCCTCGAGCAATGCCTTTTATAATTTTATATCGACTCTCCCAATCTAGATTTGCACTCTTCTTGGGATCTGCATAAGCATGGAATCGTACGTACTCAGTCAAATATTTAAAATTTATGATCTTTTAAGGAAATGAATGAAAATATCTTCATCCCAATGTAAACATAGAATGCAATGGTACCAAATATGTAGCGATCAAGGCTGCCGTTAGGTACGAACTCATACACAAGAAGTCGTTCATTCCCTTCCAAGCAAAATCCTAGGAGCCGTACTAGATTTCGGTGTTGGAGCTTGGCCACTAATACAACCTCATTCGTGAATTCCAAATTTCCTTGTCCAGAGGTTCTCGATAGTCTTTTTACTGCTATCTTTTGTCCATTGGGAAGCTTACCCTGAATATGTGAGAGAATAAGGCACAAATAAAAGAATTCGAATCAATTTTCAGGAACTAAATACAATGGTTTGACATATTTTGACAATAGATGCGTTGTAATACTTTTTATACCCTACTGTTTTCATACCTCATAAACGGGCCCAAATCCACCTTTTCCAACCTTATTTGCATCAGAAAAGTCGCATGTGGCAGCTTTAATAACATCGAAATCGAATTGCAAGGACTCCACATTTCCCATTTCATCCATGGCTTCAGAAAAGAAACGGCCGCCGGGTTGATACATACTAGAATGATTTATTAATTTGCTCCATATGGAAAGCATACAACAAGTTATGACACTCTAGTAACTAATAACAGAGAGTGGAACCATTTGTAAGAAAAAGACATTTTATTTTTCCTAAAACCCAGTGTACGCGTTATCCAAGTGCAAAAAGAAAGTCATGAATTTTTGGAACTGTTATATAATATAGGAAAATAGCCTTCAAAATCTCAAAAATAACGAGGAATACAAGAACTATATATGATGTACTTACTTTCAAAATGATCCTTGCGCTTCCTCACTCTTAAAAATAAATAAATAATGCTGATGACCAGTATGATACCAACAAGAGTGGGCACAGCGACGATGACAGTTCGAGTTGTAGTACTGTTTCTCTTAGTTCCTGCGAAAACCAAAAGCACGTTGTGTAAGATAATATGAAACCAAGAACTTGCAGTCGAGCAAGGGAAGAAAACTGAGAGCAAAGTAATGGAAGAAAAGTTGTTATATTATTCCACTATGAAAAGACTTGCTTACAACGTATTCTGCCCAAGGGGTGATATATACAGAAAAGGTTCTAACAGCCTAACAAACTAACTACTACATCTATAGCATTGTGCCAGCAAATAAAGCAGAGCAAGTAAATAAAAGAATAACTAGTGTGTACGACAATTATATACAGGAAGCTATTGAAATAAAAACGACTAGTAGTTTAGTCTTGGCCTGTATCAGTTAACACGTTGTTTTTTGAAAAAGCAGTGGTTCTTCTACAACCTACACCTAGAGAGGGTGAATAGGTGTAATTCAATTTTTTCAAAGTCTTTACAAAATTAGAAACAAACAAGCAAATAATCAATTCATCACATAACATAAATAATCAACACAATGATTTTGTTCACGAAGTGGAAACTCATTTGAAGAACATCTTCAAATTCTAAAACTACTCCGGGTGTAAGACACCACCTAAAATCCACTATAGAAAAAGTTTGTTACAACCAACTTAGAGATACTCACAAAACCTTTGTAGTATGCTAAGCTTGGCTTGCAACTTCACAAGTGACCCACTCGAACTCTACAAGCATGTGGTGCCGGAACTCTGACCTTTCTATAGCTTCCCACGAGAACCTCTAGATTTGTGCATCAACAGTAGCTCCGGACTCTTCCGGCCAATAAATACATCCACTTCAATGGACTTGAAAATGTTTGATCTTGAGTGTGATGTGGTGGAGATATGATTGTCTAAAAGAGATTCACAATGTGGGGAGAAGTATCTCTCAATGGCTCTTGAAAGCAACTAGGGTTTTTGCTCTCTCTTTTTTTTCACACAAAGAATAGAACATAATGTTCTATTTATAGTCCCCGAGGTCCACGTCGCTTAAAACACTGAGATTTGAGTTTCTGGAACATTGGCTCGAGCGAAGGATCGAGCGCAGGTTAACTTTCAGAACTTCGCTCGAGCGGTATATCGAGCGGTGGACTCTGCCAGATTTCGCTCGAACGGTGGGTCAAGCGGTGCTCTCTGCCTGAGTTCGCTCGAGTGGTGTGTCCGGCAGTGAGTCGAGCAGGGCACTCTGCCTAAGTTCGCTCGAGCGGTGCTTCGAGCGGTGAGTCGAGCGGGGCACTCTACCTGAGTTCGCTCGAGCACCAGTAAGGTCCGCTCGAGCCGTGTTGAGCACACTTCAATTCTTTTCATGTGACAATGCATCAACACTATTTACAACACAATTTTACATAGGTTTTCACACGAATATGCCAATCAACTAATTTTCCCTCAACATTTTTGAAAGGCAAGCCAACTACAAAACTTGAAACAGTCAAATTTGTCTCACAAATCACAACTTATCACGTATAACATGATAAAAATAACAGATACGACTCGACTCAATTGATATGAATTTTGAAAGAAAATCACAATTCGAATAAAAAGTATTAGCCAATCTACTCCGTAGGACATCCCGCAACGTTCCGGCCAATTACCGTGTCATACTTGTAAAGGATAGCATCTATGCTGCGCGCAATCTATAAAAATAATTATGGTTTCATCGATATGGGATATATGAGGATTATTATACCTTTTATGGGTGGAGGGGACTCAGGGGAGACTGGTTGCGAGTGTGGTGACGGTGGAGCAGCAGCTATAAGGTCGAAAAAAAGGTAGGTCTCATACCTGAAATTACAGCTAGGTGTGGATGCTCTCGCACCTGCCTGTCCAAGACCAAAATTTGGAATTTGTTTATAAATCGAATCAAAACAATCACGGCAGTCTTGCTCTGACAAATCGGGAGTGCACTGCGCAAGAACATATATTTTGCTCAAGTCGGGGGCGAGTGAGATCCTCGTCGCAAACTTGAGAGAAACACCTGATGCAGCTTCACTTATCATGCCACTTAATAGCTTCTTAAGGAGCCCGCTATACCCATCTACGTCTGATACGTTTCTTGTATTCCACATATAGAAAGCAGGAGAACTTTCCGCTACGCCAAATATAGAGCGGTTTGAGAAGCGTAACGAGCAATTGTCGTACCATCCTACTGCCTCCTTCCGATTGGGACAAACATTTGGGAGAGAAATTCTAGAATCATTGAGGCAACTAAGGCAAACATCTGGCTTTACATCTCCTCTACAAAGTCCAATTCCATAAGCTTTGTCAGGTTCTTGACCGTAAGAATCGCTGTAAAACCCGTTCATGTCACTGTTTTGATTGGAGGAGATGGACGAGAGGACTCTGTTGAGGTTGGTCTCGTAGATACTGTTAGTGGTATAATTACCCCTTTCCTTTACACAGGCATGGTATTGGAAGCTTGGTTGGGCAGTGGCTAGAGCTATGATTGTTATAATGCAGAACCGAATAAAAGAAATCGGCCTTAAAGAAACCATTCAGTAAAATGCACAGATCTAAGCCTAAAACCTTATGGAGAAGGGGGAAATGGCTTGCTGATTTGAAGTTTTCGTTGGAACTATATATGTTCAAACTTCAATCCATCTAAAGAATTAAGCAAGTTGAATTCACTAGGACAAGCCGGGGCGATCTGCCCAACTAACTCAATCAAGCCGATCAGGCAACATGGAGCATCGTCTATGTTGTATAGGAGAATGAAATATGTGAGGCATAGTCGATCAAGGGGTACTCTTGACAGAGTCGACCAAGCTACCGGTCAACGTGTCAAGCAACAGTAGCAATTCATGGAGAAGTTGATAGGAAACTTCCTGGAGAAGTCGGATAAGACTGCTACATTATTTTATATTTAATTAATTGTTGCATGATGAGCTGTGCCCTTCATGTGCTTAATCACACTGGAGTAATAACTTAAGGCTATGTTTGGCTAACCAAGTCTCCTCAGTATTTTTCAAGTATTTTTGTACGGATGAGAATATTCTACATGCCAAACACAATTGTTAAATATTTCTCAACACTTTCCAATTTATCTCGCCATTGTGTTTCGAGCCGAGGGTTGCATGTGAATGCCAGTGTGCGACGGAGAGGGAGAGGGAGGTTCGTGGTGGCTGGGTCTGCAAGAGGTAGTCGCTGGTGTGAGGTGGTGGAGGTGTGGTGGCCTAGGTGGCCGCGTACGGCAATGCAAGTGGAGAGAAACAACCAAAACCCATTTCGGTTGGGTTTCAGTTGTTTGGAGAGAGAGAGCTGCACATGGAGGAGATCGATGGTGGCTGGCTTGGTCGCCGGCTTAAGGGGGAGTAGTGTTAGACCCCCATGTAAAGTTGCCTCTAAAATTGCCGCACATATCCAAGCAATGTCCGGGACAAGCTCCTTGATCATGCCAATAGCATGTCTTGGCCCGTGTCTTGTCACACACGGGACGCCCGACATGCTCATGGACCGGCCACATGCATGCATTGGCTTGTGCCTTGACATGCACGGGGCGCCCAACATGCAGGCCATGCGCATGCACATGCCCGCACCAGGCCACAGGCCCAACGAGATTAGTCGCCGTGTGCAACCCAGAGCACGGCCAGGCATGTGCAGGCCCAACGCACGCACACTGGCCGCATGGCCATGTGAACGCACACAGGCTGCGTGACCCTGCGCACGCACCTTGGCCGCATGGCCATGCGCATGCCCAGCCGCATGGCCATGCGCATGCCCAGCCGCATGGCCATGCGCACACCCACCAGGCCCATGCACTCAGCCGCATGGACCTCATGCCGCACACCAGCGAGGTTAGTGGCATGCCTCCCAGGCATGCCATCCAACGCATGGCTCAAGCCCGTGCCATGCAGAGCAGGCCAGTGGCATGCCCACCAGGCATGCCATCCAGCACATGGCTCCAGCCCATGCCTTGCAACAGGCACACATGACTAGCCACCATCAGCAGGCCGAACATGGCACCATGCCATGGCCACCAGCCAGCCCATGCATGACACCATGCCATGCACCACAACTAGCTATGGACCAGACCGAGGACCACCATGCACCACCTTAGCCGAACCATTGGCTCATGCATGCCACTACTATGTGGTCCATGCCACTATCTTCATTTATTTCATTTATGTTATTTCTTTTATTTCTTTTATTTCTTTGATTGCAAATGGACATTTTGGAGGTTTCAAAGTTGTAACCTTTATAAGTAGGACCCTTAGTCATTTCTTTCATATCTTTTGACAGATTGACTAGAGTGAGGACATTGTTGAGAGATCATTTTCGGTGCTAGACACTTGGGCTCTTGTGGGTGCAATTCATTGAATCCCAAAGAGATGATTACTTCATGCAATTCATTGAATTGGAGTAATCCATTTATCTTGTTTTTCCAACTTGGTGCAATTCATTGAATCTAAGTTGTTTATCCTTGTTCTTATTATTTTATCAATACATGAGGTTTATTTAACACTTGTGCATTTTGTGAATCAATTGTTGAATTATTATCTTTTGTTCTTGAGTGTTCTTCACTGTTTCTTGGTGGTCATCATTATTTTTTATCTTTCAATCCATCCAATCCCTATTTTCGACCAACCACATTGTTTGTCAACTTTCCATAAATTGTTGACTCATCACTTGTTGCCCTAGCCGAAACCCATCTTCTATTTGAATTTGAATTCAAATTTTGGCTCTCTTGCCTAATTTGAATTAGCCTTGGTCAACTACCACACTTGCTATATTAGGGTTCCATACTTGGAAACCCTAGTTGACTCCATCAACTCCCTTGGCCAGGTGGGAGATTATGTATACCTAAAGCTACAACCTTTTGGCCAAATGACATTGAGAAAGAAGCTTAACTTGAAGTTGGCCAAGAAATACTATAGGCCTTTCAAAGTGCTTGAGAGGATAGGTGAAGTAGCTTATAGGTTGGAACTCCCTCCAACCTCTAAACTACATCCGGTGTTCCATGTAACCGTGCTCAAGAAGAGAATTGGTGACCCTAGTCTTATTGTTGAAGAGTTACCCAAGTTTGATGAAGAAGGGCGTATGCTCTTACAACTAAAAGAAACTCTTAATTATAGGGTTGTTCCAAGAGAAGAAAAAGACAAGATGTATGGCAAGTTTGGATTAGATGGGGTAAAGCACTAAAAGAAGAGGCTACTTGGGAAGATTATGAAGATATAAGGGAGAGATTTTCCCAATTTATCCTTGAGGGCAAGGATAGTCTTAAAGAGAGGGGGATTATTAGACCCCCACGTAAAGTTTCCCCTAAAATTGCCGCACATGTCCTAGCCATGTTTGGGACATGCCCCTTGATCATGTCACGAGCATGCCTTGGCCCGTGTCTTGTCACACACGGGACACCCAGCATGCCCATGGACCGGCCACCTGCGTGCCTTGACCCGTGCCTTGACATGCACGGGGCGCCCAGCATGCAGGCCATCCCTAAGCAGATGCGCACACCAGGTTAGTGGCCGTGCACAGCCCAGCGCACGGCCAGGCATGCGCACGCCCATGTGCATGCCCATGCGTCTCGTGGCCCTGCACACACACATGCCCCGTGGACCTGTGCACGCACCTTGGCCGAATGGCCATGCGCACACCCACCAGGCGCATGGCCAGGCCCATGCACTCAGCCGCGTAGGCCTCATGCCACACACCAGAGAGGTTAGTGGCATGCCATCTAGCGCATGGCTCTAGCCCGTGCCATGCAAAGCAAGCCAGTAGCATGCCCACCAGGCATGCCATCCAACGCACGGCCCCAGCCCGTGCCTTGCCGAGCAGGTCAGTGGCATGCCCACCAGGCATGCCATCCAGCTCATGGCTCCAGCCCATGCCTTGCAGTAGGCACACATGGCTAGCCACCATCAGCAGGCCAAACATGACACCATGCATGGCACCATGCCATGTACCACAGCTAGCCATGTCGAGTCACTTAGCCATGGACCAGACCGAGGACCACCATGCACCACCTTAGCCGAACCATTGGCTCATGCATGCTACGGCCATGTGGTCCATCCCATTATCTTCATTTATTTCATTTATGTTATTTATTTTATTACAAAGAGACCTTTTGGGGGTTTCCAAGTTGTAACCTTTATAAATAGGACCCTTAGTCATTTCTTTCACATCTTTTGGCAAATTGACTAGAGTGAGGACATTATTGAGAGATCATTTTCGGTGCTAGACACTTGCGCTCTTGTGGGTACAATTCATTGAATCCCAAAGAGAGGATTACTCCATGCAATTCATTGAATTGGAGTAATCCATTTATCTTTTTTTTCCAACTTGGTGCAATTCATTGAATCCAAGTTGTTTATCCTTATTCTTATTATTTTATCAATGCATGAGGTTTATTCAACACTTGTGCAATTCGTCAATCAATTGTTGAATTATTATCTTTTGTTCTTGAGTGTTCTTCACTGTGTTCTTGGCGTTCATCATTATTTTTTGTCTTTCAATCCATCCAATCCCTATTTTCGGCCAACCACATTGTTTGTTAACTTTCCATAAATTGTTGACTCATCACTTGTTGCCCTAGCCGAAACCCATCTTCCATTTGAATTTGAATTCAAATTTTGGCTCTCTAGCCTAATTTGAACTAGCCTTGGTTGACTACCACACTTTCCATATTAGGGTTTCCATACTTGGAAACCCTAGTTGACTCCATCAACTCCCTTGGCCGGCCACACCATTATCCAAATCAAATCTCCAAGTTTTTAGGAAATTTTCCTAAAAACACTCACTATCCTATTCGTCCAAGCCCTAGCCAACCACACCTAAACCCTAATCCATCTTCCATCTCTAACCCTAGCCTCATTACCCAAACCCTAAACCTAATCACCCAAGTGGCGCCAACCATGCATGCCACTATTGCCGTGCACCCCATGCAACCCTAGCCACCCAAACACTTAGCCATTTTTTCAAACATCCGTACACTCATCCTAGCCTAAATACTAACCTCACCTTGTCCAAATTGCCACCATAGCCACCATTGTTCGAGAATCAAGTGAGAGAGGAACGAAGGTTCGGTCATTACAAGGTTACCATTGGCGTAGAGATCCTAGTGTTTAGGGACTTGACCGAGATTCTTAACAAGTAGTCGGTGGTGGCGGTGAGGCTTGGTGGCCACGTATAGAGGCTCAAATGGAGAGAAACAACCGAAACCCATTTCAGTTGGGTTGCTTCAAGGGAGAAATAGAGCCTCGTGTGGGGGACATCGGTGGTGGCTGAGGGAGTCGTCGGCGTAAGAATGAGTCGCCGGTGGTGGCGGTGAGGTTGGGCGGCACCCGAGCTGGGCTGAAACCCATTTTGAGCATTTGGAGAGGATCGGGCCAGAGGGGAGAGAGAGAGAGAGAGAGAGAGAGAGAGAGAGAGAGAGAGAGAGAAAAGAAAAAAAATACTATAATATTTATCACTATTATAATATAAAAATAAAATAAAATCACTATAATTTTTATCACTATTATATATATATAAAATACACTATAATATTTATCACTATTATATATAAATTAAAAATAAAATCACTACAATATTTATCACTATTATATATAAAAATAAAATAAAATTACTATAATCTTTGTCATTATTATAAAATTAT
This sequence comes from Pterocarya stenoptera, assembly GCA_003123785.1. Lineage (NCBI taxonomy): Eukaryota > Viridiplantae > Streptophyta > Magnoliopsida > Fagales > Juglandaceae > Pterocarya > Pterocarya stenoptera. The sequence goes on along the minus strand of QEOT01002418.1, from coordinate 449,662 downwards.
AATAATAAAATGACTATAATATTTATCACTATTATAAAATCATTATAATATTTATGGGACCCACACCTTTTTCAACTACCTATCTAAAAGTCAACAACTCAACATATTTCATATATCCAAATAATTCAAAACACTTTCAATGGGACCCACAAATTCACTCCAATCTCTACTCACAACTATTCACAACACTTCTCGACACTTCTCGTTATCCAAACCCAGCATTAAGACTGCACTGGATGCGGACAAACCCGGAAACAACAATCTGATTTCCTGGCTATGGGACACGTCAACCAAAACAGGGTATCCGTAAGCAAGCAATCCTACATTTAGGATGGTCATTTCTAATAATATTTATTCATATGAAACATATTAATTGGCTTGTCAACAATTTAAACAATAATCACTTAATATATGCCAATATATAAGTTGGATATAAAAATATAAAATAAATTATATTCTCTAGACCATAAATAATTTTACAACAAATTAAGTTAATACGTTTAAGTTTATTCTACTCGCTTGGATATATATACGTCCATGATTTTATAAAATTGTGACAGTTTTATTATTGCACCTGTTAAAAATATTTTTGGGGTCAACAATGAGAACTCTTTTTACACTTGCACCAAAACAATTGTGGGGTCGATTATTGTGAGGACTTTTTACAAATTAAAAAAATGAAAATCTCATATAAAGAAAAATTAGATATTATTTACTTTCCCATGTATGTAAAAAAAGAGAAGTACTGATCTCACTCCGAGAGTATCCTAACTCATTTATTCACTGCACCAATAAAAAGTTAAAAAAAAAAAAAAGGAGATTGGAGAGAGAAAAAGGAAAAGCAAAGAAAAATAAAAGTTCATAACCTAATGGTAATGTTTGGATGAAAAATTATATTGTCAATTAGATTGGTCAGGGACGCGGGAGCATTTACGCAGAGCTATCAAAATATGAAAACCTACAGTTTAATTTGTCTTGAGGCACGATTTTGTTTTTCACATCGCATCGTGTTGCGCATTTCTTGAGATTCAAGCCCTTTTGTATCCCTCATTCTACCATATGGGTACGAAAGGGCAACCGTCACTTCCTCTTTATATAAACACGGCTCTACCCTCTTTCTCTCACCTTTTTCGCATTCTTGTCTCTTCCTATTATAGCCTTCTCGTTCCTTTTGCTTAACTCTTCTTCCTCTCTGTTACGTTTCTCAACTTCAACCTTTATGGCTACCAAGAAGATCGTTTAACCCAAGATTCTAGGGAGCTGGACCAAGGTTTGCACCTTGGAGCAATTCTTCATGCAATATAATTGGCGCTCGAATGTCACCCCCGAGTTCTTATCGTCGCTAGCTTCCACCTTCCATGTCCCTGAGAATGTGGTTCTTGAGGTTCCTGGGCCTCATGAAGGGGCTGTCAACGATGAGAGTTATGCTTCAAAGGTCACCCTCTTCCCTAGCATGTTTTCTTGAAGGCTGAGGTTACCTTTCCCTCCCCCTATTCACGACCTACAGGATCGCCTCGCATTGGCCGCCTCTTAACTCAGCCCAAATGCGTGGAGGATCTTGATATGTTGTTGTATTCTCTGGTGGCGAGCTTTGTCGCAGTCAGTCCAGGAGCACACTAACCTCACTGGCCGCGAGTTTCTCCTGACTCATAATGTTATAAAGCGTGAGGGGAACATTTGCAAATTTAAAGCGACACATGCCCTCGTTTCTCTAGAGCCCCGCTGTCGCAAGGTCAATGATTGGATCCTAAAGTTTTTCTTCGTGACCGACCGTGGGTGGAAGTTTCCATTCAGGCAAGTGACTCGTTGTGAGTTCCCCGTTTGGGCCATATGGGGGTGGTCCCTGACTACAAAGCAGTACGACCGAAGGCCTTTCCTGAGGAGCTGCATCGTATTGCTCTAGTCAGAGAATAGGTACAGAAACACCCGATCGATACCCTCTCGGAGGCTCTCCTCAATGATCGCACCATTTTTTACTACTGTACCATTCCCATGCAGCCCAGAGCCACCCCAGCTCGGAAGCGTTCGGAAAGCCCTCCTCCCACAGGCAAGGGGAAGAAAGTTTGCACGGAGGTTACTGATAGCAGCCCAATTTCCTCTCCTCGATTTCCTTTGGGGTAGCCTTCGCACTAGTCAAGGTGCAACGTCCTCCACCATTTGTGCTTCCTCCACAGCCGACAACACATATCCATCCCTCAAATCCACCAAGTAGCCAGGGAGGAAGAAACTTTGCAGTCTCGGAGGTACTGGCCATCTCAGAGGCACCAGCAACCCCTCCTCCCATGGCTGGTTTGACCAACGAACCTGTAATGGTCGCAGTCCCTACTGCACTAGTCGCGCCAACGGGCCAGTGCTGGTTGTCCAGCAGGTTAAACGTGCTCTCAACACACTTCTATGGGGAACTCTTGGAACTAGCTCCTCGTTAGTCAACACTGGTGGAGCCTCCTCCCAAGGTGAACATGGAGATGATCCCCTCCTCCCCATCTACAGCACAATCTGCCATCGAAGGTATAGTTTTCAAGTGTGTGGCTAAGGATTATGCAAGGGGTTCTAGTCTAAGGGCTTCCCAGAACAGGATATTTGCGAAGCTACCATTGTCGATAAGGATCTTCCGAGTGGTGAAGTTGGTGGCCAGCATAGTCACCACCAGGGCATTGTCATGCGGATAGAGGACCCCCTCCTCATCGTCCTCTCCAAAGGAAATGATTGGGGCTGTGTCATTCCTTCTATACTTGGTGGGGCAGCACTCCGCCGAATACACCTCTTGGTATCTCGCAAGCCTGGCGTGCGCTTTCTGCCTGGATAAGGTTGCACCTCCGCCAGCGAAGCCTCCTGCTATAGTTTTGATCTCTCCTAGCGGCGGTCCTCCTTGATGAGGTGCCTGGGGGCAACCGCTCTAGGGTCCCTGTGCGACTACTCTCTACACATTTCTTGGTTGCGCGACTACTTTCCCTTCTTGGCCTTCTGATCCTTTCCACACTTATTTCCCAAGACCTCCTCCTCCATTTCCACTCCGACCTTCGGGTGGGAGGATACGGCTGCCTTGACCGCCCAACTTGCTCTCTTTCATATTTCAGGGAAAGGCAATCTTCAGTGTTGTAGGTGGGGGATTGGTGGTAGGTGCAATGACGGTGGCTATTGCTCTTGTAGTCGTACTCTTGGGTTGGCTGGTGGTCGTCTTTCTGGATGGCGAGCGTTGGCCTATTAAATCGAAGACCCGGGACCTTCGTAGGGGCTTCTTCCCTCCTAGTGTCACGTGGCCCCTTTTCCAACTTCTCACGAGTCTTGCCTCTAGTCGACGCCTTCGCCTTTTTCTTCACCTGTTCTAGTTCTCTCCTCCTCGGCTCCGTTAAGGCCTGAAGTGTATCTTCGACATTGATGTAGTTGTCTGCTTTATCCATGAATTATCGCAAGATGGTGGGAGTTCTTCTTGCTAACTCTGTCATGAATTGGGATCGGGGCCACACTCCTCCCAAGAGGGCCGCCAGATTTATCTTTTCGTCTTGGTCGTCCGTAGTCATCCGCTCTTTGTTAAACCTGGATAGGTATGTATTTAGGCTCTCGTCTTCCTTCTTCTTGATGGTGAGGAGGTACGCTATGGGACATCTCCTTCTTCGGCTCGCCATAAGCTGTGTGAGGAATAGACGAGCCAGCTCCCCAAAGTTGTTTATGGATCCTGAAGCCAAAGACCTAAACCATACTCTTGTCGACCCCCTCAAAGTCAGCTGGAAGGCCCTGCAGGCCACCTTTCTTGGGAAACCATGCCGAGTTATATGGGCTCTGAAGGTTTCTAGATGTTTGAAGGGATCTCTAGTCCTATCGTACATGTCTATGAGAGGCACCGGGAACTTTGGTGGTAGGGGCACGATCATCACTTTCACACTGTATGGGAGGCTTATCTAGGTGACCAATTGGTCTACCAACGACGACGTTCCCATCTTTTGGTATTTTCCCTTGAAGTTGAGGTTGCGCAACTCGTCCTGCATATTTTTCTTATTTTTTTCCGTGTCACATCCCCCTCTTGCGTTTCTAGATCCCATGTGTTCACTGTCACTTGCTCCTGCATCATTCTCGGGTTCGTTGGTGGCTATCTTGAGAGTCTCGTTTTCTCTCCAGAGGGTTTCCACTTCGGTGGTTAGCTTTCCCACCAATTGTTCCATCGTGGCGAGCCTTGCTTTCATGTTTGTTGATGTTGCTAATTCTTGCTCTCGAGTTGTCTGAGAATGGGTTGTTGCAGTCATACGAATTCACATGAAGTCTATAGAGATCCCACAGACAACGCCATTGTTAACATCGTGTTTCGTGCGCCTTTGGGCCGGGTTCAAAAAACTCGGGTCTGCGGACTTTTACCTACACACTTAAGCAAACATTGAGAATGGGGGACCTTGGTGGTGGCCGAGGAGTCTCCGATGCTAAAGTCAATATATCTCCTTAGTAGTTTGTGCTAAAATTTAGAGGAATCAAAGATAGTTCTTCGTACCTAAAGATAGACTTTATACTAGGTTTTTGGTAGGGACAGCTCATACCTGACTTCGAGAAGCCTATGTCATTTCCACTGTTCGTTCTGTCAGAATCTTTTAATGCGCGTGACTTCTAGGTCGGCGTCATTAATGCGGCTCAGAGTCTGAGGAGTGGCGTCATTAATGCAACATGGCTCCCTGACTCACTTTTCCCTACGGACGCTCCCTGTTAAACTCCTTCATGCCTGTTGTCAGGAGATTAAGGGTTCTCCCTATTTCCCGCCCACCTCCCTGCGCAGGTTCTCGAGTGTAGGGTGTCATTGGGGAGGTATCAAGGTGATGAGTCTCATCTGCCCCTACCATCCACTTTCTCCATGCGTGGGTGGGTTTCACTCATGTGCCGAGTACTTTACAAAGGCTCACTGGCTATTTTTTAGAGGAGGGAAGGTCGTTAGCCCCGGTCGGGCTCTCTGGCTTAATTCCTAGTGGCCTCTCGTGGGATTGCTCTGTGAGCCGATTGGAAAAAAAAAAACCCCTTACAGCAAATATACAGTCTTCAAAGTCTCTCTCTCCTTCTCCCTTTCCCATCTCTATTTTCTATTTTAATTTTAATTTTCTACAAATCTTATAAAATTACTTTCTATTTCATGTAGAGTTATAAAATAATAATAATAATAATAAATTGATCATTTCACTTTCCATTCTAGTTGGGAGATCATAATGTACATTTTTAACAATTTTTAGTTACATGGATGCATAGGAATAATTTAATTTATTAAACGAATAAATATAGGTAGCGACCCTTAGGCATGCACTAATATTGGCAGCTGACCGAAGTTTTGCTGGATACGAGAAGGCACAACTGGAACTAAACGAAAATACAGACTATATATGTTGAATGTTCCCAATTGTGATCACAACACAAGTGCCAATTGAAACTGGTGGACCGATCGAAGATCAAACAAACTTTTCTTGCAGTCCAGAATAACGTGGGCACGGAATGTTTGGGTTTTCATGTTAATTTTTCTATATAGTTTAATGAGTTTTTTAAATTAATTTGACCAATTCCATATAAATGTGAAGCATTTAGCTGGGAATGATCAAGTGGCACTTCGGTTAAGCATCACTTGCATACGGAAACATCTGATATTCCAATCGAAAAATTAATATTTGCTAGCTGTTTAATTGGAGTCATGAATAAATTATTATATATTGGGCTCCTTTTTACTATTTCGAGTAGAAGCAAATTAATGCTGATTTGTATATTCGCGGCCGGTATGCATGAAGGTGTGTAGTTGGAATGGTTTTAGCATCATATATAAAGTTTTCTAATGTATACATTGACGAGGAAAAGTAAACAAGTCAAAGGAATTTAGGTTGACTGCGACGTTGACTGCGACGCCCCGCAGAAGATACAAAACAAAGAGCTTTGGCCTTCCTCGAACTTTGCAAGTGGGAGGAAAATAATTCGTTTGGATATACTAAGCACAGCATATGTTAGAAAATAGTGAGATTGGATATACTAAGCACAGCATATGTTAGAAAATAGTTTTTGTATAGCTTTGGCTAGACTCTTTAGTTTTGGAATGTATAACTTTGGTATGTAGTAGCCAGGAAATGTTAGTCTTTTGTGTTGTGTTTGACGGTTTTCTTCCGTCATAAGTGAGGCTTATTATATAATATTAGGAGGTCCCGTCCTCCTTTTTTGGTAAAAAAAAAAATTGTGATTTTGATGGTACTAGATCTTATTACGATAAAAAGTGCTAAATTGTGATCCACTTACAACATTCTTAGTGGATTAGCTATAGTCCAACTTTAGTTAAAATTTAGCTAATATACCCTTTAAAACCCCCACATTAGATTTGACATTGGTATATAAATTTGACTATGAGTTATAGTAGCTCAACAAATATATTTTATATTATTTCTCACTCATCTTAAATTCGCTGAAAACAAAACTCTATGTTTTCCCTCCCGAAGCATGTCCCCATTCTTTGTCACTCCAGAAGCTTATCCCTATTCTCTCTCTCACTCTCGAAACCCCTCACCCCACATGAACATTATCTCTCTCTCACTCCCGAAATCTCTATCCACATTCTCACACTCTCGAAATTGCCCCTCCCCGTCACAAGCAAAAGCTTCTCCCCATTCTCTCTCTCACTCCCAAACCCTCGCCCTCGCCATCACCCCTAAAGCCCTCCCGAAAACTCTCAACCCTTGTGAAGCCCCTACCGAACCTTTTACCTCTCCCTCTACCATTGAGCTCCCGTGAAGCCTCTCCTCCTCGACAACATCTCTCTCCCTCAACGACAACTTGCTTGTTAACCATTCATCATACTTTATCTCTTCGACTAGCTGTCCCATTATTTCTTTCATCTTTTGCTCCTATACGTTGCATATTAACATGGTTATTATTGTGATTTGTAAAATTTCTTGCTTATTTTCTTGGTTATTAGCATGGTTATTTTTGTGATATGTGATTTGATGGGCATGCCGATTTCGTTTACCCCAATAGCAAAGGCCTTGATTATAACAAATGTATTATTTTTAAGGCCTTTCGGCTTGGGATTTTATGGCCTAACAATGAGATGCTTTATGGTTGCTGTTCTGGATGCTTCATGTGTTCTGAATAATGAGAAAAATTATTGTTATAGACATATTATATTCAGTTGATAATTTTTTTTTATCTCACCATTTTGTTGGAAGTTTCTTATTTTCTCATGGGTGTTACAGTGTGATACTGTTAGAAATAGGGTAGCAGAATGACCATTATCCAAAAACTGTTTTTCTTTTCTTTTTTATCTATGCAGGTTTCTTTTTTTCTCATGAGTGTTGTAGTGTGATACTGTGATGCTTCATTTTTATTGAGATCGAAAAAGAGTGATAGGATTATATTTGATCTTGCGATTCATTTGAAGTTATTAAAAATGTAGAATTTTAAGAGAGGCTAGGGATGTTAAGAACTGATATCGGTATGGTTTAAACCGGTTTTAAAAATATGAAAACCAGTACCATACCAGTTTAGGATTGGTTTCGGTTCTTAAGAATCGATATCGCACCAGACTGCTTATAAAGGTTCATTCTGGTCTGGTTTAGTTCAACAGATTTTTCAATTTTTTTTTACACTCTTATTACTATGTATGACCTACAAGGATCTTCTTCTTTTCTTGAGAAATGTTAAATAAACTGATGGTTTGACCAATGATTTTTTTTTTAATTTCTTTCTTAATGATTAAAAAAGTAATTATTAGTGAATTTATGTATTTTTTTTAAAATGTGTCAATATTAAAAATAAAAAAAATAAAAAAAGCAAATTACTGTTATCGGTCAAACAATTGGTAACTGTTAGGTAGCATGACTTTTTTATTATTATTTATTGACATTTATATTCGAATAAATAAGTATATTCTTATTTTATTTTCTGAAGAGTGCACCTAATCTGCTACGTAGAGATCAAATCAAAAAAGGTACTTGACGTGCTTCAGCCGCTCGGGTTGACATGGGTTAAGCAGACCTTCCTCAGTGCAAATGCATTGCGTCTTCACCAACTACAAAAGAAAAAGGTAAACTTTAGTTAAAATTATATGTTTTATTTTTTATTTTTGTCATTCAAAATAGCGTTGTCTTTGTCGGTATTTTCTCGAATGAAGAAATTGTAAAACCCGTTATCGATCTCTATGTTGGATTTGAATACATGGAGGACAGGAGGCCAACGAGGTTTGCCCTGAAGGTACTCATGTTGCTGGCGTAGTTACCAGTTTGATAGTAGTGCTAAAGCCGTGGGAGCAACAGGTACGGAGAAGAAAAGTATTCTCCAATTAACACATCTTGGTTGTTCCCATCTCTAGTTTACAAATTGAAAGATTCCAACGAAGGAACGGTTTGAACTCTTTTTTTTTTTTCAAAATAAAAGATCCGGTAACTACACACATAGCGGTTCTGTTTCAAATTTATTAATAAAACTCTTACTTATGTCGGAGAAATACCGTGGTAAACATCATTACACTTGGGGGTTTACAAAATATAACACTATAAACTAACACAAACCAAGTGTCAAAACAGGCCAAGAAAAATATAATAGACAAGCAAGAAACCAATTCTAACAAGCCTAAAACACAAAACAAACTGACGTTCTTATTCTGTCCAAAATTACCTTATTGGCCGCCTAAAAGTGAATAGGTTATTTCTTTCTTAAATATGGCAAACCGCTCCTATCAAGTCTGAGAAATCCTCTAGTTGTCCGTGGAAGCTCTAAAGCAGAATAATAAGTAACATTACTCCCATTTGCACCCGATTTAGCCAAAAAATTAGCAATTGCATTGCATTCCCTAAAGATGTGTCTACTAGTGAAACAAATCTAATCAAGAGAATTCATGATGTCATCCTAGTAATCTTCTAGATACCACAAACCACACCTACGACTTCCAATCCAGTTAATAATCAGTTTTGAATCCATCTCAATCTCAATAACCTCAAAACCCATACACCTAGCATTCCTCAAGCCATAAAGCAAGCCCATAACCTTGCATGGTTATTAGAACCACAACTAATAGGCACCGAAAATCCCAAACGCAAATTCCCATCATGATTACGAATTATTCCTCCCACTCCTGAAGCACCCGAGTTTCCCATAAAGCAACCATCAACATTGAGTTTGTACCACCCAAACTTTGGTTTCTCCCACCTCACAAACTTTTCACCCCTCATACAAAGACTCGGGATAGGAAGGTGTAAAGATTGTAGAAACTCCTCATCCCTCTTGCTGAAAATTCTTTGATCTTTAAATTTTAAGGCCACCCATGACAACCAATATTTAATAGAAATCCAAATATAATCATGTAATTTAATTAAAAATAAATTTAATTTTATAAAAAAGATCTTCTATCAAACTTATATAATATTTTTATAATTTTATATTCAAGTAACTTCATCTCATCTTATATATATAACGAAATGAAGGATTAATATATTTAGAATAATGCTAAGTATAATCCCCAAATCGACAAGTCCCATACAATTCTTTTGTAAAAAATGGGTCTCATTAATAAATCATATATTTTTTAAGGTGGAGTCTACTTTTCAATATTTAAATTTATGTGAGACTTATTTATTTAGAACTTGTACTCTTAGAGTATTAGTAGTGGACTCAATAAAGTTTGATCAAGATTTAGTTAGAAAATTCATTTTTATAAATTTAGTTAGTCACTTTTGAACAACACTAAATAACAGATTCTCCAAATTTATCACTATTCTATTAAAATATTGATTTTAAAATTTTTATTTATTTTAATTCAAATTATAATTTAAATATTTATTTGTAATTAAAAAAATACATATTAATTTTTTTTAATTAATAAGCCAACAACACATGTTAAAACCCTGCTTTTGTTGGACATCAAATACTTGTAAAAAAAAGTTAATAAAATAGATGTTAAAAGTTTTTCATTGTCAACATCAAACAAAATAGTGATCATAACAGATTCAAGATGTGTACTTTTTTTTTTTAAAGAGTCCGGACCACATGTACAAGAGTGATCCTTCCCCAATTTTATTTAATACCCTCACTGGTAGCGGAGGAATACCGTAATTACAACATTAATCTCATTCAACAATAAACCAAAAAAGCCAAACTTCCTACTACAATTTCTAAACAAAACCAAAAACACCTACTATGATCTTCGCCTTAAATATGGTAAACCATTTTTATCAAGTCTTAGAAGACCTCTAGTTTCCCTTGGAAGTTCAATCGCAGAATAGTACGCAGCATTACACCCATTCGCATCCAGTTTCGCTAGGATATTAGCAACAGCGTTACCTTCTCTGTATATATGACAACAGGTGAAAGTAATTTCATCCAGGTAAAACATAATCTCCTCCCAGAAATCATCAAGATACCACAAACCGCATCGTCTAGATAAAATCCACTCTATAATTAATTTAGAATCCATTTCAATTTCAATAGCATTAAACCCCATATGTCGAGCATTTCGCATACCATTTAGCAGACCCATAGCCTCAGCATATGAATTAGTATGAGATCCAATGGGGGCACATAAGCCAAACACGAGACTACCACCATGATTCCTGAGAACTCCCCCCACACCTGAAAGCCCCGGATTGCCCAACGACCAACCATCAACATTAAGTTTACACCATCCATTTTTTGGTCTTTCCCATCTCACAATCTTACCATTTTGAATTCCAATTCTTGGAGGGGGAATATTTAAAGATTGCAATAATTCCACATCCATTTCACTAATTGCATTCTTTCCTTTAAATTTCAAAGCCACCCAAAACAACCAATATTTAATAGAAAACAAAACCATGTCAACAGTTTCATACACACCTTCCATCCGGGCCTTGCAGCGTCTCCACCACAAACGCCATGTTATAATAATAGGTAGGAAACCAAGAATTTGTCCATGACAAGAAGATCTTTTTACCCGTCTAAACTCACATTCTACCTTCTCTTTCCATGTACGACCATGCAATAAAGGCATAACTAGTTGAACACAGAATCTATTCCAAATTTGTTTCGCAATATCTCCCATAGCAAGCACATGATTTTGGTCCTCATAATCACCCAAAGCACAACAATCACATTTGGAGACAATATTAATTCCAATTCTCCGCAATCTGTCATCTACAGAAAGATAGCCATTCAAGGCTTTCCACATTAAAACAGACATTTTTTGGCAAAAAAGGATGCCATATCCATTGTATGCAAGATTGTGAAGGACTATGGGATCTAATGCATTCCCATGCACTACGAGTGGAGAACTTGCCATCACCATTTGGTACCCAAATAAGGACATCAGCACCCACTTTTAAATTTTTCAATTTTTCAAGTAAAACATCCATTTTTTCCATGCCAACTAAATGTTGAAAAAGCTCAATATTCCACCCATTCGCCAGTTTACAATCAGTTATTTTGATTTCAGGTAAATCCATATCTTGGTATTCATCACACAAAGGCCCCTCACCCACCCAATGGTCTTGCCAAAAGGATAGGTCACCATTTTTAACCCTCCACAAAGAATGGTTATGAATCCTTGGGACATTATTCAATAATATTTTCCAAAACCTAGTACCCTTTTGAGGATTAACCAGTGAGATATGGTCTGCCCCAACATATTTTGATAAAAAAAATTTAGCCCATAAAGATTTACCTTGTAAAAGATTCCATGTAAGCTTCATATGAAGAGAAGTTTGAACTTCTTGTAGATTCCTCAAGCCAACCCCACCTTCCAAAACCGGTTTGCACATATTATCCCACGAACACTATTTCTTTTTTTTCTTTTTTTTTCCATCGGCAACTCCCCAAAAAAAAGTGCTCATCAATCTTTTCATCTTATCAAGAACTAGCTTAGGCGTAGGCAAAATAGACAAGCAATGAACCGGAATAATTTGCAAAACATGCTTAATTAATAGAAGTCTCGCACCACTTGAAAGTAATTTACCTCTCCATCCCTCTAGTCTGGTCTGAATTTTATTGATCAGGTCATCAAAATGGCGTGTTAATAAACGCTCTGATATAATAGGAACTCCCAAATATTTAAAAGGTAACTTCCCCTCACTAAAGCCAGTTAGGCGCAGGAGCATACGTCGCCTTGCCAAACTAATTTTATTAGAGAAAATTAAAGAATATTTTGCTTATTCACTATTTGCCCGACCATACTTCATAATCATTCAAAAGCTTCATAATAGTATCCAAATTTGTCTTTCCTCCATTAGAAAATATTACAATATCATCAGCATATAATAAATGTGAGATCACCAAAGACCCCCTAGTATGTAAGAAAGGCTTTATTCGCCCCATATGAACAACTTTCTTAATCATGCGAGAAAGAATCTCCTCAACCATAATAAACAAATATGGAGATATAGGATCACCTTGCCGTAAACCCCGACGACCCTTGAAGAAACCTTTCGGAATACCATTCATAACAATAGAGAACCAATGAGTAGAGATACACTAATTAATTAAGCGACACACTGAAGGAGAGAAACCAAAAGATTTTAGAACATGAAGAAGAAACCCCCAGTCTGTACTGTCATATGCCTTAGCCATATCAATTTTAAGAATCACATTTCCCCCCTGGACTTGTTTATTCAGACCATGAACCAGTTCTTGCGTTAGGCTAATATTATCATAAATACTACGCCTTGGAATAAAGGCATCTTGTTCTGGAGAAATAATATTTGAAAGCAATGGAGAGAGTCTATTGACAAGAATTTTTTAACATACCTTGTAAATCACCAAGCATAGACTAATTGGGCGAAACTTGTCAAAACTTGTCGGATTTTCGACTTTTGGAATGAGAACTAGATATGAAGCAGTATAGAACCGAGGCAGATGACCCCCACTAAAGAATTCCACCACCGACTCAATCACCTCTCGATTAACAATATGCCAATAGGATTTAAAAAAACCAGAGTTAAAACCATCCGGTCCAGGGGTACTATCCACCGGAATAGACCAAAGGGCATCATGAATCTCCAAAGCCGACGGAATCCGAGTCAAAGTATTATTATCCTCATCGTGGATCACTCTCTCTACCAGAAAACTCAGATCCGAAAGTGCACTATACGGCTTGGCCTTCAAGAATTTTTGAAAATACTCAATGGCACCATTGTGAATTTGTTCAGGAGAAGTAAGAACTGTCCCATTCTCAAGATTCATCATTTTAATATTATGACGGTTTTGTTTGCTAACAGCATGGAAGAAGCCAATACTAGCTTCTCCTTTCTCTAGCCAATTTTGTTTCGCCTATTGAGCCAATCGAGTCTCTTCTCTATCCATCCATACCGAAAGCTCAAGCTGTGATGCCAACAATTCAGACTCTAGATCCGTAGAAAAACCATCTTGCAAACTGGTTTCTATGACTTGAATACACTCTTCCAACTCACCAATATGCGCCTGTGTTCTACCAAAAACCGTTTTATTCCAGGTCTTTAATGCAACTCTCAACCGTTTGAGCTTAATAGCCAATTTGAAAAGTCCATAGCCAGGGTCCTCCTCCTCCCAAATGTGAGCAACAGTCTCCATAAAAGTATCATGCGATGTCCACATTTGCTGAAATTTGAAGAAGGGGTAACCATAAGGAACAACACTCACCTCTAATTTTATAAGCATTGGAGCATGATCTAATGTTGTTCGAGGAAGGTAGCTGAAAGAGATATTCGGTAAAGCTTCCAAAGCATCAACATTTAACAGTGTTCGATCTAAACGGACCCAACTCCGAGCACTAGACTGGTGCCCATTACACCAAGAAAATGAATTTCCATCAAACTGCATCTCTAGAAGCCTATAAGTATTAATACAAGAGTTGAATTCCTCCATAGCTCTAGCCAATCGTGGAGTCCCACCCCTTTCACCATCATGCCTAATGATATTGAAATCTCCCATTACAATCCATGGAAGACCTGATGAGTTCAAACCAGCTAATGTACTCCACAAATGTCTTCTCTCTAAGTAGCTACATTTAGCATAGACAAAGGTAAATGCAAAGGGCGCAGCTGCTCAACAATAGTCATTGTTACCTATTGATCATTCATGCTATCAACAACCAATCTTGTTTCATTCTTCCACATAAACCAGAGTTTTCCCCCAGACTCTACATTCGAACCACACACATCAAACTTTAAATTATAGCACCACCACTGTAGCCTAGAAATATTAGCCATTGGCTCAGCCAAAACAAGAATTTTTGGATGATACTGGGAAATCAGTTTCCTAAGTCTCTTCCTTGAAGTGCCCAGACCACGAGCATTCCAAAATAAATAAGAACACATTAAAGATTAAGACGTGAAGGTTTACTAACCACCCGAGAAGACCCACGTACCTTCTTGCCTTTATTCTTTTTCTTATCTTCATTCAAAAAACCTGGATCAAATAAAACATCTTTGCCCCAATCCAGCAAGACATTGCCTTCCTCAGACTCTGTGTCCGAACAAACTTGGACCTGGTCCTCCCCATTCACAACACCAGGAGGAGAAGGAGGATTGATCAAACCCGCCAGTACCCCCTCCACATGTTGAGGAATTTTCTGCACCTGCGTTAGTGAATCTTGTGGCACTATGGTAACAGCCTCAGCCACCTCCACATTCAATCCAGCATCCTAATTCAAACCAAGAACTGAAGCACCGCATTCATTTTCCAACTCATCAGTGGCCATCTCGCAAATCTCATCCACCATTCTTGCTTTTTCAAGAACTACCATTGCATCCAAACATTCCGTATCTATCGCTCTCAAGTTCCCACCTTGATCATCACTAAGTTCCTCCACATCCATCTGTTTCTCCGCCGCAACATCATGTGATATATCAGGTTGAACCATCTTCCCATCCATGACTGCCTTTTTCCCATCCTCAACCGTGATAGGCAAATCTTCATTAGAAATCTTTTCAGCATCCTTTCGTGACAGCTCCTGTGCCGAATCCCGATCTAGTCGCAACCATATTTTTTCCTTACCTTTCAATGTTTTCTTTTCTCGTTCACTTCTTTTTTACTTTTTTTTTTCATGTTTTCACGTTGTGTCCTTGTGTCTTACAGTGCATGCAGTACGCTGGTAAAGTCTCATATACCACCTCCTGATATAAAACTTTAGGATTCCTTTGGGTACCAATCCACAATCCCATCAGAGGATCTTTGGTGATATCCATCTCAATACAAGCCCCAGCACCATCCGTGCGGGTTGCACAACGTGTAGAATTATCCCTCTTTAAGAATCTTCCAATCCGTGCAATTATACTACGCAAGAACGACTCATGGTAGAAGTTAGGTGGGAGTCCAGGTAACGTGATCCACACCGGAACCAGGGCCGGTTCCATGTCTTCCCGAAACTCTGTGCTCCAACGAAAGATACGGTACTGGTTTCCATCCATCTCTAATGACGCTTGAGAAAGAGCCTTTAATAAATCATCTTTCGTAGACATTCTGATGAATGCATTTCTTGGCTTGTGCATGGCAAACACAACTGGCTGAGACTGCAACCCCCAACGAGATCAAATGAAAGCCCGGATGACGTCCAGAGAGGGTCGTTGACGTAGAAACTTAAGAACCAGTGAATACTTGAACGGTTCAGCCGATTGGTCAATTTCTTCCTTAGAGAAAAGCACGCGAACAGCACCATCAACGGTTTTCGGAGGACGAAACGAAACAGTAACCTCAGGGAGAGGTTGCGGTGGAGCCGCCACCATATCAACAAAGGACCTCTGCCATGAACCAATCACCGAGACACCCATGAGGGGCTCGGCAACTGCCATCGAGGAAAAACTCCAACTGACAGGAATTTGGCGTGGGATTGAAGCTCATATGTTTGTGATTTTTCATCATTTTAATTTTCTTCTTGCAGAGGTGAGTAGCAGACAGCGAGAAGATGAATTATTTAGTCCAAAATCTCAACATAAGTTTTAATTTTGCTGAGTCTATTATTTCATTTTATTGTACATCTTAACTAAATTTTAATTTTATTGAATCTACTACGAATATTCTTATAATCCGTATCAGCGTGATTGAGGTATAGAGCGGTGCTACTCCCACCGCTGGGAGCCACCGCTCAGTCTTACCGTTAGTATAAATTGTAGTGTTTATTTTTTTTATATTTTTTTATATCTATTTTTTTAATACATTTAAATATTTTTTAAAAAATAAAAAAATTTATAATATTATTAAAAAACACTTACTTAATCATTAAGTAAAAAATAATAATAAAAAAAAATTAAAAAGTCAAAACGGTAAAAACTAACGGTAAACTTGAGCGGTAAGAGTAGCATTTTTCTTGAGGTATAATAGGGCTGAGCAGAAATCCGAAAATCCGACTCCGTATCCGACTCCGCTCCGGCTCCGCTCCGACTCCGCTCCGGCTCCGAAAAATCGGAGTCGGAGTCGGAGTTT
>QEOT01002418.1:292700-421936 GCA_003123785.1 Pterocarya stenoptera | reverse complement strand
ATCTTTCTTAATTATGGATATAATATGTATGGATAATTAAATTATTCATGCTTATTGCTTCATATACAAAATGTTAAAAGTTGTATATGGCTCATTATGCATTAACATACTTTAAGTTAGTAATAAAGTAATAATTAACATCATCAATAATGTAATTTTTATCTAATTTATTATCATTGACCATATAAAATATTTTTTTATTGAGTTTGTTATATAATCCACATTAATAAGTCACTTAGTTTAATTTAGTATTGTAAATAATTTTTTTTATTAATTGATTTTAAAAAAAAAAAAAGAGGCCGGATTGAATGGACCGGACCGGACCGAAAGCTACCGGTCCGGTCCGGTCCCCTTGGGTGTTCCGTTTGGTCCGGTCCGGTCCAATTGATGGACCGAAAACTTTCGGTCCATCGCCGGACCGGACCGAACCGTGTGCAGCCCTAACCACAACGGTAATAACACTCGATCAGACAGGGGCATCAGTGGAATAGGAAGTAAAAGAAAACACAAGAGATAGGGGCAATTCTGTAATATGGCCAGACACAAAGGGACAGAAGTAAAAGAATGAAGTGTCAAATAAAGATACTGTTCATTTGCCTATAGCGGCTTTTATAGTATAAGAGAAAGATATATTATATATATATATATATACACACACGAGTCTTATCATGCATCACAACTATTTTTCACTTCACACTTCACACTCCACAGGACTTTTTGTTTTTCTTATTTTTTTAAATGTCAGACCCTCATCACCAAATACGACCCATCTCTCTTAGGGTTGTAAATGAATCAATCTATTTGAACTCGTTTATAGGACGAGCTCGAGTTTGAATTCGAGTTAAGAGTTTAGCTAATCGAGTCGAGTTTGAAAAAAGAATAAAAAATAATTTCGAGCTCAGGCTTGAGCTCGAGCTCGAATTCAACCTCTCTCCTTGACCTCTCTCTCTCATCAAGTTCTTTGGTTGATTTAACAAGGAGGAGAAACTCAAAATGCATAATTGGTTGACACATAAGGTGTGGAAGTGTGAGATTTGGCACAGTAATTGTTGAGAATATTTTTTCATATATACACACATTCTAGCTAGCTAGATACATTGCTTATTCTCTATGTATTATTGTCTGTTTGAGGGCGGGAAAAAAGTAGAGATAAATGGTAGCGCTTTTATTTCTCACCTTTATGATCAGTCATCAATTATAGATAAATGGTAGTGTATATGTAAAGAAAAAACCAACACTTTGTTCATGAACTGAATTAGACATTTTGGTAGCTTGAGCTCCAACACTATGAAGTTGTAGTTAGCCTTTTTTTAAAAGGAACTTTTGGCTGTTCAACTCCAGAATTTCAGAGATTTTTTAAAATAATGAATTTAAATTACGATCAGTAATTAGGGACCGGAGAAAGATGATGAGAATATAAAAAGGAAGAAAATAAAATGTATATAACAAGGAAACCAATCATTTCATTTCAATGGCAGTAGTTCTCTTCTCATTTGGGGCTTCCCATACATTTATAAGTGTACGTATAAGTGGATGCAGGTGATAATAATTAAGCGAAATATTATATATCTTATATTATCCTATGCATATATTAATGCTCGATTTGCAGTCTCACCATCAAATTATAAATTTGTTCGATCAATAGGTACTTAAATAGGTTGTAACTTGAATAGACAAATCAATGCACAACTTTTCCACCCAAAAGGTCCGGAATCCTTGGCCTTTCGTTTTCCAAAATTACCATCTTCCTTCTACAACCTACTTCCGTACAGGAAGACATGTAGAAAAGATAACGTGCATTGTGACTTGAATAGACATGCATGTATCATACTTGAGCAAATGCTCTTCAAATGTTACCTTGCGTCATTGTTTTCGTACTAAGAGATACATAAAAGGCTGTTAATTATTAGGTAGTTTCAGAATATGAGCAAGTCTGTAGTCTCATCGATCCTATTGTAATCTCAGGCTTTCACGGGGATCAATATCTTGATCAGTGCGTGGTGTCTTTCTTGTACTAGCAAGTGAAATTTGCACAAAAACACGTACGCCGTGACAACACCCACAAAACACTACCTAGGATCTAACTCCGTAATCGAAACCTCGTATTGACTCACCGGCCTGCAATTAGTGTCCAGTTTCATTGCTGTGGCTAATGGAACCCCATTTTGCATAAAACTTGCTGGTTGTGTGGGCAAAGGGAGAGCAATGGAATCGCTATTAAGCATGAGAACAACTGTAGCCATGTCTAGTCTGTCGGCAACATTTGCTTGAACACACAGCAATCCAATGTGAATACATCGTATGATTTCACTCATTGGACCACTCCTCAATGTGAGATCTATGAGATTCGCAGCTGTCTCCTCTCTCCAGTTTTTCCAAGCCTGAAGATATACATTAATTCACGCATACATGTCAAAGAAAATAGTGTAGAATATTGTTGATTTTCATTTTAATAATTCATGTATACACTTACATAGCTTAGAAGGTACTCTCTGTTCTCCCCTTCACGGAAGGATGTAATTTTTTGACCACTTACAATCTCCAGCATCAACACACCAAAACTAAAGACATCTGACTTGACCGAGAATTGCCCAAGCATTGCATACTCTGGTGCCATATATCCACTGCATATCAATATTAATAAACTCAACTTCAATTTGAAGGCAGTACTAGAGCTTCGATTATTATTTTCAATTGATTTGATTTTCATCTCTTCAGTTGCCTTTCTTGATGCAAATAACCAACATAAATCAATCATACAAAAAATGCAAAATTGTAGTCATTAGCTCTACCCTATTTGGATGTGTTTATATACTTACTAGGTCCCCACAATTCTGTTTGTACTGCCTTCAGTCTGATCCAATACACACATCCTTGCCATGCCAAAATCTGAAATCTTAGGATTCATTTCTATATCTAATAGAACGTTAGCAGCTTTGAGATCACGATGAATAATCCGAAGTCGAGAATCCTCATGAAGGTATAAAAGCCCTCGAGCAATGCCTTTTATAATTTTATATCTACTCTCCCAATCTAGATTTGCACTCTTCTTGGGATCTACATATGCATGGAATCGTACGTACTCAGTCAAATATTTAAAATTTATGATCTTTTAAGCTGGAAATGAATGAAAATATCTTCATCCCAATGTAAACATAAAATGCAATGGTACCAAATATGTAGCGATCAAGGCTGCGGTTAGGTACGAACTCATACACAAGAAGTCGTTCATTCCCTTCCAAGCAAAATCCAAGGAGCCTTACTAGATTCCGGTGTTGGAGCTTGGCCACTAATACAACCTCATTCGTGAATTCCAAATTTCCTTGTCCAGAGGTTCTCGATAGTCTTTTTACTGCTATCTCTTGTCCATCGGGAAGCTTACCCTGAATATGTGGGAGAATAAGGCACAAATAAAAGAATTCGAATCAATTTTCAGGAACTAAATACAATGGTTTGACATATTTTGACAATAGATGCTTGGTAATACTTTTTATACCCTACTGTTTTCATACCTCATAAACGGGCCCAAATCCACCTTTCCCAACCTTATTTGCATCAGAAAAGTTGCATGTGGCAGCTCTAATATCGTCGAAATCGAATTGCAAGGATTCAACGTTTCCCATTTCATCCATGGCTTCAGAAAAGAAACGGCCGCCAGGTTGATACATACTCGAATGATTTATTAATTTGCTCAATATAATGAAAGCATACAACAAGGTATGGCATCAAATTTGATTTTTGGGTTCGTATCTCTAGGAACTAATAACACAGTTATAAGAAAAAACCTTTTACTTTTCCTGAAGAAAAAATCTATTCCTAAAACCCAGTGTTACCCAAGTGCAAAAAGAAAGTCATGAATTTTCGTAAATATTATATAATATATAAAAATAGCCTTCAAAATCTCAAAAATAACGAGGAATACAAGATGTCAAGAGCTATGTTGTACTTACTTTCAAAATGATCCTTGCGCTTCCTCACTCTTAAAAATAAATAAATAATACTGATGACCAGTACAATAACAACAAGAGTGGGCACAACAATGACGACGGCAGTTCGAGTTGTGGTGTTTCTCTTAGCTCCTGCGAAAACCAAAAGCACGCTATTTTTTAAAGGCAAGCCAAATACATAACTTGAAACAGTCAAATTTGTCTCACAAATCACAACTTATCACGTAAAACATAAGAAAGAAATAACTCCAAAACAGAAACGAAAAAAGAAAAGATAGGACTGGTATTGATTGATAAGAATTATGAAAGAAAATCACAATTAGAATAAAAATGAATATATGCTATACATCAGCTACTATTCGCTCCACACCCCATACCTTACCCCTGATGTGGCTTTTATTTTACCTTTTATTTTTATTTTTATTTTTTGATGTCGGGGAACCTCTCCAAGGCAGGGCCGTTCGGACCCACCCCTAG
Source organism: Pterocarya stenoptera (assembly GCA_003123785.1). Taxonomy (NCBI): domain Eukaryota; kingdom Viridiplantae; phylum Streptophyta; class Magnoliopsida; order Fagales; family Juglandaceae; genus Pterocarya; species Pterocarya stenoptera. Next base: position 417,512 of record QEOT01002418.1, on the reverse strand, counting down.
AGATTAACGGTCCCGCACATCGCACTCTCGAAAGTTTTCCTACACGAAATTGATTAAATTGCTGGCTTTTTACCAGGAGTTGTGGGCCTATGGCTCCAAAGAATTGTTTGCATCCATAAGGTGTTGAACCTTGGACCTTGAAGATAATAACAACCTAAGACCAAGCCTTCACCACTTGGGCCAACCCCTTAAGGTTATTTTACTTTTCTTTCTCTTTTCTGCTGAAACGCTCCATAGTTCCTGCTTTTTTCAACCCCAAATCCAACCTCTCATCTCTCTCTCTCTTCAAAGACTGTCCCTTTCTCTCTCTAACACAGACGCCACAACAACAAATACAAAGACAGAAGAAACATGAAAACTCCACGCACCCATCCTCCCTATCCAATTACAAAGGAAGAGTCCATACCGTCCACTAAGGGTGTAAGTCGGTCGGTTTGGACTAGAGAAACCAAACGGTGCGGTCCCGACCGGACCAAAGTTGGGACCAGTCGGTCTTGGTCCAGAGAATTTCAAAGTTTCGGTTTTCGATCCAATCCCGGGGTGGGGTTTTCTCAGACCGAACCAAACATGACCGACCGAATAAAAACAAAAATTTTTAAATATATTTTATATATATTATTTTATATAATAGTTGTATAATTAATTATATAATTTTCATCTAACCTCTCACCATTAACAATATAAAATTTTAAATATGTAATTACAAATTAATATTCTATTAATTAACTAATGTATAGTATCAAGTAACCTATCACCATTAACTAATTACTAACATCTATATATATAAACTAATTAAAGTTATTAGATAAATTTTTTATTACAATACCTACGTTGTAAGTAAATATAAAGCAATTACAAATATTATTGTAAATTGTAATTAACTAACGTATGATATCAATTAACTAACCTATCATCAATTCACCATTAATAATATTTAATATATTATTTTTATATAGTAATTATATAAGTTAATGATACAATTTTCATCTAATTTATTATCATTAACCATATAAAATAATATATGCTATCAATTAATAATAAATTATAAATCATATGATAATTTATGTCATTATATGTAAATAGTTAATACATCATACATTCATACATACTCTACTATTTACACTTAATTAAATTAATTAGGTAATTTTTTTTTAAATACCTAAGTTGCAAGCAAGTATGAATAATCTATGTATAATGAAATTATTTGATATTCATTAATCATATATAAAATGTATAACATTATTAATAATTATACATGCTAAAGAGTAAAGTCTAAGTTAGTAAATAGTAACTATCAACATCATAAATATAATTATAGTTAAATATTTTTTTAATGAGTTAGTTACATAATCCACATTAATAATTTACTTAATTTTAATTTTAGGAATTGAAATAGTTTTTTAATTAATTTATTTGAAAAAAAAAGATTAAATAATAATAATAATAATAATAATAATAATAATAATAATTGGGTCGGACCGACCGAATTGATAGCAACTGGTCTAGTCTGGTCCTTATGGATGTTCGGTCCGAGAAAATGATGGATCGAAAATGTTTGATCCATCACTGGACCGAACCGACCGATTTACACCCTTAAACCCTTACGTCCAACTCTCTCTCTCTCTCTCTCTCTCTCTCTATATATATATATATTTATCTTCAATGGCCCAATTGGACCAAAAGTTATGTGGAAGAAAAACAAAACAGAAGGAAAGAAAGAATGCGATAGAAAAGAAAGAGAAGATAGATAGAAGTTTTCAAATGTCCTCCAACCAAACCAACTCTCTTATAAAAACATGCTCCCAAGTGGAGGGGACATTTGTACCCTCTAAATAATCAAGCCCACGGCTAGGAGGCCGGCCCAGAGCGTTAGCTTAGGATTAAGAGGGCCACGACAAAAGGCCCATAACTACAACCACGTAGCAGATAACTCTCCAGGGAGTTGGGATACAACCCACAACTGGATACGATCGTCTTAGGTAAGATAACTCCTACAAAATAGGAGCTATCCTCTCCAATTAATAAGGGATCATGGTGGACACGTACAAGAGAATGGTGACTAGTGTCAGTTACCATTACGCCACGTCCATGTTCTTCTATGAGTAACCCACGAGAGGTAACAAGCATTTAACTGAATCTCATATACTCATTGTCACAATATATCTCTGACTTAAGCATTGGAATGTCCCCAGGGCATCCAGTGCCGCTCCTTTGTTCGTTGCAAGTCAACCGTGTGGTTGGTAGTGTGAAACACGTCCTTTACAGTGGCGTCTTCTGTTGGATCATTACAGACTTCAATGTGATTTTTACATGCCAACCATTATGCGATCACACACAAATTGTGATCAAGAAACGAGCATGGCAGATATAGAAACAAGGTGGGCAAAAGTTGACAAAAAACTGAAGCAGGCGATGACAGTTGTCAAGCAGCTACAAAAAGAGAACGAAGAACTGAAACGGCAGAAAGACGGCTCCCCTCCTGTCCAAAACAGGCAGGTTGAAGGAGATGCACACATCGTAAAGGGATTAAACAACGAAGAAATAGAGAAGAAAAGGATGCATGATGAGCTGTGTAGTCTGGTTGATAAGTACGAAAAGATGGTAAAGAGAATGGGTGGTTCCTCTTCCGTAGAGCAGCTGCTTACTCATATAGATCTTCCTTACAGTGAAGAAGTCATGGCAATACCACTGCCATCCAAATTTAAAGTGCCGCAGATCGACTTATACGACGGATCTAAGGATCCTACTGATTACCTTGAAAAATTCAAGGCACATATGACCCTTCACAGTTTTCCCGGGGAAATGGCTTGTCGTGCTTTCCCACTAACGCTAAAAGGAATAGCACGAGGCTGGTTTGGAGCCCTATGTCCCGGATCCATTGGTAGCTTTGAAGAACTGACCAAACAATTCCTTACACAGTTTATGGCAAGTATAAGGCACCGTAGGCCAACCGCCTATCTGCTAACCATAAAACAAAAGGAGGGAGAAAACTTAAAAGCTTACCTGATGCGCTTCAACAAAGAAAGACTTGCCACAGATGACCAAGACGAGAAGATCACCTTGGCCGCCCTCTTAAGGGGAGTCTGGCCTCATAGTCCGTTCATGGCAGAGCCAACAAGGAGAACTCCTTCCATTTTAAGAGAATTCATGGACAGAGAAGACAACTTTGTGAATGTGGAGGACACACTACAAGCTTAACCATGAAAGCAAGAAACAAAGTCGGAGAACAGGAACCAAAGCAGTTCCAAAGATAAAGACAAAAGAACAAGTGGTCGAGGCCACCAGGATGATAAGCGCAACCGATACGCTAGTCAGCAGGACCAAGGGCGCCGCCTAATCCACCACAACCTCAACGTTCAGGAGAGCAGCAAGGTAGCTAGGAAGGAAAAATGCACGCCAGGCAAAGGCTAGCGTTACTGCATGTATCACCAAACCAACTCCCACTGGACCGAAGATTGCTTTACATTGAAGAAGCGAGTCGATGAGATGTCAGGGAGTAAAGAGTTGGAAAAAATGCTGGCTAAGGGACTGGGCTTGTGGTGCACGAAAGTTGGCAAGTCAATGGACTTGTGTCCGACTGGTTGAGAAGGGGAAAGCTCAAGAGCTCGGAAGGTCTTGGCCCTTAGCCAATGCATCGCGGCCAATCAAGGGACTGGGCTTATGGTGCAGGAAGGTCAGCAAGTTCATGGACTTGTGTCTGACTGGATGTGAAGGGGAAAGCTCGGGAGCTTCTGTCTCTTAGCCAAAGCATCGCAATCATGCATTGCACGAAGGTCAGCGAGTTTGTTGTCTCGTGCCTGACTGGCTGTGAAGGGGCAGAGTTTAGGAGGCCTTGGCCCTTAGCCAATACATCGTGGAAAGTCAAGGGATTGAGCTTGTGGTGTTAATGCTTTAAGACAAAAGCTAATAAGGGTAAAATCATACTTTCATTCACATGATTGTTGGTTACATGATTGGGCGGACCCATGTTTTTTAGACAAAATATTCCTTCCTGTGTTGTGGATGCGCGCGGCTTTCGTGGCCCCTCACTCTGCCTAAGCCTGTGGCGAAATTACTGCTTCGGGTGTTCCTTTAAGGGTTAGGACTGCGGCAGCTTCAGGCTTTAGCTCCCGAGCGTAACATTCCCTCTCTAGCTTTTGTTCACCGCTTATTTCCCCCACTCCCATGGGGGTAGGGAACTTCGTCTTTAGGTGGTAGGTTGGCGTCATCACCCTGAGACTGTTCAAGGTCGGTCATCCCAAGATTGTGTTGTAGGAGGAGAGGGCTTTCACTACGAGGAAATCCACCATAGTCGCCACCATTCCTGCCAGAACGGATAAGGTGATGGCTCCAACTGGTTGGATCATATCCCAGGTAAAACTCTTGAGGGGGGATGGAGCCGGACGCAATAGGTCAGGTGTAATTCCCATCCAGATGAATGCTTCCCAATAAAGGATATCTGCCGAGCTGTCGTTATCTATTAGGACTCTCCTTGTTAGATAGTTTGCGATCAGCACGGTCACAATGAGTGCGTCATCATGGGCGAACAAGACTCCTTCATCTTTTTCACTGAAGGTTATGACAAGTTGCCTTGCGTGGCTCCTTACGCTCGGGGCCACCCTGTAGGTGGTGAACACCTCCTCGTAACTGGCTCTCCTGGCGTGGGCCCTTCTTGCCGATGAGGTGACGCCTCCTCCTGCGTATCCTCCAGCTATCATGCGTATCTCGCCCATCAGGCCCTCTTCTTTAACCGGGCTCTTTCGTCGTGCGCTCGCCTTGTTGCACCCATCCGGCCTCCTCCTGTTGGGGCTTTTGCTTCTCTGCAGCTGCACTTGGTCATCATATCACTGGCCGCACCTCTCATCACCCCGTTGGTCTATTAAGGCTTCCATCTCCTCCAACTTTACCGGTGGTTGCTGGTTTTGTGATAGGTAAAATTTTGGGGAGAGTGGAGTCCCGCCGTCGCTCATCTTACGGGCTCGAATCGCTTTCAGCCTCTACTGCCAAGTTGGTGTGGATGCACTATTCGGCCTTTCCACCTACGGGCTGTTCTTCTTTGCGCTTAGTGCCGCACCCCTTCTTCTTGCCATCTTCCCGACTTCCTTCGCCATTTTGTCCGACAACTTTCCTGCCTACTCTATCCAACTTGGTTTGACGCGAGGCCTTCAAAGCTCAGAGTGCATCCTCAGCATTAATGAAACCGTCAGTGCGGTCTATAAATTATTTATATAAATAGAAAAAATTGTAATTTTTTATATTAAAAAGGGAAAAGGTGCGGAGCGGGGCCGGAGCTCCGCTGGGGTCAACCCGCCCCCCACTCCCGCATGGGCAATGCGAGGTAGCCCGCCCGTCTATGCGGGGGCAAGGCGGACGGGGGCAGGGTCTCGCTGCCCATCCCTAAGACAAAGCTGGAAACAAAACTTGATTTCCTGACTATGGGACACGTCAACCAAAAGAGGATATCTCTCAAGCAATCCTACTTTTAGGATGTATCTTGTCATTTCTAATAATATTTATTCATATGATACTTGTCAATAATTTAAACAATAAACACTTTTTTTTTTTTTGACAATTTTCCTCTCATTCTTCCCTTTTATTTTCTTTCGTAACATTATTCAAATAAAGGAATATTTATTTCATGATGTATTATTAGATGATTGAAAAATATTTATTATATTTCACTTGTAAACCTATTATCTAATGTCACATCATAAGATGATAAGAGGATGATGAGAAAATAGATGATTAATAAATTTTTTTCTTCTTTCTTATACATCACTCAAACATACTCTTAAACGAATAATTATAACTTTTTCAAATCAAACATTACAACTTTTACAAACTTTGAAATATAAAATAAAAAAATTTCAAATTTTAAAACAAAATAATATTAAAAAGTTTTATTTTAACTTTTTTTTTTTTCGTTTTTCTATTTTTTAGATTTTTTCTTTGGAACATAATTAATCGACAGACGGACCAGGATTTTTGTTAGAAGAATCGAGGAAACAAAGACGAAAGAAACTGATTGCTAAAATGGAAAACTGATAAACAATAGCATATGTATTTCTTTTAAATGTGAAATTGTGATATTAACGATGGCGTAAGTACCTGCACTCGGAGTACTGTTGGTACTGTTTGAAGATGGAGGAGGAGGAGAAACTGGTGGTGCTAGTGGGGACGAGATCGACTGCGGCAACGCCTCGGCTGTAGAGTTGTAGAATTGTTCGATCTCAAACCTGAAATTACAGCTGGGTCTAAACACTCTACCTCCTTGGTTCCCACTACAACATCGTGGGATTTCTCCGAAAGCGTCGCTTAAGCAGTTGTGGCAATCTCCCTCAGATAAATCAGGAGTGCACTGCACAAGTGCATATAGCGTCATGTTTTGGGGTGCGATTGTGTTATTTACTGCGTACTTACGAAGAGAACCACCTGCTGCAGCTTCATCTCTTAAGCCTTCCAACAAGGTCCTTAGAACACCATTGAACTGATCCAAATAATTGGCCGATACGTTATTGATGTTCATCATATAGAAACTAGGAATATTTTCCGTGGGGCCAAAAATAGAGCGATTTGAGTAGCGAAACATGCAGTAGTCGTACCATAAAATTGCCTCCTTCTGAACGGGACAGAGCTGTTTAAGAACAGACGCAGCGTTGTTGAGGCAACTGCTGCAGTCATCCGAGTTAGAATCCCCTCTACAAAGTCCGATTGCGTGTACTTCATCAGAGTTGCCATAAGAGGGATTAAAGAACCCGTAGTTAGCTCTGGCGCCGGAGGAGAGGGAGGAGAGGAGGTGATTCAGATTCTCGTCATAGGTACTGTTAGAGGTGTAGTTGCCCTTGTCGTTTAAACAGAAAGAATATAGCGGGTTTGTCTGCACGACGGCTTGTGCAGTGAGCATGACAATGGTGGAGAGGAAGAACAGCCATCTTGAGGAAATTGCCATTGCCTCGTGTTCTACAAAATGGAAAGGTCAGCTTATGCCTCGAAGACTGGGAAGGCAATTATGGAGAGCTGGGAACTGGTGGGCTGAATTTATGTTTTCTTTAACACCTATATATTAAAATGGAGAAGAAAGCAGGACTATTGACTAGGGGACGTTTTCCCATGCCTTGAATGAAAATCAATTTTTTATTTTATTTGAAATAAATAAGCAGGTTGATTGAGACAGAAGTAGTCAATGAGAAGCTACGATTCAGGAAGCTACAATTTGAATAGTATGTGTGCTGTTACCAAGTCAACCTAATTGGATGTGTTGAAACTCTCATCACAGACAAATGGAAACGGCCTATAAATTTATTTTGTTTTATAATATCCAGATGTGACTTCTCTTGCCAGTGAGATCGGGTTAACAATTTCAACAGTTTTCCTTTCTTTATTATTATTGTCTTGCGTCACATGATCTGCATTCCTTTTGTTTTTCTATTGATTTTTTCCTATTCTATTCGAATCATGTTTAGAATACCTATATATATAAAATTGGGGGCAATTATTTTTAAACATTATCCTGAATTGAGAAGGAAAAATATTAAAGAGTTGATTAGTCAATTAGATGGCTGGACTAAAAAATAGGCTCGGATACGAATATTTGAGCGACAAATGACAATTAATGCATATATATATATAAGAGTAGTGCTACAGCTCCCGCTGGGGTGTAGTGTTTTTTTTATGTGTTTTTTTAAAAATTATTTTTTATATAGATTTTTTAATACTTTTTAATATTTTTAAAAAATAAAATAAATTTAGAATATCATTAAAAAATACTTCCTTAATCAGAAAGTAAAAAAAAAATATTAAAAAATACTTCCTTAATCACGAAGTAAAATAAAAAATTATAATTTTTTAGTTTATTTCATGATTAAGAAATTATTTTTTAATAATATTATATTTTTTATTTTATTTAAAAAAAATTTTAAAATCATTAAAAACATCTATATAAAAAAAGAATTAAAAAAACACATATAAAAAAACACTAGAGCCCCAGCGGGAGCTCCGAGCGGGAGCCTCCAGCGGGGGCTCTAGCATTTTCCTATATATAATTCGAGTAGTTCTAGGGACACCGCTCGGTGTCCCGCTCCGTGTCCCGTTAATACAAATTTTTATATTTTTATATTTTTTTCATTTTCAACATATATTTTTTTAATGTATTTTCATATTTTTAAAAAATAAAAAAATTTACATTTTTATTTAAAATTATTTTCTTAATAAAAAATAAAATAAATAAAAAAAAAATTCCCAGCGGGAGCCCCCAGCGGGACTCCCAGCGGGGAGAGTAGAATTACTCATATAATTCATGTCGTTGTTGTTATCCCTAGTCACATCACTATCGTGGCTAAGACACATCAAATGAAAAATTAAATAAATATTTAAGATGAAGAATAAAATTTTTTCTATACACGCGTTCAATCGACACTGCTAAGGCTTGGTTTGGGTAGTGAAAGTATCTGAGAATGTTTGTGAATAGTAGTGAAAAAGTAATAATAGAATATTGAATAGTAATAAAAAATAGATGAAAAGTAATGAATAGTAGAAAAAGTAGGTAAAAAGTAATAATAAAGTAAAGAATAGTAATGAGAGTGTTTGAGAGTACCTCAGATACTCTCGGTACCCAAACTAGCCCTAAATCAGAGTGAATGTCGCAGAGGATGTCCTACTTCTGATTCCCACATGGTACATTCAGAATTCATTGAATGTAGCAGGGTGTAAATCGGTTAGGAGCACCGAATATTTATTGGTCCGTTCTGTCTGCTCATTTATTTTTTAAATTTTTATTTTAAATAAATTGATAATTTTTTTTAAAAAATATTAAATTAAAATTAAGTAAATTATTAGTATAGATTATGTAACAAATTCAATAAAAAATTATTTTATATGGTCAGTGATAATAAATTGAATGAAAATTACATTAACTTATATAATTACTATTGTAATTAATTAATTGATATTATACATTAGTTAATTGATAGAATATTAATTTGTTAATAACATATTTAAAATTTTATATTTTTAATGATGATAAATTAGATAAAAATTATACAATTATTATATAAATAATATATATAATATTTTTTTTAAAATTCAATCGGTCAGGTTTGGTCTGGGATGGGCAACCCTGGACCAAGATCGAGACCAACCTATCTTGGTCTCGGGTCGGTCGGTCTCGATCCCGGATCAGCCTGGTCGGTTTCTCTAGTCCAAACCAACCAACTTTCACCCCCTAGAATCTACTGCCTACTTCATCCCACTTATTATATTGGTCATAAACAATGAGAAAAGATTTAAGAAAAATGATTAACGCACGTCACTTTTTATAATACATTACACAATCATATTTTAAGATGAATGGTAGTTCAATAAAATACTTTATAAAAATAACATCACTTTACAAAAATACCCTCACTTTAAAATATATGTTGTGAAATATAATGTAAAATGTGTTGTGTAGGTATTATTGTTCAAGATATAAATTGGCAAATTCACTACAAACATCAAATACATCGATCGCTAACATAAAAAAAAAAAATAGTTGTATTTTGAATATTATTATTATTATTATTATTATTATTATTATAGGTCCCATAATAAATGTTATATTTACGTACTTATGTTTAATGGTAGAGAAATTCTAAAAAATATATATGATTTATGTCTCACCATGCCCTAATCTATTACTATATATAAAAGCCAAGTTTTAACATCTGACTTGGCACCGCATTAATCGATAGTCCCCCACTCCCAAACGTCAACCGTAGTGATATGGCACGGAAATCGCATACGAATAACCGACTCATACGCCGTTTCAGGAGAATGGGAATAGATTTAATGCCTACGTCGAATGGAGGAGTGGTTAGAGAAAATGGCACCGAGTATTCGTACTTTAATAGAACCGTAAACCACAATAATAGTCAGTCTCACCATCCCAGAAAAAGCCCATAATTTTCAACAATTAAGAAAAAAAAATCAGAACGTTATACGAAGGTTGAATTATGTGCAAGTGATGAAAACAACTTGATGTTCTAGGGATACCGTGCAAGATACTCACCGAGGCAGCAAGAGGCGGCGACAGGATGGTTGGGGCGGCAGCAGATCACAGAGTGGCTGGGGGTCGGCATTGCTGGACCTCCCTTGCCGTGGCTAGAGGCACTGAAACGGTTGAGTGATACTCTGTTTTGAGATGCAAAAACAGGGGTGGACGGCTGGGTTTTTCCGCGAGATGTGGCGTCTGGGTGGCTCTCTATGATGGTGGGGCTTTGTTAGGAGGTTCCTACGGCAGCGTGCAATTACTTATTTCCTTTCTAGAGTGAAGTGGAATACGGGAAGAGACAGTGGGAAAGAAGAGGGAGAGGGAAAAGGAAATCGGCGATTCGGCAGGCCATGTAGAGCGGAAGGGAAAATTAATGTGAATGTCTAGGGGTTGGTTAAAGTTATTGGGCTTTCCGGAGACGGTACGATAGGATAGTCTTTACAATTCTTTTATTATTCTTTTTATTTTCAAAATTTTATTTTTTACTTAGTAGTTAAAAAAGTGAGTATTAGATATGTTTATTTTTAAAAAAAATTCATAATAATTAAGGATGTTAAAAAAATACTTTAAAGAAAATAAAAAATAAAAATTCAAATACACTAAGAGTAGTAAATAAGTAGTAGTGAGGTAGTAAGGATATTATTATCCAAATTTGAATATTATAAATATTTTAATTTTTAACTTTATTATTTAATTATTACTTAACTAAGTTTTCTAACTTCTATTACTATATATAAAAACGGAGTCATATAATTTTGACGTGGCATTCTATCTATAAAAGTAAGAATTCTATCCACTAAATTTGAAGTATTATGTTTATGAAATGATAAACCTTTTAAAAACAATATTTCATTATGAACCATTGTAACAAGTTTCATTTCTTATCTCATATATAAAGATATAAACTGATTCAAGATTTCATCTAAAAGTACTATTTCAATCTTTATATTATTTCCTCAAATAAACTGTCTTATAAACTGTTTCGAACTTCTCTACTATAAAATTTAGTCTCTCTCTAAATCTCTTTCATACACAATATACATAACAATCCGCGCATTACGCGGGATATAAGCTCGTTATTATAATGGTCAGGACAAAGCCAAAGGGGCTCAGCCCCTTTGAGAGGTTTGTTTGGAAACACAATTATTCATAAATAATTTATTACTATTAACAAATTATTTATTATTATTTTTTATTATTTACAAATTATTTCACTACTAATTTTAAATAATATGAGAAACTTCTAACATCCAAACATATTCATTTTTCAAGAGTTCCTTTTCCACTTAAATTCCCTGCATTCCATCGTTGACGGTCGATTCTCATGAGCATTAGATCCACTCCATCCACAACAAAGTGTATTACAACATTCCAATCCATAGAATCTTGAATCGACTAATTTGCGATCCAATTGAATAATTCAAAATCTAGCACTACACGAACAGTAAATTGTAATATTTCAACCTCAAAGCACCAATATATAATAGAGACGAATAATTAAGAGTAATATTAAATACAAGTCTCAAATAAATAAGTTTAATGTATGTACTTTTCAAAAAAGTAGATTTCACTAATTTTTTTTTTTAACATTTATTAAAGGTTAGATTCACTTTTTTTATAAAAATTTGTTGATAACTTATCTATTTGAACTTGTACAAATTATAATGGGCCACGACATAGGGGCTACCAATCACCTCACTCCAAAATTCAACAATCTTTCACTCCAGTCAGAGGAATATCATGGCAAAGATCAGATTCAAGTTGGTAATAGTCAAGGTTTGAAACTTTCTCATATTGGCTCAACTTCCTTAAACTCATCTCATCGTCCTCTCCACTTAAATAATCTGCTTCATGTTCCTCAAATAACCAAAAATCTCATTTTTGTTAGTCAGTTTACTTGTGACAATAATGGTTTCCTTTAGTTTCAAGCTGATTCTTTTTTTGTCAATGATTGCCGCACGGGACAATGCCTACTCAAAGGCCAGAGTGAGAATGGCCTTTATCCATGGCCCTCCAACATCCCATCCTCCTCATCTCTGGTTCTAGTTGATGAGCGCACATCACTTGCCCAATGACACTTGCATCTTGGACATCCTGCTCTTCGCATTGCTCGTCAAGTTGTCTCCAAATTTAATTTACCAATTGAGTCCTGTGTGTGATTCCTGTCAACAAGCAAAAAGTCACCGCCTTCATTTTCCATCTACTATTTCTAATGTCAATGCTCCTTTAGAGCTTATCTTTATTGATGTATGGGGTCCTTCTCCCTATCTCTCTCGCAATGGAAATAAATTTTATGCTTCTTCTGTTGATGCATACTCAAAATATACATGGCTATTTCCAATCAAAGCAAAATCCGAGGTAACTAACATTTTCCAAATCTTTCAACTCTATGTCGAGCGTTATCATTCATGCAAAATTAAGTCAATACAAAGTGACTGGGTGGTGAATATCAGACTTTACACAATCTCCTTCACTCCCAAGGAATTCACCACATGCTCATTTGTCCTCACACTCATCACTAAAATGGTATTGTAGAGCATGAACATCGCCTTCTCGTCGAGACTGGCCTTGCTCTTCTCGCCCACAGTCATGTTCCTCACTTATATTGGGATGATGCTTTCCAAACAACATGCTTCCTTATAAACTGAATGCCTTCTCCTACATTATTTGGTGTCTCTCCATTTCAACGTCTTTATAATCGAGAACGAGACTGCACATTTCTTCGAACCTTTGGTTCAGCTTGTTGGCCTTTCTTACGTCCCTACAACAAACATAAATTCTTCTCTCTATGTCTTTCTTGGCTACAGCACATCCCAGGTTGGCTACAAGTGTTTGCACCCCTCCATTGGGCGCATTTACATTGCTCGCCATGTAGTATTTGATGAAACACCCTTCCCTTTTAAACACTCAAATCCACTAGTTCTAAACCCACCACCATCTCCTACCCTTCTCCCAACCAACCTACGCCTTCCTTTACAACCCCAACAAGACCCTAAATTACACACCCAACAAGACCCTGAATCACAGCTCCCACCTAATACCTCTATCACTCCTACTGAGACCAGTTTTATTCCTTCACCCCAACGTGCTCAGACTGATTCTACAATACTTGGTCGATCCCATCCGATGCGCACTCGACTGCAAAATAACATCACATGTCCCAAGCAGCAAACTGATGGCACCATTAGATATCCACTTCTACATGCTCTCACTGCCACTAGTTCCATCTCTCTTCAGGAACCGACGTGCTACACTGAAGCAGCTAAGTGCTCAAAATGGCATGCTGCCATGGAAAATGAGTTCAATGCCTTACTCAAAAACGGTACTTGGATTATTGCCCCACCTTATCCCACCATGAATATAATTGGATGCAAATGGGTATTTCGCAAAAAGAAAAAATCAGATGGTTCGGTTGAGAGATTCAAAGCTCGTCTAGTCGCAAAAGGGTTCCACCAACAACTCAGAATTGATTTTGCAGAAACTTATAGTCCTATGGTTAAATCCATAACCGTGCGATTGGTTTTATCTTTGGCTCTTTGTGCAGGTTGGCCCATTCGACAATTTGATGTCAGTAATGCTTTCTTGCAAGGATTTTTGGATGAAAAAGTCTATATGTCACAGCTACCTGGCTTCACTCATCCTTCACTACCTCATCATGTTTGCAAGCTTGAACGTGCCCTATATGGCTTGAAACAAGCACCAAGGGCTTGGTACTCTAGACTTAGCACCAGACTGCTTGCACTTGGATTTACTTGCTGCTTATCAGATTCATCCCTTTTCGTCTACAACACAGCTGCTCTACAGGTGTACATTCTGGTTTATTTAGACGATATTCTAATCACAGGTTCTTCACCAATGGCAGTACAATCTATCATTTCTCAACCACAATCTGAGTTTGCTCTAAAAGATCTCAGTAACCTGCATTATTTCTTGGGTATAGAAGTTGTTCAAGTTCCTAAAGGTATCATTTTATCCCAACAACAGTACATAGCAAAAATTATTGACCACTGAAATATGTCTCTTGCAAAACTAGTGGCGTCTCCCATGGCCTCCAACACTAAACTTACTGCTCTCAATGGTGACTCTCACGGATCCCGCATTATTTCGAAGTGCAGTTGGATCTCTTCAGTATTTGGCATTAACGTGTCCTGACATCTCCTTCTCAGTTAACCGTGTTTGCCAGTACATGCATTAACCTTGCACCACGCATTGGGCAGCCGTCAAGAGAATTCTTCATTATTTAAAAGGGACCATTACTCACGATCTTCTGCTTCGATGAAATTCACCCAATAAATTAGTTGCCTTCATAGATGCAGACTGGGCTGGATGCTCTAATGACGAAAAATCCACAAGTGGATACTGCGTGTTTTTAGGTGCAAATCTCATCTCTTGGAGTTCCGAAAAACAATCAACAGTATCACGCTCAAGCACAGAGGTTGAGTACAAAGCAGTCACCAATGCTACACCTTAGCTAACATGGCTACAAAAATTACTCAATGAACTTGGCGTAACCTCCATTCCTGCCCCCATCTTACACTGCGACAATATTGGTGCAACCTACCTAACTGACAATCCGGCTTTCCATTCCAAAACAAAGCACATCGATCATGATTACCATTTCGTTCGAGAAAAGGTTGCCACTCAACAACTCAAAGTTCAATTTTTATCTAGTCATGATCAACTAGCTGATGTACTTTCCAAGCCGCTGTCAAATCCACGCTTCTCCATTTTACGTACCAATCTCAACGTACATGCTCTACCGTTGGGATTGCAGGGGCATATTGGAACACATCATCAATAAGAAACCATTTCAGACTCTGCTACACAACCAGATAAAGATAGAGTCCAACAATCCTGTGAGGATAATGCTCAGCAACAATCAAATGAAGATAAAGCAATGCAAAGCAGCAAGAGATGACGTCTTATCTCGTTTGAATATTTGAAAAGTCATTGTATATATCTTATTATGTAAATATCAGATTATCTACTCTATAAATAGAAGTCCAAGGTCCACAGTATTATGTGAGACGATTACACTGAAACCAGTGTGCAATATTTTTCTTATAGTCTTCAAAACATGTGGGTGATGTGATAACATACGTTGAAATATTGGTGATTTGATCAGAAAAAACAAGACATAGTGTTATATCGTGTTTTAGTCCGAGTAACTCCGCGTACTGGATCGATCTGTTCCTGCAAAAATAAGAAATTAATTTGACCAATTCCATATAAACGTGAAGCTAATAGTTAGAAATGATCAAGTGGCACTTCGGTTAAACATCACTTGCATACGGAAACATCTGATATTCCGATCGAACAATTAATATTTGCTAGCTGTTTAATTGGAGTCATGAATAAATTATTATATATTTCTACTAAAATAATAACTAAAATAAATTGAAAAAATTACAACTAAACATAAATACAACAAAAAAGACCATAAACACTGATAAAATTCCGGACGACACACCCACCACAAGCATCGGCATGCGTTCTGGGGCACTCATTTATTTTAGGTTGATTGGGACGGCCCCAAAGAAGATATAAAACAAGAGCTCTGAACTTCCTCGAACTTTGCAAGTGGGAGGAGAATGAGAAAAGCTAACGCAGCCTCCCATTTTTATCACACATTACACGAATTTCTGACAGCGTACTTTTTTTAATCCTATTTCCTGTCCACTTTCTGCCGAATCGCTATCCTTTATATTCGAGAAAATATAATTGACAGTTGTAACTTGCAAGTCCGGACATTCTTTAGTAAATAAATTTGATATTTAAATAAAAAATATTATTTTTTTACGTTAAGCGCTAAAACTCTATTTTAATATTATTGTTTATATTGTAATTTTACGTGACAACACCAACCACGTAAAAATCTATGTCGATTTTTGTCATTTTTTTTTCCTGAATAAATCAACAAAAAAATATGATCGTGACATGATTATAATTTTCATTTAGTTTTTTTTTATAGAATAAATTTCATTTAGTTGAACACACTTAATTCCATTAATTAGATTATACAAAATAGATGTATTTTTTTTTAATATGAGCTTAGACTTTATCCAAATGATTGAGTATATATGGTATATATAATACTGAATTAATATAATTTAGGGAAAATGCTGGCATATTATAACATTTTCTTTGTCTTTTTATTATATATGCTTTACAATTGGATGCATGACCGTTAAAGGAATTGAAAAAAGAAAATCTTTATATATATAACACTCCAATTTATTACCATTTCTCTCAACATTCTATGGATGTACCACATGATCATTTCTCTCAAAAGAACATAATATGTCACATGTGACATCAAATAATTAACTCACAAGAGGGATATAATAAATAATATTTAATCATTTAATACCACATAATTAGATAATGAGAAGATGATAATAAATTAGATGGTGAGTAGCATTATTTTTTTTAAAAAAATTAATTTAAATTACCCAACAAATTGGGGTAGCACCATGGCCACGCTCCTTTCTAAAATGAACTCTTCAGATTTTGTTTCAAGTTTTTTAGAGTTTAGATCAGGGCATTCAAGATAAAGTTTTATTTATTTCAACTTTAGTATATAGTATGGCATTAATTACCACATAAAGTAGCGAGGTCAAATATAATTTCCTAAGTACGTTTTCTTTTGTTCCNAAAAAAAAAAAAAAAAAAAGAGTCGTGTGGTGTGTGATAAAAATGGGAGGCTGCTAGCAGGTTTGCTATATAATTTCTATCACACTCTATATTTCATATTTTGTTAAATTTTTAAATTTCTTTTTGAGTTTATTCTTTTTAAATTATTTCAAATTATCTATTCATTATTCATATAATAAATATTTGATAAAAGAAAAAATTAAAATAAAATGTAAAGTGTGAAGTGTGGTGTAAATAATAAGAGGTCGTAGAGATTTTTTGTTTATAGGATCGTTAGTTGAGTGCAAAATAGGACCAAATTTCAATAATGTAATACTTCAAAGTCCCTTCATCAGGAACAAAAAATGTGATACTGATGGAACTAGGATCTTTTCACGATAAAAAAAAAAAAAAAAAAATGATAAATTACATCCACTTGCAACATGCTTATTGGATTAGCCATAATCCAACTTCAGTTAAAATTTAGTTAGGTTGCGTTTGGATGTGGAATTGAGTTGAGCTGAGTTCAGTTATTTATGAATAGTAGTGAGTTGAGATGGTTGAGTGAGTTTTGTGGGGTCCACTTAAAATGAGTTTATATGTGTTTGGATGTTAAGATGAGTTTAGATATATTTATAAGAAATTGTGAAATAATTGGAACCACCGTCAATACTGTTCATGTGTCAGTTCTCTCCCTGCGCAATCAACTATAATTTCAAACTTGCACAATGTAAAAACCGGCTGTTCACAGTTACGTAAGTACTATTCTTTCCAGCCCACCACCCAAATAATCATATTTATGACAAGTTCTGACAAAACAATAAATACTTTCTCATTCCAATGACTTTGTTTTCAAAGCAGGCGGTTACGTCTATCTACAGTATAAAATGAATTGAAACTGACGAAAAATCAATTGAAAGTTTGTTTGGATGGCAGACTTGGTTCGAATTTGAAGTGAACTGAACTGTTTTTATCATCCAAACGAGCCCTTAATATATCTTTTAAAACCCCACGTTAGATTAGACATTGATATATAAATTTGACTATGAGTTATAATAGCTCAACATATATGTTTTATATTATTTCTCACTCATCTTAAATTCACGAGAAACAAAATTTTATGTTTTCCCTCCCGCGCGTAGCATGTTCCCATTCTCTGTCACTCCAAAAGCTTCTCCCCATTCTCTCAAAATCTCCCACCCCGCATGAATATTATCTCCCTCTCACTCTCGAAATTCCTATCCCCGTTCTCCCTCACTCTTGAAGCTGCCCCTCCCCCTCACTAGCAAAAGTTTCTCCCCATTCTCTCTCTCACTCCCAAACCCTCACGCTCACCATCACCCCTAAAGCCCCTCCTGAAGCCCTCGCCCTCACTCGAGTGAAGCCCCTACCAAAACATTCTCTTTCTCCCTTTACCACTGAGCCCCCGTGGAGAGGCTGGTTATTATTGTGATTTGTAAAATTTCTTGCTTATTTTCTTGGTTATTAGCATGGTTAATTTTTGTGATATGTGATTTGATGGAGATGGGCATGCTGATTTAGTTATTTGCATGCTTATTTCATTTACACCAATAGCAAAGGCCTTGGAAGTTTCTTATTTTCTCGTGGGTGTTACAGTGTGATACTGTTAGAAATAGGGTAGCAGAATGATCATTATCCAAGAACATACCAAGCACACTTAGTTATGAGTTTTCTTTTCTTCTTCTTTTCTTTTTTTTAAATCTATGATTTTTTTTTTCTCATGAGTGTAGTAGTGTGATACTTAGGCCTGCAAGCCGAACTGATGAAACCGGATTTGTACCCGACCCAACCTGAGCATCTTCATAATGAGGCAAAAACCTGATCCGAACTGATCCATCAAAACAAAATCGGATCGAACCCGTATGACCCGGCCTGGTAAAAAAAAACTTGAAAATGCTGAACTCTTTCTTCTTCATCGGGTCCAACCAATGCCGCTCCTCTTACGAGAACTATTTTCGCCTCCTGGAGCTTCGGAAGCTATGGAGTTCTGAAGAGTTTCCGAGTTGGAAAAACGAATCTGTTTTGAAACCGGCCTTGTAGGCTTTAGAGATTTTGTTCCAGTTTGTCT
Organism: Pterocarya stenoptera; assembly: GCA_003123785.1. Classification (NCBI taxonomy): domain Eukaryota; kingdom Viridiplantae; phylum Streptophyta; class Magnoliopsida; order Fagales; family Juglandaceae; genus Pterocarya; species Pterocarya stenoptera. The sequence goes on along the minus strand of QEOT01002418.1, from coordinate 398,784 downwards.
CGATGTTCTTGTGGGATTCGAGGCTGTATACGAACTGGCGCGAGTGGCGGCGGAGGCTCGAGTCGCTCGCAACGTCTCAGATAGAGATCATTGCCAATCTCTGCGAGGATGACGAACAAGACGGTGCGACACGTGGAACAGCTCCTATCGTTGATCTCAGGTCTTCGAATGGCATCTTGGCTCGCGATGGGAGCTATGCTGAGGTGTGGAAGATTCCAGGTGAGACAACCATGGTGAGCCGCACCAGCGAGGCCAGCTTGCTTCCTTGGCTTGCCATGTGGCATAAATCAGAGCGCATCGCGCAGAAGATCCTCCTCTAGATTATGGTTCTATTCCCACGTCCGTATTTTTCTCTTTCGCTTTTCTAGCAAAGCAGAAAGTTTAGCAAAACAACGAGAAAGAACGAGGAAGAAGGTGTCATTCTCTCGGGGCTACGGTTTCACCCGATAAATGTCGGGTTGGGAATGTCGAACCCGTAGTTAATTTCAACCCGACTTTATTCGGGTGGGCGAATTGGTTCTTAAGGACGGACGTGTTACAGACTTTATTTTGCACAAGCCTAGTGATACTGTGACGCTTCATTTTTATTGAGATCGAAAAAGATGATCGGATTATATTTGATCCTGGGATTCATTTGAAGTCATTAAATTGTAGAATTTTAAGAGAAGCTAGGGATGTTGTCCTAAAGAAAGTTTGGGATTTTTTTTTTCATTTACTGAAAAGAAAGTTCGGGATGTTATTTACAATGTTAGAGTCACACTGCCAAGCAAGGTGAGCAATGTGTTTTTATGTGTTTTAGGCCCTAGGAATGGAAAGTCCCTAAGCCCAAGGCAAATATGAAATCTTTCAACAAAGTCGATTCTAATCACATAGTTGCAAGAGAAATCACTGTCATTGCCCCATGGATCGCCACCCCTTTTCTGCCCCACCACTTTGCCGTTTTATGGTTGCTTTTTTGTAGTTCTATGATTTGTTTTATGGTTGTTGTTGTATAAAGTTTGAGTGGGGTTTGTGACTTTGTACAATGTTATTTCGTTGAAGGATGGACTCACAAATTTATGAAGATCCCTTTTACACCACACTCTTGTAAAGTGGTAAACAAGATATTAACAACCCCCTATGGCTAGTGTCTTGCATGATAATATTGAGGTCAGGGTAAAAGTGACACAACCCGAATGAGAAGTAAGCGTACCAACTAAGAAATTTCAATGGGGTGTGTTCTTCACAATAGAGGAATACAACCTCCTTGTATTAGGGTGGCTCCACATTAGCATAGACACTATCAGGAGGACTGACCAAAAGTCGATACAAATGTGGATAAAAATTCATGATTACTTCAATACCTTTAAAAAACCTAATTAGGAGAAAGGGAGGTTGCTCTACCATTCCAACTGCCAATGTTGGGGATGACAACATTTGTAAGAGCATATCTGTTAATGCAGAGAGACCACTAGACAAAAAAGCTGAAAAAGGAAATGCAAAGAATCTTCACCTATTGATTTTGATTATGTGTTAAAGCACATGGAAAGTGATGAGAAAATAATGATGATTGAGCGACGGGAAATGATTAGCGAGTTGAGAGGGACATGTTTGAATTGATACACTTTACGAAAATGAGGATGGAGATGGAAATCATGAGTTTGGATGATGATAACATGAATGTGAGGCATCGAGAATACTTCAGGTCTCTTCAAATGAAAATCCTTAAGAAACATAAGAAAAGATCACCATCTCAATGTTAATATATTGGGTGTTTGTTTTTGTAAGTTGTAGTGGCTGGGATAACTTGTTGTTTTGATCCATATATTTTGTTTTGCTATTTTGATAAACTTCTGAGGCTGGACAGATTATATATGTAGTGGTTGGACAAACGTATTCCCTTTTGATGGATAGATTATGTAGTGGCTTGACAGATTATTTGTAGTTTAGTAAAATACTTTATAAAATAACATCACTTTACAAAAATATCTTCACTTTAAAACGTGTGTTGTGAAATATATTATAAAATATGTTGTATAGGTATCATTGCTCTTTACAAATAGGATGCATCGATTTTTGTCTTCTAAAGTACAAACTTGATTTGCAAGCTTGTTGATACATATTGGACTGCAACCTTGTTATATGCGAACCACACAGCTCCAAGTTCCATAACTTACAAGTACTACTGCTTCCAGAGCAGAAGGTCCTTACTAGTTACTGCCCACAATATCGAGGGTATACCTCAGAGATCGATGCTTCGTTGACAGAGCGTGGCAACTTTGATTTGCTCGTAGATTGACTCGACTTTAAGCTTTGTCGTTAATGGCATCATGTTTTGCTCGGTTCGACTAGGTAGGAAATATGCCGATTGTTGAGGTGATGGCAGAGTAATTAATTAGAACTGCGGATGCCATGGATGGCCTCTGAGCCGGATCATGGAGACATCTGATGACTTCATTTATCGAGCAAGAATCACCTAAAGTTTTATCCAACAATTCCTAGGGCATTCAGCCCCTTCTGGGTTTCAAAGCCTGCACCAATTCGTCAGGAACATTATAATGTAAAACTTGTATCCCCCCACACATATTTGGGGAGATGTTGGCACTAGAATGGGAAAACAAACTCAAAATAATTGGTTCATAACTTCATACTCACGTAGTTCAGAAAGTCTCCAACACCATATATCTGAATGATACTGTAAAGGACGTGTTTCACACTACCAACCACACGGATCACCTACAATAGATGAAGGGACGGCCTTAGTTGCCCTATGGAGTCTCCGATGCCAAAGTCAATATAGCAATATGAGAATAAATATATGTAAAGAAGAAGTAAATCAAGTTTTGTTTCAGTCCCCTATTTGTTACCTCTTGTAGGCTATTTATAGAGGTTGATAGAGTTCAATTTGCATTGGGAAACCTTTTCCTTTTAGAAGTGTGAGTGTGAGTCCATCTCCTGTTAGGACTCCTGTTAGGAGTGTGAGTCCATCCCTTGTTAGGAGTCTGAGTCCATCTCTTCTTAGGAGATTGAGTCATCTCCTTGACTTTATTTCTTAGCTAAAATTGTGGGGCTCAAATATCCCTTTTAGTTACCCCGCTAATTTTTTTGTGTGCTAGCACATGGAAAATTAAATATTTTGCATTCTCTGTACCTGCCTTTCACCTTGCTGGCTCATGAGCGCCTACTTGCTTTTATTTTTTCCTACCCCGCCAAGGATCCATGCTAGTTAGTGCATGTGGGTGTCTTCACTTCCTTTTGGTTAACGAATAGTTGGTTGCACCATGAATGAGGCTCGACTTTTTGGTTGTCTTGGAAATCTTCTAGTCCAATCAGAGGTAACCTTCAGAAAAATCAATTCTGGTAGTTGTGAAGCCTTAGAAGGCCTTGAGAATCTTCAAGTCAATAATCTACAAGATAAATTTATAAAATTGGTTACTGGTTTCCCGTTCGGTCCTTGGTTTGTTGTTTGGTCCTTGGTTTTCTGTTTGTTTCGTGCTAAGCGATGAGGGGCTCAGCTTGGAGAGATAGGCGGGAGATGTACTCGACCACATTAGGCATGAGTGCGGAGCTCAATTTTGAGTTTGTTTGTTTGTGTGAATTTTTGCCTGAGAGATTGTTTATTGCTGGGGAAAAGTGATTGTTTTTGTTTTTGGTTGTTGTGGATTTCCTGCCCCTTGGTGTAAATTTCTGTTAGTGTTCTCGTTTTGTAATTTGTTTGTAGTAACCTGTGCTTAAGTGGTTAGGGGGCCCGTCGACTCCCTGAATCCATCTTAGGCGGTTGTTGAGCCCGTCGGCCTGTTCCAGAAGGTAACCCGCTCGAGGCGGTTGTAGAGCCTAGTGGCTCGTTCCCGAAGGTAACCATCTCAAGGTGGTTGTGGCGCCAGAATAAATACTCAGCGTTTGCTGGAGAATATGTTGTGCTTGTACTGCTGTCCAAGAGAGAGGTCAGGCTATCTGGAGAGTTGCCCGCCTGTTAGGCACTTGGGAGGTCGGGCGGTCCCTGACCTTTCCCGCCTGTTGATTTGCACCGTGAGTGTATAACTCGACTTTTGGTGGCTAACTTTGGAGAGGGTCATGTGGTCTTCTGACCTCCACGCCCTCTTTTCATGGCATCACAAGCTGCTAGGGCTTGTTTTCGGTGTTTAGGGGTGGCGTGGTCTGATGACCTCCACGCCATTTTTGCATTGGCACCACAAGCTGCTAAGGCTTGCTTTTGGTGTTTAGGGATGGCGTAGTCTGATGACCTCCACGCCCTTTTTGCATGGCACCACAAGCTGCTAAGGCTTGTTTTCGGTGTTTAGGGATGGCGTGGTCTGATGACCTTCGTGCCCTTTTTACATGGCACCACAAGCTGCTAAGGCTTGTTTTTTGTGTTTATGGATGGCGTGGTCTGATGACCCCCGCGCCCTTTTTAGAGAGGGTCGTGTGGTCTTCTGACCTCCACGCCCGTTTCTTTCGGAGATCTTTTGGAGGAGGTCGGGCGGTCCCTGACCTTTCCCGCCTATTGGCTTGCACCATATCCTGAGAAGTTTTTACAAAAAACAAAATGGGTAAGCGTAATATAAATTCTGGTGAAGTTTGAGATTTGTGAACCTGAGCCACCTCGCTAAAGTCTGGTGAAGGTTGGTGATACATGGGCAATGCTCGCGAGTGGCTGGGCAACGACAATACCACATATGCTTTCCATGGAGACCTTAGTTTGGTTGTATGGTAGAGATGTCGATTTTGTTACTCGCCGAGAGGCGCTGGTCTTGTTGCCAAGTTGGTCGTGGGGTCCTTTGACCGCCACACCCTTCTTGATTTCTGAGTGGGTCACAGGGTTCTTTAACTTCCACGCCATTCTTAATTGCTCCTCATCCTGAGAGATTTTTGCTAACACAAAGTAGGTGTAATACAAATTAAAAGTTTGAGATTTGTGAACCTGTGCCACCCCTCTATAGTGTGGTGAAGGCTGCAGGTGATACATGGGCGATGCCCACAGGTGGCCAAGCTTTTGCATTGATGAAGGCACGAGGGCGGCCAGCTTGCTTTCCGTGTGTGTTGTCCACCCTAATCTATTGGCTTGCCAAAGGGTGGCGAGCTAGCTTACTATGCATGTGGTGGGATGAGGAACTTCACTGCTAGCAAGCTAGTAAAGGCGAGAACATCCTGGTGGGCAAAAATTCTGCTATGAGCAAGGGTGAACTGTGGCGAGCAATGCAAACTGTGCGAGCAAACTCAGCGGGTGTGTGGTCTTCCAAGGAGTGGTTGCCCGCCCGTGTTGTCGCTCGTCTTGAGGGTGGAGAGATATTGCATGTTTGCCGCCATGTCTTGGCGAGGTGTCTTGCATGGGGTGAAGCCGGTGAGAAACTATTCGCCATGGATGGTCTGGCAAGATGCATGGAGTCACTCGGTTGGCTCCACTTGCACGTGCATGGTACGATTGAATCCACTGATGACTTATGGATCGGTTTCTGTGGGTGAGGGACTACATGATTGGCAGCAACTCGTGGAGGCGAGAACCGTTGGTAAGGACGTGTTTTACACCACCAACCACACAGATCACCTATAGTAGATGAAGGGGCGGCCTTGGTTGCCCTGTGGAGTCTCCGATGCCAAAGTCAGTATAGCAATATGAGAATAAATATATGTAAAGAAGAAGTAAATCAAGTTTTGTTTCAGTCCTCTATTTGGTACCTCTTGTAGGCTATTTATAGAGGTTGATAGAGTTCAATTTGCACTGGAAAACCTTTTCTTTTTAGGAGTGTAAGTGTGAGTCAATCTCCTGTTAGGAGTGTGAGTCCATCCCTTGTTAGGAGTCTGAATCCATCTCTTCTTAGGAGACTGAGTCATCTCTTCTTAGGAGACTCTTAGCTAAAATTGTGGGGCTCAAATATCCTTTCCAGATACAATGAACTATTCTTCTTGCCCGTACGAGCTCTAGAATTAAGACACCAAAGCTGTATATGTAGACCTCACAAAGTATTGTCCAAGCATATCATATTCAAGAGACATGTAACTGTTAATATATAAATAATTAAATCTACACTTTTTTATTAGCTTAAGCTTTTGAAACAAATATTGATTGTATATGATATTAGAGCAGAGGTCCCGAATTTAAATCCCGACTCTTCTTATTAAATTAAACTTTTGGAATAAAAGATGATTTCTCAACAGCAAACTAGTGTTATTAATACAAAGTCATGTTGGATGTAAGACATCCTGAGCATAATTAACCACGGTATTAATCCATGCATACTGGGTTTAAGGAATCTGTTGATCGTGGAGGGGACCAAAAGGCAAGCCGCCCATTATCACGACCAACAGGCAACACTCTTGCTCTTCGACCTTCGCAGCTATGTGATGCGATTGAAAAAACAAATGATAGGATCCGAGTTCTAGGAAGAAATAATGTGTTCCTTCCTAGTGCAGGCTTTATATATACTGTGTTTATAAAAGACCATATTTTGCATTTTCTTGTAACCCACAAAGCTAATATGTCAGATTAATCTATATAGGTGGAGTTTCATGAAAAAAAAAAAACGTGACAAAGATAACGGTCAAAGTAGGAAAATGCACAGGCAAACAATGAATTATGTGGACTTGAGCTATATGGTTCGACTGCCAACATTTCGTTTTAAATTTAGGAAGAAGCGTCCCCAAAGCTTGACAGACCTGTACGCCCCAAACGATTTTTGTACGTACGCGATATCATCTAGTGAAGGTGAAGAATAGACTCTGGATATGTCAGTTTAATATAGTGCTTGTGCTTCTATGTCATCCGCTAATGACAAATATCTACGACAAGACAAGATTTGTTTTCTTGCGAATTTTCCTATTCAAGCAAATTTTCATCGTTTGTTTTTGAAAATGAGATTAAAGTTATAAAGTTGAATAAAGTATTGGTAGAATATATCTTTTAATATTATTTTTGTTTTAGAATTTGAAAAAGTAAAATTGTTTATTTTATTTTGTATTAAGATTTAAAAAAATTGTAATGATTAGATAAAATAAAATGAGATGAGATGTTTTCTGAAAACAAACTAAACTTTTACCTGTCTTGCATGTGTAACAACGGAAATGATTTGTCCACGGACAGTATATTACGGTCCCAGACTCCCAACCCTCTTTTGAGTTCCTCGTGTTTGCAAATTAGAGTACAGGTTCCATCAACTACTAACATTATCAACTGGTTCTGGAGAACACCTCGTCTAAACACATTATCGAGGGTATATTTCAGTAAGCGATACTTCATTAACAGACCCTGAAATTACTTGACTTGAAGAAGATTGATCTGAGCCCAGCTCCTTTGTTGGCTTGTTCAGCTTTGCTCTACTTCGATGCAAAAGTGCTGGCTGCTGAGGTAATGGCAGCGTAACAGAGTAACTGTTAAGCATAAGATCTATTGTTGCCATTGTAGGTCGGCTTGCTGGATCTTCTTGAACGCACAATAACCCAATATGGATGCACCTAATAACTTCATTTCTTGAATAAGAATGTCTCAGAGCCGGATCCAACAACTCCAAGGGTGTCCCACTCCTCCATTGATTCCAAGCCTGCAGTAATTCATGAAAATTTTATTTTGTTTTCCATGTTCATGGCCCCCTGCGCCAATAATACAACACATGCTTATGATATATTTTCCATACTCACATAACCCAAGAGGTCCTCGGCATGATCTGATTGATAGGAACGGCGGTTCTTCTGGCCACTTATGATCTCTAGAACCAAGACTCCGAAGCTAAACACGTCAGACTTTACAGAATATCGTCCATGCATAGCATACTCTGGAGACATATAACCACTACAAAGGGAGTATGAAGAGAACAATTTAAGCAAAAAGATAAAGATTTTTTAATTGAAAATTGATCATGGTAATATCTTCATGCAATTTTGAGTGCTCCAAGCCAAGCAATCTCAAGGGATATTGTTTTGCACATAGCATCACGAATTGCACTCAGAACATGGATTGGCAGTGTTGTAGTAACCACCTATTTTACTTTCTAACATTTGATACGTTTCCTGACATGCTAACATCAAAACTCAAAATGATAATAAAATTATTCTTTTGATTTAGATCATGCAAAAAAAGATATGGGGACTATTTTCCAAGCTAATCAGTCTCAGGGGATAATGTTCTGCACATAGAGCATAACGAAATACACTAATCAGACCATGAGTAGGCATGCTGAAATAACCATGTATTCCACCTTCCAGCATTTGCTAACATGAAGAATGCCACTAAAATGACCGTTGATTTAGATCATGCAAAACAGATATGGCGACTAAAAACTTACAATGTTCCAACAATTTTACTTGTATTTCCTTGAGTTTGATCCATTACGAATATTTTTGCCATGCCAAAGTCTGAAATCTTTGCATTCATATTATCATCTAACAGAATATTGCTAGCTTTGAGATCACGATGAATAATTCTTAGCCGAGAATCTTCATGAAGGTAAAGAGTTCCTCGAGCAATTCCTCCAATAATCTTGTAACGTCTTGACCAATCCAATTGTCCTTGCTTCGCAGGGTCTGTAAGTTTGTCAAGATTAAATATTCAAGGTTGAAAGGCATGGCATTTGAATAAGTCAAAAATATGATTTGGCTCAGCTTAAAAAAACAAACATTCTCACTTATTTCTAAGAATTTCAGTTTCTTTAAAACGATTCAATTCTTGAAAGTTCAAGACAAAGTATTGAAAGATTTGTGATAGATCAATATGATCTATTATTTAAGGGCTAATCATGCATTCTCTTGGACATAAAACCAGAGGTAGCCCTTTTAAGGGGGAAAAAAGAACTAGACATTAAGTTCAGATGGGCCAAACCGAATAGAAAGTAATCAAGGCTTTTGTTGGTCACATATTCATAAACGAGTAGCTTCTCTTCTCCTTCAAAGCAAAATCCCAATAGTTTAACCAGATTTCTATGTTGAAGCTTGGCTACCACTAAAATCTCATTCTTAAACTCGACGGCACCCTGCCCAGAGCTTTTAGATAGTCTCTTCACAGCGATATGTTGCCCATTAAAAAGGGTACCCTGAAAATATATTTGAACCAAGGTATAAACAGTTTTACTACTGAGTTCATATAAATCTAACTGAACTTTAGTATCAATTAAACATGTACCTTGTAAACCACACCAAATCCCCCTTCACCTATCTTGTTATCATCTGCGAACTTGTTTGTGGCAGCTTCAATAATATCCCAGTCAAATTGCAAGGACTCTATGGTTTTAATTTCATTTCCCGCTACACAATCAAACAGTAAATACAACAATTTTAAACTGACCAATTTCAGTCCAACGTTGTTTAGACAACAGAGACAGAGCTTAAAAAGATTCCATGATTGAGAAACATATATTCTTCACCGTTTTCTTTGGACACCGTATTGTATTTCTTCATGGCTCTCCTCCGAAAGATGCAAAAGCCCACGAAGAAAAGAACCACGGCAGCAATTGGGATGACAATGGCAAGAATTGTGAGAGACGACATTTTGCTTCCTCCTGCGAACAACAGCATGCATCATTGACATGTTACAGTCTTATAGAAGACCTACTACAAATCAGAGGCGGTCCAACCATACAAGCTACAGGTCGGGACCATAACATATAAGGTCACTGGAAAAAGGTCTAGTACAAACTTCTAATACATCAGAGCAAGTGGCACACTGCCTGCATTCTTTTTGTTTTTTTGTTTTTTGGCTGAGCGCCTGCAATGTGATCTCTGTGCAAACGCAAAATATATGTATTTATATATAAAGGCCACAAAAACAGTGGGGTGGAAGAACCAGATCTCCTGAGTCTTTAGAAACAATTTGATGTGATTTCGATCTGGGAAATGATTTGTGCACGGGGAGAAATACACTAGGAACGGGCAGGATGTGCAATTTTTTTACGCACATCCCATGCATTTTCCGTGCATTTGACAACTAAAATACATGTCCTGTACTTGTTATTGCATCTATGAAAATGCTTCTGGATCACATTTGACAACTAAACTTGACATCATTCAATAAAATTAATTGTTTTTCCTTTTCTTTTCTAAATGTCTTATTTCCCTAACACCATTCATTTTATAAAGCGACAAGACATCGTGTAAAAAATAATAATAAATATGCGCGAATGATCTCCACCGCAAGACCCATCGTCGACTTTGGGTCATACAGATCCACGTGATTGTGGGTCTCCAGGATTGTCTATTCCCTGTAATTCTCAACAGTCGACCACGTCTTATCTATAACGTTTATTTCAATTTAAATTCTTCTTTCGGTTTTTATCGCTTACAAAGATGTCAACTCGGTATTTTCAATGTAATATTTAGGGTATCCTTGAAAAAGATTAAAAAAAAAATGTTACAAAAGCGAATATCTGGGAAAGCAACCAATGTGTATTGGCCAATGTCACTTGTGAAAATTTGGTTAGGTAACTCAAAACTGAGCTGTATTGGACTATAGGCATCCAAAACTCCACTTTTAAATTACAATAAATCTATATATTTTTTCAAATTTGACTAGTCATTATTCATCTCTAAATTATTATTTTATTCTATAATTATTCTCAACAAACCCGTAAACACCATAATCCTCCATGGTTGGAAAACAATAATTTTAAATAAAAAATTAAATTATTAATTAATATATAGAATATATTTACAAAATATAAAAAATTATTAAAATATAATATAATATTACTATTTTGATTTTGCAATGGCAAGTCCAATAAAATTACCCTCTTCAAAAAATTTAGGACTAAATTGAATTCAGAGATGATATGGTTTTAGAAAAAAAATATGAAAGTTAAAATATTTTTTTTAATATTATTATCGTTTTGAAATTTAAAAAAGTTAGAATTGAAATTTGAAAAAATTAAAATATTTATTATATTTTATATGAAAATTTAAAAAAAATTATAATAATAAGATAGAGTTGAAAAAAAAAAAATAAAAAAAAAATAAAAAACTTTTCGAATCCAAACCAAAACTTAATTTTAGCTAAAATTAAGTTTTATTCAAAATTTAGCCATTGCCAATGATCTTACAACATATTAACCATGCTATTTGAGAACGGAATTACCTGGGGCAAGAGGTGTAGGCGAAGCAGCCGCCGTGATGTTGTAAAATGGATACAATTCATATCTGAGGTTACAACTCGGTAGCAGAGCCCTTGCACCTTGATTTCCACCGCAGCATATTGGAAGAATGGCTCTTTGTAAACATCTGTAGCAATCGGACGCTGACAGATCGGGTGTGCACTGCGCCAGGTTGTACAGTGTCTGCAAGCTGCTGAACTCCTCTTCCTCCGTTGCAAACTTCTTTCCCGATTGAGAATTCGAGGCCCGCGTCGCCAACGAATTGATTGTGCTGCCCATCAACAACTGGCTGAAGCGTTCCCTGTCCGCCTCTTGGATAATTCCAGTGTTGACCAGTAATAACACCGGCTCTTCGTTCAAGGTAGCGAATATGTATTGGTTGGAGTAACGTAACAAGCACTCGTCGTACCATATTATAGAAACTTTGTCCAAGGGGCAGCGCCGTAGTATCTCTTTGGTCGCGGTGGCAACGCAGTCTTGACAGCCGGCGGTGCTGACGTCGCCCCGGCAGAGAGAGAGCCCGAAAACCACGTCAGGAGGGTCCTCACCCGCCGAGGCGTTGTAAAACCCGTTACCGGCCCGTGTGGCGTTCGAGGAAAGAGAGGAGAGGACGGAATTGAGGTTGGATTCGAAGGTGTCGTTAGCGGTGAAGAAGGTTGAGTTTGAGCAGGAGTGACCACTGTAAGTGGGTGCGCTTTCACTGGTAAGGCTAAGGGAGGTAATCGCGAGAAGAAACAAAAAGACGAGGGGATATTTCCAACGAGGCATTTTGGTGGTGCTCTACAATGATTCTTCGATTTCGAATTTGTTTTGATTTTGGATCTCTCTGTGGTTGGTAAAGTTCGGTGATGAGATGCAGCTTCGATATGTGCATCTCGCGGACATGGGTGATTGAGTAATGTAGTTGGAGACTCTTGACTCGCGGGTTAACAAAAGCAACTTTGACCGACTTGTTCGCGTGTGGGTCAACAATCTTTTTCTTTCAGCCTTTTTCGCTTTCTATTGTGAATTGTAATACCGGACTATAAAGGCTGAAAGCGAAGGAAGCTCTGAATTAACGATGACCCTTGCCGTGAAGGTTCTGTCAGAAAAATATAACACTTGCCGCGAAGCTGATGGGGATGGAAGTTGGAAAGAACGCGCCGCCTCTTTGTGTAACTTTCTTTAAGTTAGGTTTAGGTTTGGATGTTGAGATAAGATGAGAATTTTTGAAAATTTTGTGAATAATATTAAGATGAAAGTTTAAAATATTATTTTTTAATATTATTATTACTTTAGAATTTGAAAAAGTTGAATTAGAATTTGAAAAAATTGAATTGTTTATTATATTTTATATGAAAATTTGAAAAAGATTAATGATGAGATGAGATGAGAAATCTCATCTTTGCCTCCAAACATAACAAGTTTCATTTTTTACGCAAAATAATAATAATAATAATAATAGTTCTAGACTTGAAAATAAAATTTTCAATAAAAAATATTATTAGTTTTTAAAATATTATTTTCAACATTTTAACGTGACATTAAATGAAAATAAATAAATAAATAAATAAAAATGAATATTTTTTTACCATTTAGCGGGGTGTAGAAAAATAATAAAAGGATGATATGTGTAGGAGCTGTCTTGGTAAGGCAGGACCATGAACCGCTACATTAAAGTGATACGGGTTTTCCAACTACAGGGAAGAAAAAAATGGAACCAACCATTGATTATTCAAATAAAAGGAAGAAATTGAATGGTCAATCCATATCAAATTCAAGGTATGAATCAATAAATCGGGGGGGTGGTGTGGCATACTAATCTAATAGATAAATTAAGGAACATTATAATATTGTACAATTGCTCTGGTGAATCGGTGAAATAAGCATTTATTTTCTGTAAATTTTTCAATTCCATCAGTTGACATCTTCTCCTATTTTTTAATTAAATAAATTGAATGGTTTAATACAGAAAGGAGATAAATATCACATTAAACTACCATATAGAGTAATGTTTATCATTTTTGGAAGGCTTATAATAATAAAAAAGCTCATTTTAAGTAAACAGGCCCGTATAAAAAAAGGACCCAACAAAAAAAGACATTTGACCAAACATATGAAGCAGGCGTATCAAAAACCCTACCAAATCAAAGATATGCATGCAACCGCCCACAAGAAAATAGGGATCCCATGCAGATATGTGACCATTTCAAACACAGAGTACACCTCAAAAAACTCGGATCAATACGAAAAGATTTGGCATCAGCTAAGCGCAACAACAGAATTTTATATATACCAGGTAACCCTCAATAAAGGGGGACGATTTTTTCTTGGCTGAGTTCTAATTGAATTGTTTTCAAAACTTAAAAACTGACTTAAGCATCGGAGTTTTCCTAGACAAACCAGGCCAACTTCACTTGGGTCATTGCGCAGGTTTGCTGGACAGTTTGAAAGTGAGACACGTCCTTTACAATTTTTCTTCAATATAATCATGCAGTCACACACACAATCTCTATTGAACATCTTGTTTCATGGTTGACAGCGCCTCGCTTCCTAGCACTAACGAGGGTTTAGTTGAGTGATTGATGCTTCATCAACAGACCATGGCACTGACTGCTTTGTAAAACTATCAAGCTCCACCACATCTGACGGCATGTTCTTCCTTGCCCTACTCCTGAGCAGAAACGCCGGCTGCTGAGGTAATTGGAGGCTAACAGAGTGACTGTCGAGCATGAGAACTATTGCTGCCATTGTAGGTCGCTTGGCTGGATCTTCCTGAACACACAATAATCCAATATGTATGCATCTAATTACTTCATTTTTCGCGAAAGAACCCCTAATAGTTGGATCCAACAATTCCAAGGGTCTTCCATCCTTCCATCGTTTCCAAACCTGCAGTATTAGATTCACCCAAATTATGTTTTTTTCACAAATTAACACAATATTGAAACATAAGCCTGATCCATACTCACGTAGCCTAAGAGGTCCTCATCGTGTTCTGATTGAAAGAAACAGTTGTTCATCTTTCCACTTATAATCTCAAGAAGTAGGACCCCAAATCTAAACACATTGGATTTCACCGAGAATCTCCCATGCATCATGTACTCTGGAGACATATAACCACTACAAACCAATGCTGAAGTTATATGCCTATACTAAGGAAATATAACAAGTAAAATTTGGAAATCCGATCATATAAGTAAATCTGTTAAAATATGTCATGATATTTAAGGCCAATAATCAGCTTAAAAAATGAAATGCACAAAAGGTTTCATACCGCCCTCGCCAGAAAATAGATTGGCAATCGGAGGAAGCTCATGGATCAATTTATCACCATTAATATGAATTCAGACAGAACTCTGAAACAAGCAAAGCCTATCTTTTCCTTCTCAATAATTTCCACATTCTATAAGACAATAAATAAACTTGACAATTCAGATTATGCAAAGACAGATATAGTGATTGGATACTTACTATGTCCCAACAATTCTATTTGTATTTGCTTGAGTTTGATCAACTACAAATATCCTTGCCATGCCAAAATCTGAAATTTTTGCATTCATATTCGTGTCTAATAAAACATTGCTGGCTTTGAGATCACGATGTATAATTCTAAGCCGAGAATCTTCATGAAGATAAAGAAGCCCTCTGGCAATCCCTCCGATAATTTTGTAACGGCTTGACCAATCCAATTGCCGTTGCCTTTCAGAGTCTATAATTTTGGCAAAATCAAAAATTAGAAATAAGTAATTATCATGGAGATGATGACAGAGTTAAACTCATGGAAAGATATATTAACTTTACTTTCATTACTTGTTAAAACTTTCAGCGTCTTATAAGCAGTGATTCCACTTGTAAAAAGTTAATGACAAGTGGTTCGAATCATTGGTACTGCCTTTGGAGATGTCATGTTATTTAAAGGGAAATGTTTATCATGCAATCTACTGGGAACAATAAATAATAAATCAAAGAACTAGGCATGAGTTCAGATGGCCAACCGAATAAAAAGTAATCAAGGCTTCTGTTGGGCACATATTCGTAAATGAGTATCTTTTCTTCTCCTTCCAAGCAAAATCCTAAGAGCCTCACCAGATTTCTGTTGGAATCAAGGAAGAGACAAAGTAATAGAAGAGGAAAGAAAACACTCGTAAAGGTCGATGCTCTGTTTTTCTCCTTACTACTAATGTTGTTTCAGTACATCAACATATAGAACCAAAAGAAAATTCTGAAAATTAAATTAATGACACTTATGGCCATTCAGACTTACTAGACGGCACACACCTAGATACAATGAAAAGAAACTTTTTTCAGTTTTCACATCTCGTAAATGATCAACTTAATAAATTGTGGCCTCTTGCAATAAATCAAGTTTAATCTTCAACACTCCCCCTTAAACTTGACATCTTTCCAACACCAATCATCATCCTCAACTTCTGGAATGTATCATATTTGAGAGGTTTTGTCAATATATCAGCAACTTGGTCAAGTGACTTCACATACTCTACCTCCACATACTTGTCCTCAATGCATTGTCGAATAAAATGATACTTTGTCTCAATATGCTTGCTTCGATCATGAAACACCGGGTTCTTTGCTAGAGCAATAGCTGACTTATTGTCCATCATGATCTTGGTAGCTTCACTTTGCTCAGAATGGAGTTCCTTCAGCAATATCTTTAACCAAATTGCATGACAAGCACAAGTAGTAATAGCAACGTACTCAGCTTCACAAGTTGAAAGAGTGACTATGGGTTGTTTCTTAGAACACCAAGAAATTGCATTATTTCCCAAGAAAAAAACAAACCCAGTAGTACTCTTCCTATCATCAATATCTCCAGCATAATCACCATCACAATAGCCCATTAACTTGAACTTATTTGAAGCAGAGTAAAAAATTCCATAATCAAGAGTACCTTTAAGATAACAAAGGATCCTCTTGGCTGCCTTCATGTGTGTTTCAGATGGATTTTCCATAAAGCGACTCACAAGTCCAACTGAAAAAACAATTTCAGGTCTAGTGCAAGTCAAATATCTCAAGCTTCCCACAAGACTTCTGAACAATGTTGGATCAACTTCTTGTAGCCCTTTCTCCTGTTTTGAAAGTTTAACTCCACACTCCATAGGAGTGTTAACAGGATTACAATCCAACATCTTGAACTTCTTTAGCACTTCCTTTGTATAGGCTTCTTATGAAATGAAAATCCCATCCTTCATTTGCTTAACTTCAATTCCCAAATAATAAGACATGAGTCCCATATCACTCATCTCAAACTCTTGAGCCATAGCCTTCTTAAAACCTTTAAACATCATTTGATTGTTTCCTGTGAATATAAGATCATCCACATAGACACAAACAAATAACAAATCTTCATGTTCCTTTTTCACATAGAGTGCATATTCATGAATGCATCTAGTGAAACCATTCTCTTTAAAATACTTATCAAGACGGCTATTCCAAGCTCTTGGAGCTTGCTTTAGTCCATATAAGGCCTTTTTAAGCCTAAGCACTTTATCTTCATAACCTTCAATAACAAAACCGGGAGGTTGTTCAATATAAACTTCTTCCTCAAGATAACCATTCAAAAATGCGGACTTAACATCCATTTGATGGATCTTCCATTGATTTTGGGCTGCAAGGGACAATAGAAGTCGGATTGTCTCTAGACGAGCAACGGGAGCAAAAACCTCTTCATAGTCAATGCCATGTTTTTGCTTGTAGCCCTTTACAACAAGTCTTGCTTTGTATCTTTCCACTTCACCCTTGGAATTCTTCTTGACTTTATACACCCATTTGACTCCAATCACTTGATTACCACTTGGAAGTGAGACTAGCTCCCAAGTGTCATTCTTCTTAATGGCTTGAATTTCCTCCTCCATGGCTTGTTTCCATTTTTTGTCTTTCATAGCTTCTTCAAAATTCAAAAGCTCGTCACTAGAGTATAAGCATAACAAATTCTCATCTTCTAACCTTTCGGTTTCTTCATAGAGATCCTCAATGCTTCGAAATTTTTTAGGACCTTCACTTGAGCTAGATGAAGGAGAAGATGATGATGATGCTATTGAGGATGATGTTGGCGTCGTTGGAGATACAATTTCATCTTGAACTTCTTGTGTTGAAGTTTCTTCATCAAAATAGGGGAGAAAATCACAAGCAGTTTCATTTTTTGTACTCCAATCCCATGTTGCATCTTCTTCAAATTCAACATCTCTACTAATAATGACTTTGTTGTTGCTTGGATTGAAGAACTTGTAGCCTTTTGAGTTCTCATCATAGCCAATAAACACAACCTTCTTACTCCGATCATCAAGCTTTGATCTCTCTTGCTCTGGAACTTGAACATAGGCAATAGACCCAAAAACTCGCAAGTGTGACACATTTGGCTTCCATCCATTCCATGCTTCTTGTGGCGTCACATCCTTCAAACTTTTGGTAGGTGAGCGGTTAGAGATGTAAACTGCACATGCAACCGCTTTAGCCCAAAATTCTTTTGGCATCGACTTGC
This sequence comes from Pterocarya stenoptera, assembly GCA_003123785.1. Lineage (NCBI taxonomy): Eukaryota > Viridiplantae > Streptophyta > Magnoliopsida > Fagales > Juglandaceae > Pterocarya > Pterocarya stenoptera. The sequence goes on along the minus strand of QEOT01002418.1, from coordinate 381,255 downwards.
TTTTCAACATGGTCCTTGCCATATTGAGAATTGTTCGGTTCTTCCTTTCAACAACTCCATTTTGTTGTGGCGATCTAGGAACGGTCAAGGGACGACGAATTCCATGTATCTCACAAAAAACCTTGAATTCATTGGAAGTGAACTCACCACCTCTATCGGTTCTTAGAGATTTAATTTCATAGCCACTTTCTTTTTCGACACGAGCTTTGAACCTTTTGAATGCCTCAAAAGCCTCACTTTTTTCTTCAAAAAATAAACCCATGTTTTTCATGAATAATCATCAATAAAGAGCAAGAAATAAGAACTTTTACTAAGAGATGGAGGCTTGATTGGACCACAAACATCTGCATGTATAAGTTGAAGCGGCTCGGTGGCTCTTGAATTGGATTGCTTGGGAACTCTTTCTTGAATGCTTGCCTAGTAAACAAGCTTCACATAAATGATCTGGATGATCAATCAATGGAATACCTTTCACCATCCTCTTTGCTCCCAAATCTCTAAGCACTCCAAAATTAAGATGCCCATATCTCATATGCCAAATCCATGATGGATCTTTAATACATGTCTTTAAGCACATAGCTTCGTTAGTCTTCATATTCAACAAAAACATACGATTTCTTGTCATAGAAGACTTAGCAATAAGGTTCCCTTCTTTATCTCTAAGCCAAAGAAAACGATCTTCCATATTTATTTTGCAACCATTCTCCATAAGTTGTCCAATACTCAAAATATTATTTTTCATCTTAGGAATGTAATAAACATTAGGAAGAATCTTATGGCTCCCATTCTTTGCCTCAAACAAAATTGTACCTTTGCCTTTAATCTCCACCTTTGATTCATCACCGAAGCGCACATGGCCCGTCACTTTGGTGTCAAGTTCCACAAATTTGCTTCTATCGCCCGTCATGTGGTTGCTAGCTCCATTATCTAGATACCACATATTCTTCTCACCATTGTGCTCTTCATTAAGTGCAAGGAATAATACGGGCTCCTCAACATCTTCCTTGTGCAAAATGAGCTTTGTCTCCTCTTCTACTTTCTTGGTTTGACACTCCCAAGAATAATGCCCATATTTTCCACAAGAATAACATTCAATTTGACTTTTGTCATTCTTTACCTCATGATTGCCTCTTCCTCTTCCTCTTCCTCTTCCACTACCTCTTGAAGAATATTGATTTCTTCCCTCTTGAGAAAAACTTTGCTCTACTTTTCCTCTTCCACGACCACGTCCTCGTCCACGGCCTCGACCTCTTCCACGTCCTTGGCCTCTTCTACCATTTTCACAAGCTTCTCCTTTATCTTTCAAGGAAAGCTTTGCTTGCAAGGCTTGCTCCACTTGCTCTTGCTTGCCTCGGTTCATCCTTTCTTCATGAGCCCGTAAGGATCCATTCAATTCATCAATGGACATGATCTCCAAATCTGTAGATTCTTCAATGGCTACAACTATATGGTCAAATTTGAAGTTGAGAGAGCGGAGGATTTTCTCAACAACACGAACATCTTCTAATTTTTCTCCAAGCCTCTTCAATTGATTCACACCATCAGAACTCTTGTGAAGTAATCTGAGATGGATTCACTCTCTTTCATCAAAAGAGATTCAAACTCAGCCCTTAGAGTTTGAAGACGCACTTTCTTCACTCTTTCTACTCCCATGACGGAATTTCGAAGAGTATCCCATGCTTGCTTGGAGTTTGTTTCGTTGGCCACTTTCTCTAACATGTCATCATCTAAACCTTGATAAATGACTGTGAGCGCACTTTGATCTTTCTTCCTTTCTCTCTCCAAAGCTTCCTTTTGGGCTTGATTCAAAGATTCCTCATTTTGAGGTTAAACAAAACCTTTCTCAACAATCTCCCATAATCCTTGGGAGCCAAGGATAGCCTTCATTCGGATTGTTCAATTCTCATAATTGAGCTTGGTGAGTTGTGGATATTGGAAAGAAAGAGAGGTTCCTTTAGAAAACATTTTCTTGAACCTAAGCTCTGATGCCACTCTGTTGGAATCAAGGAAGAGACAAAGTAATAGAAGAGGAAAGAAAACACTCGTAAAGGTCGATGCTCTGTTTTTCTCCTTACTACTAATGTTGTTTCAGTACATCAACATATAGAACCAAAAGAAAATTCTGGAAATTAAATTAATGACACTTATGGCCATTCAGACTTACTAGACGGCACACACCTAGATACAATGAAAAGAAACTTTTTTCAGTTTTCACATCTCGTAAATGATCAACTTAATAAATTGTGGCCTCTTGCAATAAATCAAGTTTAATCTTCAACAATTTCTATGTTGAAGTTTGGCAACTAGCACAACCTCGTTCTTAAATTCTATTGCACCCTGCCCGGATCTTCTGGATAGCCTCTTGACTGCTATTTCTTGTCCGTTGTAAAGAATACCCTAAGAATATAGTTGGAACAAGGTTAGAACATTCCATTCTCGTGTGTGTATGTATATGAATTGTTTTTATAATAATATATCCCTACCTTGTAAACCGAGCCAAATCCACCTTTACCAATCTTGTTATCGTCAGAGAAATTGTTTGTGGCAGCTTCAATTGTAGCCAAGTCAAATTTCAAGGACTCTGCAGATATAATTTCCATGGCAACTACGCAACCAAACGGTGAGAAAGAAAAAATTACCATAGCAAAATGGTTGGCAGCGGCAAGAAGTTCAAAGATTAATTACAGATGATGATGACAACTAAACTTTTTATTGTTTACCTTTTTCTCCGGGTAAATTATTGTATTTCTCCCTTGTTCTTCTACGCAGGAAGTACAAGCCTACTAAGAAAAGGATCATAGAGCCAGCAAGTGGGACAGTAATGGCGATGATAGTTGAAGATGACGTTGACTTTCTCTTTCCTACGAAAAAAATGAAAGATAATGAGGTGCTTATTATTATTATTTTCATTTTTCTCAAGAAACCTTGATCGAAAACCGCAGGTGAAATCACAGAGCTTAATGTAGCCAGTGAGGTTGGTGAATTTTTTCTAGAAAAATTCTATTTGAAATCAGGTATATAAAAACACACTCTTCATTTTATTCATTATATGCCCAGACTTAGATGTGTAGGAGAAATTAATTTCTTTTTCAAGTAGAAGAACTTATTTGAATGCCTTACCTGGAACAGGAAGTCCAGCACCAGCAGTATGATTGTAAAATGGGTACAATTCATATCTGATATTAGAGCTCGGAAGCAGAACCTTTCCGCCCTGTACTCCAGCGCAGCACTGAGGAATAGAGCCGATGGCGCTTTCCAAGCATGTAATGCACGATTCGGCAGACAGCTCGGGTGCGCACTGCGCCAGGGCGTACAGAGTCTGTGAGCTCGTAAATTTAACTTCCTCCGTCGCAAACTTCTTGTCCGACTGAGAATTGGCCGCTCGTGCCGCCAACGACTTCATTGTGCTGGACAACAAACTGTTGAAGCGGTCCTGCTCTCCGACGCTCTGGTTGCTGCTGGCGATATTAACAAATGGTACCATGTCGTTCAGGACGGACTCGTTTGAGTACTGTAGCGTGCACTCATCGTACCAGATGAGGGCCACTTTGTAAAACGGACAGCGTTTCCGTACATCTTCCATTGCAGTAGAGATACACTTTTGACAGAGGTCCGGGTTCAGATCACCACGGCAGAGAAACCGGCCGATGATCACGTCGGGAGGGTTCTTTCCCGTATTCACTCTGTAGAATCCCTCGGGAAGGGTGGAGTTAGAAGAAAGAGGGGAGAGGAGGAAGTCGAGGTTGGCTTGGTAGGTGCTGTTGGGAGTGAAAAGGGTTGAATTTGGGCAGTAGTGACATGCGTGAGTAGGAGCTGCTTCAATGGTGAGGCTCAACAAGGTTGTTATGATGGAGATTAGACACACAAGGCATAAGGAAAACTTGAAAGAAGCCATTTTTTTTTTTTCAATACTTCTACGTACAACTGCCGACGCTGGTTCCGTGCCGAACCGGTAGCTGGTGTTTAATTAAAAAAAAAACTCGAATGACATGGCAAACGGGAGGGAAAATTGAAACAAAAAGTCCCAAAGCCCTGCTAGTACCCCAGAACCCAGAGACCCATCGTCGGAAAGATTTCCTTTGTGGTCGCCGCCGTGGACTGAAGAACCGGTTGTTGCGGTCGCCGTTTGTCACACGTGCAATTCTTAGCACCGTCGACATGGATTGGACACGTTAATCCAGATCTGAGTAGTCGCAAATAGGTTCTTTCACTACCGGTTCTTCTACTATTTCTTTCTCTTCTTTTAGACTTGATTTTCTGTTGTTCTTCACAAATTCTCTTCTTTGGAAGTTGTTGTTATTGTTATTCTGCTTGCGAAACGAATTAAGAAGGTGAACTGCAAAGTCTTTTTGGCAAATATCAGAGCTAGAAAGCACTATTCTTTGTATACAAAAAGTCTACTTACAAACCCATTTGTGAATGTAAAGTTCGTATAGTTGATCATCTTTTGGACCATATTACAATTTATTATTCAAGAGAACATAAAATCTGAGTTACTTCACCAGTCTCAACTTCTTCTTCATGTATATATTTTTTTTTTACACTTCTTTGACTTTTTTTTAACTAGATTTAGAAATTCTAAAGCTGACTATAAGGGTCTTCAACCCCTATTTGTAGCAATTTGAATTATTATAATGAAATCACTTTCATATAATTGAAGAGGGATGGTACATAATCCTCACTTTTGATGGAGGAATTCCATGTACTAAACAAAAAATTGGGGATTACAAAAATCCCAAACCAAGTCCTAAACAAACTAAAACTATATTAACTATCAATACAAAAGTAAAATGTAAACTACAATAACCAATGCATCAAAACAGTAGGAGAATCTTGCAGCTGATGAATTTACAAACTCAACAAAGAGCAAGAATCTTGGACTCTTAAAATCTCTTTTGGATTTAACAAGCCATTCAAATAATGTAACCAATGAGTAACATGATTTTTTACTACCTGAGCCGATGACACTCTACTGAATACACAACTATTTCTTGACAACCACAATTTTCAAAGAATGATCATTAGTACCATAACTGCCAGCATATTAACTTGATATTTTATTTTAGAAAGTTGCCACCATTGTAATATACGTGTTCTCCATGGAAATCTTAACAAAGAGGAGTAACCAAAATTAAGTGCAAAATGTTCCCATACTTCTGTAGCTAATTTCTCATTTTTCAAACAAATGACCCAAGATTCTATCTTTGATGAATTTGAGCAGCAGACAGTGAGACACATAATAAATAATTCATGCATACTACATATTATAATTCATGTCCTTTGCACCTTATTGAACTGTTTTACTTCATTTTAGCATTGACTTATATGAAGCTAAATGCTTATTGTGTGCAGGAGATTGAATTCCATGGAGTTTTTTTCTTTTGCTTGCTGAAATTCCAGGGATTTTAGTTTCGATATTTAATGCTTGATGACTTTTTGTACCATGCTTGATAACTTTTATTTATAGGCTTTCATGAATAAATTTTTTCTTTTGTTTGCTAAATAACTTTTTTTCACTATATCCATGGATTTTAGTTTGCTAAGTAACTTTTTCACTATATCCATGGATTTTTTTTCTTTTGTTTGCTGAAATTCCATGGATAGAATAGCATTTCAAATCTACTAGATTCAGCAGACTTTTTGGCTTTTGTGTGATGAATTTGTTTATTGATGAAATTCCATGGATAGAATATTTTCGATCTTTGATGCTTGATGACTTTTTCTACCATGCTTGATATTCTTTATTTATAGGCTTTCATGAATAACTTTTTTCCTTTGTTTGCTGAATAAAATGAAGATGTTTGATAACTTTACTTTATTTAGACTAGGTTCAAATGAATAACGTCTTTCTTTTGTTTAGACTAGGTTCAAATAACATGCTTTATTACAATTTACATTAAGCAAATAAATTTAACCATCACGGGCTACAAGCAAACGTTTGGTTTCTTTCCTTTTTCTAAGTCAAAACTGGGCTGGCCACATGGGGATTGATCCATAACTATCTATGGGGGTTTATGTATCCAGCAAACTATTTTTGCTATTATTTTTCAAATCCAGGAATCTTATTCCCTTTATAATATGCCTCTTTATTCTGATCATAATAATAAATGCAGGATTCTTTTGGTATATTTTGGGAGAATGACAGTTTGGCAGGATTATTGGCTTCAGAACTAAAAGCTCATTCATACAAATATAAGAATGAAACATCAAGAAGAAATCACATTTGGAGACAAGGTATTATATGCTGGATGTTAAAATGTTAAAATGTTATCATGGTCTTGGATTTTAAAATGTTGGATGTTAATTGCTGTTCTTGGTCACTCTATATTGAGTTTGAACTTCTTTGAAGTGGTTATGCCACAGACATAACATCCAACATTTTAAGTTGGTGCACGTACCATGGCAGCTACCGCACGGGAATGTTCTACACAGCTTCAGGTAGTAACATCTTGTTGTCTTAAGTGTCAAACGTTCAAAACCAGCTGGTGTGTCTTATATCACTATAAATTCCCTGGGGGGTTCGAGTTTCATCTTATGTACTTGTGAACATTCTAGATACTTAAAATCTGTTGTATATCATGGAAGTGGTTTATATTGACAGCTTCAGCTGTTTTGTGGATCACTTCACTGCAGGCCCAAAAACCTCAAGGAAGGAGGAAAATACTGCTGGACATAGCGGATGAGTTGGAGAAATTTGTTTGAGATGAGTTGGAGAAATTGGCATGTCAATGTATTATAGGCTGCCATGCTGCCATGTACATGCAGGTGCAGGAGTTATGACACTAAGATTGTACTTTCTTTTGTGATTTTAAGGCTTCTTGAAGTCATTATAAGTTGTGATGTATGAATAGATATTATTCCATGAATAGATCTTATTCTTATTCATTTTGGAACCTGGAGATGCATTATTTCCAATCCTAAAAAGTTTCACATGGTTTGAAATCGTATATATTATCCCAAAAACTGCAGATAATTTGTTGTTGTCTCAAAACAGATCATCTCTTGCCGATGAGTGTGGATAGAATATTTTCCATGCATTTATTAGACACCTCCATTGATTGTTCCATAAATAGTTGTCTTTTAAAGGGAAATTGCGTGGTGCACTCAAATATTATCAATTTGTTTACTCATTGTCATCTCTCAAAATCAAGCTCTGGGCAGTTGCCATCATCTTTTAGTATCCTGGGGTAAAAGGAAATTGCCAAACGAGAGTATTTTGCTATCCAATGTCGTAGCTTGAAATATAAATTTTTCTTGACAATGATGCAACTCAGAGGAGTAATAAGACTTCAAGTGATGAAATCTCTAAGAATATATATATATCATAAATTGTAAACATGTCCTTTGTTTTAAGATCAAGTTGCAATTGTAAACATGGCTAGTTCAGGTCTTGTTTATGTTTTCATTACCCAACTTTTCATTTACAAATGATAATTTAATGGACATATACATACCCCTCTTGTACATCATAACCAAAACATAGGGGGAGTATCATTACAGTTGATCCATTCAAAAATGATGGAGTACAAAACTATATGTTATTTACATATAGTTTGTCCGAACCAAGCCAAAATCATTACATTTGCTCTCTCAGAATATTCATGTGCGGCTGAATCCAGCATAGACTGCACCAAGTGAAGATCATCTTCACTTCAACGCAGCAAAACAGCAGACTTTTTCAGCCTGAGCAAACTCTGGAACACATAATCATTATCTTAGTAGCAATATACATGGTGATCACGGCTCACATTCAAAATCTCCTTGGATCCCGCCTCTTTCATGGAATTAACGACATCATCTTGAGCCTGAAGAACTTTTATCCGAGAAGCATTAAGTTGCATTGAGTACACACTGCAACGCACCAACATAAGAATCAATTATTTATTCCTAGCGTTCCTATTAAAATAAATTACAAGAACGACTATTTTCCAAAACCTTCTTCCATACATTGAATCCTATGTTTGCAGCAAAAAAAAAAAAAGGGACTTAACAACAGCATTCTCAGCGATTCGTCACGTTCTTTTTTTTTTTTTTTTTTTTTTTTTTTTTTTTTTTTTTTTATCAATAAATAACTTTATTAATGAGAAAAGTAGGCAAAGTCCATGTACACGGCAAATATACAAGAGCAACATCTATTCGTTACATTCATCCCACATTATACAACCAACTAAACCAAACCCAAGCTCATGGAAGTCGAGATTTAACATCTAAGCAATCCGAAAAACAAATTGTGAGGAAATAAAGTAGTTGTGGGAATAAAAATGAGAAATCAAATAAGCATTCCAGGCAGAAAAAAAAAATTACATCTTTCAAACTTCGACCTGCTTCTCTTTCCGCTCATACTCTTGCCTGATCTTCTTCTTCTCTGCCTCAACAAGTTGCAACTTCTCAATATTGAATTCCTGCCACCGAGAAAAAACGATCACTTGGATGATCAATGCTACGGTCTACACGTACACGTAAGAAACCAGATGAGACTAAAATTAAAAATTTTGGGATTGAAAATGTCTGAAGGAAGTGGAAATATAGGGAAATATATGGGGATGGCAAAGGTGATCCGAATATGGGCCCACTTCTTCGGCGGAAACAGAGATCTCGTTGGCCTTCTCCTCGGCTTCCTGGAGGATGAATCGCTTGGGGTCGGAAGGGTCTTCGTCGAGTGGGAGAGAAGGAGGGATCTGAGGGGGCTTTGGGAGGGAATCGTCTCGCATGAGGTTGGGGTCTTCGTCGAGTGGGAGAGAAGGAGAGATCTGAGGGGGCTTCAGGGAATCATCTCGCATGGGTCTACTCTTCTTTGCTTTCCTTTCTTATGGCTTTTGTCTAGAAAAGGGCAGAGCAATGAAGGGGAAGATGAAATCGACGCTTACTCAGAGCAACGAAGGGGAAGCCGATGGGAATGGGGAGAAGGAGGGTCTAAATCGAGCGGGAGAATTGTTGATGAAATGTTAAAGTGAAAGTGAAGACGTAGAAATGAGTTTGAGTTTCGGGACTTTGATTTCATAATGCACGCAGAAACGACGCCGTTTAGAAATGCCACGTTAGACACGGTTGCGCCGGTTCCCCCTGGCCCCGTTGCAGGTAGAATTTTTGTTTTTTTTTCTTGGCGATGGTTTTCTCACACTGTTACTCCCAAATTAAAGTTTGCACTTAGCAGGCATGGGCAAGTTTACTTTACCAATGATTTTCTCCCATTTTGTTTCTGTTTCACTGAAACTTATACCATAAGTGAGGTCCACAGAGAGGAAATTACATTTAAAGCCCTCTTTGGATATATAGATTATTTCTTCTCATCTCAACATTATAATTTTTTAAAATTTTTATTTTAAATAATTCAATTTTTTCAAATCACAAAATAATAATAATATTAAAAAATAATATTTTATTCAATTTATCTAACATATCTAATTTCATTTTAGGCCATGTTTGGACATATAGATGATTTATCATCTTATCATTGCAACATTTTTAAATTTCTACATAAGATATAATAAATAATTTAATTTTTTAAATTATAAAATAATATTAATATTAAAAAATAATATTTTATTCAACTCATCTAAAATTATTTTATGTGATTTACTGTCCAAACAAACCATAAGAACGGTGACCAAGCTGGCACAAGGCGCATCTTGGCGCATGCGATGACTCAAGACTTCTTGACTTTTCTGTCTTGGGGTGCTGAAAAATCTGAAATAAGAAATTAACACCTTCTAGGCAACAACTTTTCAAAAGTTTAGTAAAAATTTTCGGTCGTTAAAATGAGATAATGATACATAAGTAAAATAAATTTTAATATTTATCATTTATTTAATATTATATAAAATAAAAATAATATTTACAATAGTAAAATACAAATGCCACATAATGTTTTTTAAAAAATAAATAAATACCAGACTCACATAAAAAAAATTAATTTTTTAATAATAAATCATAGTCTCTTTAAAACGATTACGCGACATTTATGTACTCTATAATTGTATATAACATTACTTTATATAAAATATTTATATAAATAATAATAAATATTATATACTCCGCTTTATACATTTTATTCTTTGATCTCACAAGAGTTTAATAAGTCCTGACTCGCTATCTACCTTTTTAGGGTTCATTTTCATTGGGTTAGTCATATTTCAACTATAATTAAAACTCAGTTAATATGTCTCTTAAAACTTAAAAGTCACACGTTGAATTAGATATATAAATTTAACGATGAGCTACAGTAACTCAACACAGTAACTTAGGCAAATGATTTATATATTATTTCTAACTCCTTTGTGAATATATTTTGTATATATTTTAATATTTTGTATTTGAAAATGAAGTTAATGCAGTTTGATAGATAGATTTTTATGTATTTTAATATATAGATTAATGTTGAAAATTATGAAAATAAAATAAAAAGTATTTAAGAAATAAATAATACATTAAGGGGATATTTGGAAAAGTTTTTCATTTCATCTCATCCAATCTCATATAATCTCATCCCATTTTATTTCCTTTCCAAACATCATTAAAAAACAAACACTTTTAAACTAATTATCATTATAACTTTTTCAAACTAATCATTATAACTTTCCAAAACTTTCAAATTTTAAAATAAAAATTATATTAAAAAAATTATATTCTAACAATATTATAAATTTATAATTTTTTTATTCAATTTTTTCTCTCTCATTTCTCAAAAATAAATAATTAACTCAAACTATCTCACTTCTATTCACAAATCATCTTACTATTATTCACAAAATTTTCATCTCATCTCATTCCCCAAGCATTCCCATAAGTAGATAAAAGATTTAAAAAATAATATTATTTTATTATTATAAAAAGTGAGATGACTAATCCAATATGTAGAAGAAATTTTGAGTGATTAGTCAAGAGCTAAAAAGGGACATAGTAGCCAAATTTGTCGAAAATTTTGCCTAAACCCGCCAAGCCCACATAAAATCCTTTTATAAACAAGATTCTAATATTTTAAAATATATGTGAATATTAATAAAATAGTTTGAATTAAAATATTTTATTGAGTTTTGAATAATGAGAGAAAAAAGTTGAATAAAAAAAATTAAAAAATCATTTGAATATTAATTTTTAATATTAATTTTATTTTAAAATTTAAAAAAATTGTATTATTTATTGTGTTTTGTTTGAGAGTTTGAAAAAGTTATAAATTAGGTGACAATTAAATGAAAAAGTTATAAATTTGAAATCAAAAATATTTTGTGTTTGAATGAGCTTTAGAAAGGAAATATCTGAAAATCCTTGTGAAAAAAAAATATTTATGGTATATTTCTCCATCCTTACTCGTAAACAAAATGACTCATTGAATTTTAAGTTTTGATTTCCTTCGGATGAACTCATACTCATTGAAGTTGCAATTGATCACTCAATTCTTCAACATTCATTTGCACACTAGGTAGCCAAATTATATTTGCAATCAAAATTATCATGGACCACATCTATTTTTAATTAAAGTACACAATATTAAGTTGGCATGCATGCATGACAAAAGCCCAGCCCCACTTATTCATGCTCAACACCATGCATGATTCGGATGTGTGTATATATATATATATATATATATATAAAACTATCGTGGGAAGAACTTGATCAAATGAAGAAAGAGAGCTTGAAGACAGAAAAGGAAATGAATTCTGAATAGTATTGAATAGAGAAAATGAAATGAAGTGCTCTCTAAGTCTGCTATTACATCATATTTATACTGTAAATGTAAAATAACATAATTAACTAACTACACTATATTGTCTATTTTAGCCTTGGCCTTTTCTACTTTTGACTTTAATTCCATATTATCTATATGTGATGCAATACTCCAACCACCCCCCCCTCAAGATGAACATGAATGTTGAGAATGTTCATCTTGCAAAGAGCATGATGAAAAGGCAATGAACCAGGTGGCTTTGTGAATATGTCTGCCAACTGTAGCCGAGAGGGAATGTAAAACAACTTGATGCGCTTCTCCTGCAGCTTCTCTCGAACTAAATGGCAATCAATTTGTATGTGCTTGGTTCTCTCATGTTGTACTGGGTTTGTGGCAATGGACATAGCAGATTTGCTGTCTGTATATAAGAGTGTTGGTTGAGAGTGATCAATCTGCAAGTCTTGTAGTGCATAGATTAGCCATTGTATTTCACAAGTTGTAGTTGCAAGAGCTCTATACTCTGCTTCAGCAGAGGATCGACTAATGGTGGCCTGCTTTTTAGACTTCCATGAAATCAAAGAATTCCCCAAGAACATTGCAAAACTTGTTATGCTTTTTTTGGTATCGATGCAGCCTGCCCAGTCACTGTCTGAGAAGGCTTTCAGCTGAAGTTCTAAGGATGAAGGGAAGAATAAACCTTGTGCAGGAGTAGTCTTTAAGTATCTAAGTACCCTCACTGCTGCTTTGTGGTGATTGACTGTTGGTTTTGCCAAAAATTGGCTCAAGACTTGGACAGAGTAGGCAAGGTCTGGTCTGGTAATTGTTAAGTATAACAATCTGCCAACCAGCTTTCTATAGGCTGATGGATCTTCATATGGTTCTGAATCATCAATAGTCAGTTTAAGGTTGGATTCCATAGGAAAAGCTGCAGGTTTGGAACCAATGAGGCCAGTATCTTGTTGTATGTCCAGTGCATATTTTCGTTAGCAAAAAGAGATCCCAGTGTGAGATCTTGCTACCTCTAGTCCAAGAAAATATTTCAATGGCCATAAGTCTTTAATTGTAAATTGATGATCCAGAAACTTCTTTAATAGTTCAATATCTTGTAAATTATCATTGGCTAATAATACATCATCGACATATACTATCAATGCCATAAAGGATGATGCTGACTTCTTGACGAATAATGAACAATCAGAGCTACCTTGACAGAAACCATAGCTGATGAGAGAGGTAGACAGTTTTTCAAACCACTGTCTAGATGCTTGCTTAAGACCATAGAGACTTTTCAAAAGTTTACAAGCTTTGTTGTTCTGATTTGGCAGACCAGGAGGCAAATCCATATAGACTTCTTCATGTAGTTCACCATGTAAAAATGCATTGTTCACATCTAATTGATGAACATGCCAATTCTTAATTGCAACCACAGCAAGTAGAAGTCTAATAGAAGTAATATTAGCAACAGGTGAGAAGGTGTCAAAAAAATCTAAGCCTTCTTGTTGAGTGTAACCTTTTACTACTAATCTTGCTTTATGTCTCTCAATTGTTCCATCAGTTTTGTATTTGATTTTAAACACCCACTTACAACCAATGGTCTGTTTATGTTTAGGTAAAGTAACAAGCTCCCATGTTTTGTTTAACTCTAAATCATCAATTTCATTTTCATAGCCTTTTGCCATTCTAGAGATTGAGCTGCCTGTTTATATGTTTTGGGTTCTAATGAAGTTGTGATAGAAGCAAGGAAAGCTTTATGAGATGATGAAAGTCTATTTGCAGAAAGGAAATGAGAAATAGAGTAGAAATTGCCTTTTGTAGAACCATCAGCAGAAGAAGTTGAAGGAGCTGGATTTGAAGAAACTTGACTACAATAATAATCTTGCAGAAACTGAGGTGTCTGTCTAAGCCGAGTGGATTTTCTAAGTTGTTGAGGATTATTGGAAATCTGATTGTTCTGAGATATAAGAGGATTTTGATGATTATCATTATGATCATCATCAATAGGTGAAGTTGATGACACAGGTTGATTAGCAACTCATGCATTATTATGGAGAATATCACAGCTGTATGGATTTTCTGATGGAGGGAATAAAAAAGTATGATTTTGAGGATCGGCTGGTACAGCTGTAAAGGGGAGAAAACTTTCATGAAATATAACATTTCTGGAGATGAAGACTTTCTTAGTATGGAGATCCATTATTTTGTAGCCTTTTATATCAGAGGGATACCCGAGAAAGATACATTTGACAGCTCTAGGATCAAATTTTTGTCTGTGATGTTGAAGTGTTGAAGCAAAGCAAAGACAACCAAATACTTTTAGATGAGCAAGCTTTGGTATTTTATTGAAAAACATTTCATATGGAGTTTTATTTTTAAGAAGAGGTGTAGGAATCCTATTTTTAATATGGTCTGCTGTGAGAACACAGTCACTCCAAAAAGATAATGGAATGTTTGCTTGAAACATTAAAACTCTAGTTGTACTAAGTAAATGTTGATGTTTTCTTTCAACTGTGCCATTTTGCTATGGGGTTTCTACACAACTTCTTTGGTTTAAAATTTCATTTTTATGGTAAAAATCTGTGAGAGTGACCTCAGGTCCATTATCTGATCTTATAACTTTCACAGCAATGCCAAACTGTGTTTTAATCATTTTACAAAAAGTTTTAAGTTGAAATGGAACTTCAAATTTTGTTTTAAGCATGTAAACCCAAGTGCAACGTGTAAAATCATCAACAATTGGTAAGAAAAAGCTATAACTTGAATAAGAAATGGTTCCAAATGGACCCCATATGTCACAATGAATCAAATCAAACATTTTATTAGACTTGATGTTTGATACAGGAAATGTTAGTTTTTTTTGCTTTGCTAAGGTACAAATGTCACATACATTTTGACAATCCATAGAAATAGAGGAATCGAGATGTTTAAGAGAAGAAAGTCTAGAAAGGGACACATGGCCTAATCTGTAATGCTATAAGTCCAATGACTTTTGAGAAGCAGCAGAAAAATGAGTGGGATTAGTCTTTGAATTTTCATAAGCATGATTGAAGTAGTATAAGCCTTGTTTCTCAAATGCAATCCCAATCATCTTCTTCATTGATTGGTCCTGTAAAAGACAATGAGTACGAAAGAAAGACAAGGAAATATTTTAATCTTTGGTTAGTTTAGATATAGATAAAAGGTTAAAGGTAAAGGATGGTACACATAAGACATTTTGCAAGAAGAGATTATTGGAAATGCAAATTGTTCCTATGTGTGTAGCTAGTATTATCTGTCCATTCAGCAGATTTATAGATGCATTTATTGGTTTAGGAGGGAAACAATAGAATAGGGGTGAACAGATCATATGATCTGTTACACCAGTGTCTAATATCCAAGAACATTTGGATTTTGAAGTGGAAGAAACTAAATTGCAAGAAAAATTATCAGAAAATTGAGAGGAAGTAACAAGATTGCAAGATGATATATTCTAAGTATTTGAGGGAGTTTGAGATGACTAAGAAGAATTGGCAATAGCTATTAGTCTATTGAAATCTTCAGAAGTCAAAGAAACCATGTGAGACTCACTACTGTTTTGATTACAAACTTCATCAATTGCAATTGTAGCATGAGCAGAATGAGTTCTTTTTCCTTTCGGTCCAGTCCACCATAAGGGTATCCATGAAGCTGGAAGTACTTATCCACCATATGTCCATTGTATCCACAGTGTGTACAATGAAGGGTAGATTTCTTGGATTTGTCTTTGGAAAATCTGTATTGGTTTGTTGCAGGATTCGACTGTTTAGCCATCAGTGCATGAGTTTCAATAGAAACTGAGTTGGTCAGCTGTCTCTGGCTTTCTTCTTGAAGTAATAAGCAAAATACCTTAGCCATAGGTGGTAATGGAATTGAAAGAAGTAACTGGCTTCTTATGGACGCAAAAGAATCATTTAAACCAACCAAAAACTTTAGAACATAATCTGATTGTTGCCTTTGTAGCAGAAAGGAGAAAAGATCATATGTACAACTTGCCATTTTTCCACAAGTACATGTTGGAAAGGGATGAAAACTGACATATTCATCCCATAATGTCTTGAATGCACTGAAATATTCAGTGACAGAGGAAGAACCCTGGTTGATGCAACTCAAAGATTTTTCAAGGTGAAAAACCCTTGGTCCATCACTTCTTAAGTATCTAGTCTTTAATTTATGCCAAAGATCAAGAGATGAATTTACATACAGTAGGCTGTTTCGAATATCTTTGAAAATGGAATTTATAAGCCAAGAAAGTACCAAGTTATTAGCCCTCAACCAAGCTATGTGAAAAACAGATGCAGAATTGCTTAGAGGTCGAATTGAACCATCTATGACTGCCACTTTGTTCTTGACTGATAAATCAATGGTGATCGAACGGCTCCAAGCAACATAGTTATCTCCAATAAAAATCTCTGAGACAAGAAGAGTACCAGGGTTATCACTTGGATGCAGATAGTATGGACTTGATGAAATATCTGATGGATTTGTGGTGACAGAATCAGTAGAACTATCAAAATCCATTTCAAGAAAGAAATATTGATGAAAGATTGAGAAAATGTAAAGAAAGAAAGAAAGATCACTACAAAATCTTGAAGAAATTGTAATGCAAAGAAGGCAAGAAATGTAAAGAGAAGGATCAAAGGATGAAAGGTAATGGATCGAATTCAGAAAGGTGCAAAATTTCTTCTCTGATACCATGACAAGAACTCGATCAAATGAAGAAAGAGAGCTTGAAGACAGAAAAGGAAATGAATTCTGAATATTATTGAATAGAGAAAATGAAATGAAGTGCTCTCTAAGTCTGCTATTACATCATATTTATACTGTAAATGTAAAATAATATAATTAACTAAATACACTATATTGTCTATTTTAGCCTTGGCCTTTTCTACTTTTGACTTTAATTCCATATTATCTTTATGTGATGCAATACTCCAACAGATGCTTCATTGACTGACATTAATGGTATTGATGCTCTCGTGGATTGACCTGATTCCAGAACCTTTGTTGGCATGTCTGTTTTACTGCGAAGGGAAAATGCAGGCTGCTGAGGTGCTTGCAGTGTAACGGAGTGGCTACTGAGTGTGAGAACTATTGACGCCATGGAGGGTATGTCCGCCGGAAATTCCTGAACACATAATAACCCAATATGGATACATCTCATGACTTCGTATCGTGAATAAGAATCTCCCAAAACTGGATCCAACAATTCCATGGGCGTACCATCCCTCCAATGTATCCATGCCTACATCAGTTTTTGTTATAATGTAGTGCAAAGATGATATTAAAGAAAAAGGAAAACAATTACAATTAGATCAAACTCACATAGCTCAGGAGGTCCTTAGCACCATCTGATTCATAGAAAGTGCTATTCTTCTTGCCACTGATAATTTCTAGAATCAAGACACCAAAACTATAAACATCTGACTTCACAGAAAATTCTCCATGCATTGCATACTCTAGAGACATGTAGCCACTGCAAACTAGCACCAAAAATAGTTAGAAATGCCACTGAAAATCATATTTGAGACAATGTCCATTAAATTGAGCCTACATTGAATTAGTTAAATACAATTCATCTAAAAGCTTAGCTACAGTAAATTCATCTCACATTCCATTGTTATTAAGCATGGGAACAACTGTAGCCAAGTCTAGTCTGTCAACAACATTTGCTTGAACACACAACAATCCAATGTGAATACATCGTATGATTTCGCTCAATGGACCACTCCTCAATGTGAGATTTATGAGATTCGCAGCTGTCCCCTCTCTCAAATTTTTCCAAGCCTGAAGATATACATTAATTCACGCATACATGTCAAAGAAAATAGTGTAGAATATTGTTGATTTTCAATTTTAACAAAGAAGAGGGATCTAATAATTTATGTATACACTCACATAGCTTAGAAGGTACTCTCTGTTCTCCCCTTCACGGAAAGATGTAATTTTTTGACCACTTACAATCTCCAACATCAGCACACCAAAACTAAAGACATCTGACTTGACCGAGAATTGCCCAAGCATTGCATACTCTGGTGCCATATATCCTCTACATATCAATATTAATAAACTCAACTTCAATTTGAAGGCAGTAGAGCTTTGATTATTATTTTCAATTGATTTGATTTCCATCTCTTCATATGCCTTTAGTGATGCAAATAACCAACATAAATCAATCATATAGAAAATGCAAAGTTGTAGTCATTAGCTGTACCCTATTTGGATATGTTTATATACTTACTAGGTCCCCACAATTCTGTTTGTACTGCCTTCAGTCTGATCCAGTACACACATCCTTGCCATGGCAAAATCTGAAATCTTAGGATTCATTTCTATATCTAATAGAACGTTGGCAGCTTTGAGATCACGATGAATAATCCGAAGTCGAGAATCCTCATGAAGGTATAAAAGCCCTCGAGCAATGCCTTTTATAATTTTATATCGACTCTCCCAATCTAGATTTGCACTCTTCTTGGGATCTACATATGCATGAAATCGTACTCGATCAAATATTTAAAATTTATGATCTTTTAAGCTGGAAATGAATGAAATTATCTTCATCGCAGTGTAAACATAGAATGCAATGGTACCAAATATATAGTGATCAAGGCTTCTGTTTGTCACGAACTCATACACAAGAAGACGTTCATTCCCTTCCAAGCAAAATCCAAGGAGCCTAACTAAATTCCGGTGTTGGAGCTTGGCCACTAATACAACCTCATTCTTAAATTCCAAATCTCCTTGTCCAGAGTTTTTTTATAGTCTTTTTACTGCTATCTCTTGTCCATTGTAAAGCTTACCCTGAATTTGTGGGGGAAAAAGGCACAAATAAAACAATTCGAATCAATTTTCAGGAACAAAATACATTAGTTTGACAAATTCTGAAAGATGTTTGGTAAGACTTTTCATTGTCATGTTGTTTTCATACCTTATAAACGGGCCCAAATCCCCTTTTTCCAAGCTTATTTGCATCAGAAAAGTCGTTTGTGGCAGCTTTAATAACGTCGAAATCAAATTGCAGGGATTCCACGTTTCCCATTTCATCGATGGCTTCAGAAAAGGAACCACCGAGTTCATACATATTCGAATGATATATTAATTTGCTCCATATGGAAAGCATACAACAAGGTATGGCATCTAATTTAATTTTTGGGTTCGTATGATCTCTAGTAACTAATAACAGAGAGTGGAACCATTTATAAGAAAAAAACATTTTATTTTTCCTAAAACCCAGTGTACGCGTTATCCAAGTGCAAAAAGAAAGTCATGAATTTTTGGAACTGTGTTATATAATATAGGAAAATAGCCTTCAAAATCTCAAAAATAAAGAGGAATACAAGAACTAGATCTCAATCCATCTCATTTTATTATTATAACTTTTATAAATTTTTACATAAAATATTATAAACAATTCAACTTAAAAAGTTGAATTGTTTATAATTCTAAAATAATAATAGTATTAAAAAATAATATTTTAACAATATTTTATTTTCAACTTTTAACTTTCATCTCAACTCATCTCATCGCAACTCACTATGCAAACCAAAACTACGCAATTCGGTCAGTTCCAATGAGGTTTTGGGCAAGAGGGTTCCAATCTTTAAATCCGGCCCCACGCTCCTACTATTTCTACAACTTTCTATTTCCTTCGAGAATGAACAGTCCAAATGATAGTATAAACTTTAAAGAAAAATGATGGATACAATACTTTTTCACAACATATTTTTTAATGATTTTTTAAAATGAGAAGTATTATTATAAAATACCATATAAAAGTTACACCACTTTAAAAAATACCCTCATTTTACATTATGTATTGTGAAAAGTATTGTAAAAAGTGTTGTGTGTATCATTACTCTAATTTTAAATAGTTAGAAATGCCACTGAAAATCATATTTGAGACAATGTCCATTAAATTGAGCCTACATTGAATTAGTTAAATACAATTCATCTAAAAGCTTAGCTACAGTAAATTCATCTCACATTCCATTTTTTTTTTAATAAACTTCATTCATAAACCATAGACCATACAAAATTTATCCTCCAAAACAGTAGATAAGACCTTAACAGGTCCATCTTCTAACCAAACTCTCTCACTTTCTGCTCTAATAGCCAACTTTGCTGTTGCATGGGCAGCTTTGTTGCCAGACCTATGAACAAAAACGAGCCTCTACACTGGTTTGCTTCCCATCACTTGCTGCAGGTCCTTTGTAACTTGGCCAAGCCAAGAATTATCCCCAGTCTTCAGGTTGACAGCATCAATAACAGCCTTGGCATCCCCCTCGAAGACAACTTGATTTAATCCCAACTCAACACACAGATCCATAGCTCTATAAAGGGCAGTGCTTTCTGCTTGAAAAACTGAAGTAACATTAACCTTTGAGGCAATCAGACATACTTGCAGTTCCCCTACAGAATCCCTGATGATAACTCCCATCCCCATTCTTGTTGTGAAAAACGATGACAATAACATAAAAGTAAACACACACAAAACACACACGACACAATGATTTACGTGGTTCGGTAAATTGCCTACGTCCATGGGAGCTGCAGAGGATTCTTATTTCTTGAGGAATCATAATACAATAGTGTTGGGCGACTACTATTCACTCTGTACGGCCACAAGTCAATAACAAATCATATTTATACTTCATGCGGCGGTTCGCTCGAGAGGCGTGTCGAGGGCGCATCGAGCAAACCTGTTTCCCGCAATAGCTCGAGCCATGTGTCGAGCAGATCTTTGAGCGACCTTCTCTGACTTCCCTCCGCTCGAGCGGTCTGTCGAGCTGACCTCTCTGACTTACCTTCACTCGAGCGGTGGACCAGTTTTCACAATACTTAACAATTCTCCCACTTGGAAACTAGTACATCCACAATATCGCCCTCTACCTCAAACATGATATCTTCCACCTCTGCAACTCACTACCCCTCTCTTCACACTAGAAGACAAACTGAAGTTGCACACAACTTCAGTTTCTCAAGTGTAACACCCTTTGTCAACATATCAACAAGGTTCTTACTTTCATAAATTTTCTCAAGTAACAATTGTCCGTCATCTAACAATAATCATATAAAGTGATACATGATCTGAATGTGCTTAGTCCTGGAATGAAACGCTAGGTTCTTGGCAAGGAATATGGCACTCTGACTGTCACTGTAGAGAGTGCCCTTGATTCTTTTTACCCAATTCCTCCAAGACGCCTTGTAGCCAAATCATCTCCTTTGCAACTTCTGAAGCTGCAATGTATTCAGCTACTGTTGTCGATAAAGAAGTTGTCTTCTGTAGATTGGAACCCCATGAGACTGCAGTACCACCCAGAGTGTAAATAAACCCTGTGGTACTCTTTCTGCTATCAGCACCTCCAGCTAAATCAGCATCAATATAGCCCTGCACCTCTAAGCCCTCTCCTGAGAAACACAAGCACATTTCTGAGGAGCCTTTTAGGTACCTCAAAATCCACTTCACTGCTTTCCAATATTGTCTTCCCGGATTACTCATGTATTTACTCACAACTCCCACTGCATGGGCAATATCTAGCCTAGTGCAAACCATAGCATATATAAGTGAACCAATAGCTGAGACATAAGGAACCTTACTCATGTAATCTTGTTCCTCTTCTGATTGGGTGATTGATCCTTGCTGAGTCTGAATTGACTACCCAAGGGTGTGCCAACTGGCTTGGCCTTGTCCATATTGAACCTGCCGAGTACCTTTTTCACATACTCAACCTGTAAGGACCTCAACATGCCTCTGACTCTATTTTTGACAATTGTCATACCAAGGATTTACTTTGCAGCTCTCAAATCCTTCATTGCAAAGTTCTCTGACATCTGCTTCTTCAAATTATTGATCTCATCAATACTAGCCCTTGCAATAAGCATGTCATCCACATACATCAACAAAATAATGTATGAATTGTCAAAATGTCTAATATAGCAACAGTGATCTGCCTGACATCTGATGTATCATGTCTAGGAGCTTGCTTCAGGCCATACAAGCTCTTCTTCAGTCTGCAAACTGAACCTTCCTTTCTCTGTACTATAAACCCCTCAGATTGGTGCATGTAGATGTCTTCTTCAAGGTCTTCATGAAGAAAAGCTGTCTTCACATCTAACTGCTCAAGAAATAGATCTTCAGTAACAATCATAGCCAAAACTAACCTGATAGTTGTGATCTTTACCGCAGGAGAAAAGATTTCAGAGTAATCAATACCTTGCTTCTGCGGAAAGCCTTTTACAACAAGTCTGGCCTTGTACCTCTTACTGCCATCATGCTCAGTCTTCACACGGTACACCCATTCGTTGTGTAATGCCTTCTTCCATGATAGAAGTTTTGTCAACTCCTATGTCTAATTCCCTAACAAGGAATCTATCTCATCTTTCATGGCTAACTCTCACTTGCTAGAATTCTCATCTTGCAAGGTTTCCTCATAATTCTGCGGTTCTCCACCATCTGTCAATAGAATATAATTCAAAGCAGGTAAGAAATGCTGTGGAGGACGAATAGTCCTAACTGACCTGCGAACTGCAGCTGTTGGAGTGGACGGCTCTGGATCTAACTGCGAAATAATAGGAGTGGGTGTACTGGACCCACTCTCCCTGTCACTCACATCTTTACACTAAACTCAAACTCTTGAGGAGCTACTTTAGCAATTGTACTAGTCTTATTCTTGTACACAATCTTCTTATTGAAAATCACATTCATGCTTCTTATAATCTTCCGACCCTGATCATCCCAGAAACGATAGTCAAATGTCTCGTCTCCATAGCCAATGAAATAACATTTCCTTGACTTAGCCTTAAGTTTACTACGAGCATCAGAATTAATAAGAACATAAGAAAGACAACCAAAAGTTTTAAGGTGAGAAAATTTGACATCTTTCCCTCTCCAAGCCTCCTCAGGCAATCCACAATCCAACGAAACTGATAGCCCTCTGTTTATCAAGTAAACGGCAGTGCTGACTGCATCTGCCCAGAAAGTAGGTGGTAACCCAGCGTGCAGCCTCATGCTTCTAGCACGCTCATTTATGATTATATTCATACGTTCAGCAACTCCATTTTGCTGTGGTGTCCTAAAAATGGTCTTCTCCATTCTGATACCCTGAGTAGTACTCCTTGAACCCACCATCAATGTACTCACCATCATTATCAGACCTCAAGCATTTCAGTTTCAAGTCTGTCTTTGTCTCAACCACGGCCTTCCAAATTCTGAACACATTTAATACATCAGATTTATGCTTCAAAAAATATACTCATACCTTCTTGCTGTGGTCATCAATGAACAAAACATAGTAACGAAAACCTCCAAGAGATGCCACTGGGGAAGGTCCCACACATCTGTGTGCACAAGATCCAGTTTTCCTGTCTTCAGTGTTCTACCACTTTTCAAGAAACTGACATTCTTCTGTTTTACCATAATGCAACTCTCACACATACTGAGATCAATTGACTTCAGTTCTGGTAGCTTGCCTCTAGACAGAAGTTCTTTCATGCCATTTTGACTCATATGGCCAAGCCTGCAATGCCACAATCTGCTGTACTTTCTACAACTGTATTAGTAATAGAATTATTCAAACCAGTAGTCATATAGAGTGTCTCAGTTTTCTTACCCTGAGCCAATACCAATGTCCCTTTGGTGACCTTCCAGGTGCTATCTGAGAAAACTACTAAATTGCCACAATCATCAAGTTGCCCAATAGAAATGAGGTTCTTCTTCAACTCAAGAATGTGTTTGACTTTCTGTAAGATCCATTTGTTCTTGTTAGGGAGTACAATGTCAATGTCTCTTATCCCCACGATGCTCAAAGCCTCCCCATCAGCCAGGTACACCTTCCCAAAATCACCTGCAACATAGTTTTGCATTAACTCCCAATGGAAGATGTATGAAAAGAAGCCCCTAAATTCAGTACCCAGTCTTCAACTGGACTATGAACTGCAAGCAATAGTGCATCCTGTACTTCTTCAGTTACCACATTAGCACTATCATTCTCGGTCTTCTTGGGGTTTCTGCAGTTCTTCTTTATGTGGCCAGCCTTGCCACAATTCCAGCAAGTTGCCTGCTGACCAAGCATTGACTTGCTCTTGCCCCTATCTTTTGATTTTGACATGTCTCTGTTTGAGTTCATGTTTTGTGCTCTCCCCCTAGAGTCAAGATTCAATGCTGAACTCGAACCCGAGGTCTCACCTGAATCTCTCTTGCGCACCTTCTCAATCAAAATAAAATCACGAATATCATCATATTGCAAATTTGACTTACCGGCAGAATTACTGACGGCCATTCTCATGGTTTTCCAACTATTTGGCAGTGATGCCAATAGTATCAGTGCACATATCTCATCATTAAATTCAATTTGAACAGACGACAATTGATTTGTGATAGTATTAAAATCATTCAGATGTTGTGCAATAGACGTACCATCTGCCATCTTCAAATTGAATAACTTTTTCATCAAATGTACCTTGTTATTCGCTGACGACTTTTCATACATACCTGACAAAGTCGCTATGAGATCTGCAGTCGTCTTCTCCTTGATGATGTTGTGAGCAACGGATCTCGACAGGGTTAGCCGAATAACCCCCAAAACCTGTCGATCCAACAAGTTCCAATCAGCAACTGACATGCTGTCCAGCTTTATCCCCAACAGTGGAACATGAACTTTCTTCCCATAGAGGTAATCCTCTATCTGCGTCCTCTAGTATCCATAATCCGTGCCATCAAACTTCTCGATCCCTGATACCTTCACATTTACTCCAGCCATCGTTTTTTCTCATACCCGACCCTGTCTTTTTATACCAATTGTTGTGAAAAATGATGACAATAACGTAAAAGTAAACACATACAAGAATCAATCACACACGATACAATGATTTACATGGTTCGACAAATTGCCTACGTCCACGGGAGCTGCAGAGGATTCTTAATTATTTCTTGAGGAATCACAATACAATAGTGTTGGGTGACTACTATTCAATCTGTACGACCACAAGTCAATAACAAATCATATTTATACTTCATGCGGCAAAAACCCTAATTTTAGCAGAATTAGTGATGTTCGCTAGAGCGGTGTGTCGAGCGCGCATCAAGCAAACCTGTTTCCCGCAATAGCTCAAGCCATGAGTCAAGTGGATCTTCGAGAGACCTTCTCTGACTTCCCTCCGCTCGAGCGGTCTGTTGAGCGGTTATCGAGCGGACCTCTCTGACTTGCCTCTCTGACTTGCCTTCACTCGAGTGGCTAGAGACTTTTCTCGAGCGGTGGATCAGTTTCCACAATACTCAACACATTCTGCCATTGTCTTTATCAAAAGCAGCAATGAAGTTTACTTTGAAATAAGGCCACTCAAGTGGAACCCAGTTCTAATTAAAACCTCTTACCTGATCCCCTTCAGCTCTAGCATCACCCTTCTAAGAGACCTCATTGAATATGGTTAGATAAGTCTTAGCCATATCTAAAACAGTAGTAGGGCTTTTAAACTAAAGTCGTGTGATGAATGCCTGTGAAATTAAAAAAGTAAATAAATAACTTATTGAAGCTTTCTTTAAGCTTCAAGGGAGTGGGAATAATATTTGGACATACGCTTATAATTTTTTCTTTTTAAATAATATTTAATTTTGCTAGAAAATTACCATACATAGAATATATTAATAATATTTTAGTATATATGGTAATATGACTTATTTTCTACGGTATTTAATTTATTGTGTAAATCAATCAATATCAATTAGTATCGTTAATGGTTTATTATATTTTCAACTTTTCTCTTTTGCTTCATTCCCTTATAAATAAGGACATATCTTATGTATTCAAATAGAGTAATAATACACACAACATATTTTTACAACAATATTATAAGATAAGGGTTATTTTGTAAAATTATGTTACTTTTATTAGGTATTTTACGAAACACTCCTCATTTAAAATATATTTGTGTAAAGTCTTTTGAAAAATATTGTATGTAAATCATTTTCCATTCAAATATAATTGACAATAGAAAAGGTAAAGTCTTCAAAGTCTCTCTCTCCTTCTCCCGGCCCTTTCCCATCTCTATTTTCTATTTTAATTTTTATTTTCTACAAATCTTATAAAATTACTTTCTATTCCATGTACAGTTATAAAATAATATTAATAAGAAGAAATTGATCATTTCACTTACCATTCTAATTGGGAGATCATAATGTCCTTTTTTAATAATTTTTAGTTGCATGGATGCATATATAGGAAGAATTTAATTTATTAAATGAATAAATATAGCGACCCTTAGCTAGGCATGCAATATTGGCAGCTAACCGAATTAGGCTTTGCTGGATAAGAGATGGCACAAGTACTGGAACTAAACGAAAATACAGACTATATATGTTGAATGTTCCCAATTGTGATCACAACACAAGTGCCAATTGAAACTGGTGGACCAATCGAAGATCAAATTAACAAACTTTTCTTGCAGTCCAGAATAACGTGAGCACGTACGGAATGTTTGGGTTTTCATGTTAATTTTTATATATAGTTTAATGAATTTTTTAAATTAATTTGACCAATTAAATGTGAAGCTAATAGCTGGGAATGATCAAGTGGCACTTCGGTTAAGCATCACTTGCAAACGGAAACATCTGATATTCCGATCGAACAATTAAAATTTTCTGTTTAATTGGAGAAATGAATAAATTATTATTTCGAGTAGAAGCAAATGAATGCTGATTTGTGTATTCGTGGTATGCATGCATGAATTAGGTGTGTAGTTGGATTAATAGTTTTAGCATCAAATATAAAGTTTCTTAATTTCTAAGTTGACGAGGAAAAGTAAGCCAAATAATAAGAAGAATAAGAAAAGTCAGCCAAAATAATAATCATATCAAGGTACGTACTAACCATAATTAATTAAGCTGCATGGACCTCATAAGTGGCTTTTAAGGGTTAAGAATGTTTGGGAATAATTCTCACCACATCCTATCTTATTTCATTCTATTTTATTTCTTACTCAAACATTACTTAAATACAAACACTTTTAAAATAATTATTACAATTTTTTTAAGCTAATCAGTACAAATATCTCAAGCTTTTAAACAAAAAAATAATAATAATAATTTTTTAAGATTTTTAAACAAATATTATATTCTAACAATATTTTAACTTTATAATATTTTTTATTTTTATTTTTTTTTTCAAAATTTAAAAAATACTTAATTTAAACTATTTTATTACTATTAAAAAAATATCTAATAATTAGTATTCACAAAATTATCGTTTAATCTTTTCCCAACAGCCCTAGTATTTGTATACTTTTCCAACGAGGTTGCAGGGTGGATCGGTCAATAGCCCATCCATGAGGCCACACTCATTTACTTTAAGTTGACTACGACGGCCCCACACTTTGCAAGTGGGAGGAAACTAATTCGTTTTCAGGATATTTTGATCGAATGGTTAGTTGAGTACATAATAGGACCAAATTTCAATATTGTCTGAAGAAATGCTTCAAAGTTCCACCTTTCATCAGAACAAAAATCCCTTTCGAACTCATTAAAACAATGTGATACGGATGGAACTAGGATTTTATTACGATAAAAAGTGATAAATTGTGATCCACTTGTAACACTCTTAGTGGATTAGCCATAGTCCAACTTTAGTTAAAATTTAGCTAATATACCCTTTAAAACCCCCCACATTAGATTATACATTGGTATACAAATTTGACTATGAGTTATAGTAGCTCAACAAATATATTTTATATCATGTCTCACTCCTCTTAAATTTGTAGGAAACAAAACTCTATGTTTCCCTCCCGTGCGAAGCATGTCCCCATTCTCTGTCACTCCAGAACCTTCTTCCTATTCTCTTTCCCACTCTCGAAATCTTCCACCCCGCATGAACATTATCTCTCTCTCACTCTCGAAATACCTATCCCCATTCTCTCTATCACTCCCAAACCCTCACCCTCGCCATCACCCCTAAAGCCCTCCTGAAATCCTCCCCCTCGCCCTCACTCGAGCGAAGCCCCTCCCGAAAACTCTCAACCCTCATGAAGCCCGTACCGAACCATTCACCTCCCCCTCTACCATTGAGCCCCCGTGAAGCCTCTCCTCCTTGACGACATCTCTCTCCCTCAACGACAACTTGCTTGTTAACCATTCATTATACTTTATCTCTTCTACTAGCTGTCCCATTAATATTTCTTTCATCTTTAGCTCCTATTCATTGCATATTAGCATGGTTATTAATGTGATTTGTAAAATTTCTTGCTTATTTTCTTGGTTATTAGCATGGTTATTTTTGTAATATGTGATTTGATGGAGATGGGCATGTTGATTTCATTTACCCCAATAGCAAAGGCCTTGATTATAAAAAATGTATCATTTTTAAGTCCTTTGGCTTGGGATTTTCTGGCCTAACAATGAGATGCTTTATGGTTGCTGTTTTGGATGCTTCATGTGTGGTGAATAATGAGAAAAGTTATTGTTATAGACACATTATATTCAGTTGATAATTTTTTTATCTCACTATTTTGTTGGAAGTTTCTTTTCTCATAGGTGTTACAGTGTGATATTGTTAGAAATAGGGTAGCAGAATGACCATTGTTCAAGATTCGGTACCATATCAGTTTAGGACCGGTTTTAGTTCTTAAGAACCAATATCGCACCAGATTGCTTATAAAGATTAATTCTGGTCTAGTTTAGTTCAACCGATTTTTCAAATTTTTTTTATACCTTTGTTGCTATGTACAACTAGGATTTTCTTCTTTTCTTTTAAGAAATGCTAAATAAACTGATAATTTGACCAATGATTTTTTAAAAAAATTTTTTTCCTAATGATTAAGAAATTAATTATCAGTGAATTTATGTTTTTTTTTTAAACGTTTCAATATTTTTAAAAAATTGTAAAAGGAAAAAAAATAAAAACAAATTACTATTATCGGTCAAACAATTGGTAACTGTTACCGGTAGCATGACTTTTTTATTATTATTTATTGACATTTATTTTCGAATAAATAAGTATATTCTTATTTTGTTTTCTGAAGAGTGCACCTAATCTGCTACGCAGAGATCAAATCAAAAAAGGTACTTGACCTGCTTCAGCCACTCTGGTTGACATGGGTGAAGCAGACCCTTCTTTCTCAGTGCAAATGCTTTGCGTCTTCACCAACTACAAAGAAAAAGGTAAAATTTAGTTAAAATTATTTGTTTTATTTTTTATTTTTGTCATTATTTTCTCGGGTGACGAAATTGTAAAACCCGTTATCGATCTCTGTGTCGGAATTTGAATACATGGAGGACAGGACGCCAACGAGATTTGCCCTGAAGGTTCACATGTTGCTAAGCCGTGGGAGCAACAGGTACGGAGAAGAAAAGTATTCTCCAATTAACACATCATAGCAGGGGCGGAATTAAAGATTTGGTGCGTTGTAACTATTAGCAAAGTGCATCGTATATTGGGGCGAGTAGAAGATATTTAAAGTAGTAAAATGTACCATCGGTATTTAATATTAATTATATAATATTGTTATTTAAAAATAAATTAAATTATTAAAACTATTTATTTAAATCTCTCACTTGAACTCTATCAAACTCAAATGAAAAATAAAAATTAAGATAGAAATAGGCATATAAGATTTTTTTAAAGTAAATGATAAAAATTAAATAAATAAAGATAAATTTTTTTGTTAAATCTAAGATTGAATATTGTAAAGTCTCTATAATATATATAGAAATAGCTATGTGAGATTTGTTATATTCACTCTTAATTATTAATTCGATGATAGTATATATGTACTTACTAACAAAACTAATCCAAACAAATTAGCTAGTAGAAAACTTAAAATGAAAAGTATAAATAAATAAAAAAAATGAGATTGTAAATTTACTAAATAGCTTATAAAAAGAGATCAAGATATTTTATTGCCTCTTCTGAGATGTAAAAAAAAAAATGAGAATGTGAGATTTTATTAATGGCAAAAAATAGATATAATTATGAAAAAATTATTAAAAAACTAAAAGAAACATAGACAACTAAATACTAAATGAGATTTTTGAAAATATTTGAGAGAGGGTAAATTATCTTTATATTAAGATATCTTTGAAAACACAATATACTAAAGCATTTTTTGAAAATTTTGGGAATCCCAACCACCAACGTATGTCCGCTCCTGCATATTGGTTGTTCCATCTCTAGTTTACAAATTGAAAGATTCCAACGAAGGAAAGGTTTGAACTCATATATATGTGATTCCCGTAGTTTTAAAAGAATTCAAGCACTGAAGTCCAGGGATGCTGAAATCTCGAGTCTGTAAATTAGATTAAAAGATGGTCTTGAAGTATATATGGACTAGCTAGCACAACACGCGTGATGTCATGCTTAACAAATGTAATTCTGCACAGCGTCAAAAGCACCCATTGTATGTCTCTTTGAAGCACGAAGCAAGAAAAAATATGCAGTGTGCTTTGTTGTCAAAAAATGGTAAATTAATATCACAAATCTAATTTAAATACCCTCACAAGTATCCGTACTTTTTGTCACAAACAAGATGATCATCTTAATCAAGAAATCGAAAGGGTTGGAAAGCCTTTTCGCTTGTCTTAATAGATAATATATTGGTCTCTTAATTCTAAATTTGAACCTTATAATCTCTGAAGTTTTCACCATTTATCAAAATTATTCTATTTGTCGTTACATTCACGTCAATAAACCACTAGAAACGTCTTGTCAGCTCCAATAATCCGGGCCAGGTTTCGGACCGGGCCGAAAAAAAACGGATGAACAGTCCTACACACTATATATATAAATATATATAAATAAGTACACACCAATGCACCGTCTTCATTTATAGAGAAAATGCTTAAGAAATTGAAAAACAGGGGGTGGGGGATGGGAATCTTGAACCAGTAGAATTGCATTCCCACTAGCTTCCATTTAAAGTTAGCGACCATCTAGCTCAGATACTGAAGCTTCATTTATTGAGGCTTGGATAGATCTACTTCGATGCCTATTTGTTCTTGTTACCCCAACACCGTTCTCCGATTGGAACGACACATCTGATTTAGTGCTGTGCATAAGAAATGCAGGTCTCGAGGGTACTGGCAGAGTAACAGAGTGACTATTAAACATGAGGACGACTGTAGCCATGGTTGGTCTGGCAGCCACATTTTCTTGAACACATAATAATCCAATGTGGATGCATCTCATTATTTGAGTTGTTGACCTGGCCTTTAATGTGGCATCTACAAGATTTGAGGTTGTCCCCTCCCTCCAGTTTTTCCATGCCTGCAGGATGGTTACATTGGGAGACACCACAATAAGCACAGAACATTCATTTTATTTTTCAACATCATATGACTTACCATTTGGTCGGACTTTGAGATAAAAAGGAAATGCATATAAAAAAGAAAATATTTGCACTTACATAACTTAGAAGGCCGCCAGCTTCATTCTCTCCCTGAAAACTAGAGTTATTTTTTTTACCGCTCACTATCTCTAGAACTAACACGCCAAAACTAAACACATCAGATTTTACTGAAAATTGTCCGTGCATTACATATTCTGGAGGCATGTATCCGCTGCAGGTGAACATTATCAGCAGCATTAGTTTAAGTTGAAGGACATCATAGCTTTTGGTACATGTAGTTTTTTATGAAGTTCATTCCATCTTATTTATTGGAGATGGTTTAAAGGACCTCCTTGTTCATGTTTGTTTCTATGACACAAACTGTAGGTGTTACTTGAGTTATTAGCTATAGATTATGTGGATATACTTACTAGGTCCCCACAATTCTGCTCGTGTTGCCTTGAGTTTGATCTGGTACAAATAATCTTGCCGTGCCGAAATCTGAAATCTTTGGATTCATATCTGCATCTAACAAAATGTTGCTAGCCTTGAGATCACGATGAATAATACGAAGTTGCGAATCTTCGTGAAGGTAAAGAAGTCCTCGAGCTATGCCTTCTATAATTCTTTTACGCATTTCCCAATTCATTAGTGCACTCTTGTTTGGATCTGCATATTCATGCAAATGTACTGTGAATTATATGTTGAAGCAATTTACGTGGAAGACAGGACAATTCCATTAAAATGTAATTACTATGAATAGAACTTGGGATTTGAGAGGAATGGCAAACATACCAAATATGAACTTTTCAAGGCTTGCATTAGGTACAAACTCATAGACTAGAAGTCTTTCCTTTCCTTCCAAACAGAATCCTAGGAGCCTTACCAAATTCCTGTGTTGAAGCTTAGCCACTAACTTGACCTCATTCTTAAATTCTAGATCTCCTTGTTGAGAAGCCATGGACAACCTCTTCACAGCTATTTCTTGTCCATTTGGAAGCTCACCCTGAAAGATATGAATATACCAAAATCTATCATATATAACCTCAACATTCATGATATTAGATTTAACTAACTAATTATGAGTCGATTGGGTCTCATTACCTTGTAAACAATACCAAATCCACCTTTTCCAAGCTCGTTTGCAGCAGAAAAGTTGTCCGTAGCAACTTTAATTGTCCCGATGTCAAATTGCAAGGAATCAGAACTACCAATTTCATCCACGCCTTCACGTAAGAACAGGTTATACATCTGAATTAGATTAGTGAATCGCGAGAATAAAGGTAATGCAATTATGTAAAGAAATGCAATTAACTTAGATAAGATCTTCCCTAGAAATTATGATAGCAACAATGTAAAATAAACAAATAATTAACTTACTTTCAAGTTTGTCCCTTGGCTTCTTCACTCTTAAATAGAAGTGGTAGAAACATGACATGCAGAAGATTAGTACAGCAGAAACAACAACCGACACCACTATAGCAATTGTAGTTCTTGATGACTTACTGTCCTTCCCTGCAGACACCAGAGTTCTACTTTTATCAAAACGAACTAAAAACTCGTTTAAAAGAGACTGATTTTGAATTAGATATCTGATGTTAGGTATAAATAAAATTGTATGATCGAGTCAGTCTTTTTCTTTTCCCAAATTCGACTATAGACGAGAGGGCATTCACCCTTCATAGTTTCGACACAATGCAAGTAGTTGAGGACCAAAAACAACTATGGATTCTTGCATTTCATATCTCTAAGTACTTTGTATTATTATTGTTGGTTTTCACTGAAAATAAATACATGTCTCTAATAATTGCATGAGTTGGTGAGAAAAGAAGCTTAATTATTTAATTAATATTTTAACAATTTTCTCACTTTTTGATCAAACTCTTATTTAATTTATTAATTCAATTCGGTGAATACTTACTTTAAATAATAATATTAAATATAATTATAAAAAAATAATATTAAATATAAGTTTAGAGAGTTCAAGTTTCGTACAAATTCTATATATAAAAAAAGACTAATTACCCTAAAAACAGAGATTTTTTCATTTAAGTAGTTCTACTGTATTTCAAAGGACTTACATGACACTTGTAAATTAAAAATTTATGTTAATGATTTTTTTATTTTAGTCGGATGAGATGTGGAGTTAGAGGGTACAGACTTGAAAGGTAATTTCAAAATTTCAGCTAGGGAGACGCCGAGACGGCCCCGCCCAGGGGACCATTCGTTTACAACCAGAAGTATGACTTTTTCTTTTTGTGGAATAAAGTTTATTTAGACAAGAAATACAGTGGTGCATAAAGACAGCTCATTATATGTAATATTCTTCTCTCAAAATCCCTTTACGGTCCATAAATGATAAAACGTTGGCACAGTAGGATTTATATACGTTGTAGAACCAAAACAGAACGAAAAGGTCGCTTACCATACGTACCTTGTGTGGGTGGAAGCAGTTGTAGTGGTGGGGGAGGAACTGGCTGCGTTATAGGCGGTGGCGGAGGCGACGGAGGTGGTGACTCAGCTGCAGGGTCATAGAAACCGTATGTCTCATACCTTAAATCACAACTGGGTGTTACGAATTTTCCTCCTACCTTTAGGCCATTACAACAATATGACGTAGATCCAGCCAACTGCTCCAGGCAGTTGTTGCAGTCAATCGAGGCCAAATCAGGAGTACACTCCAAAAGTGCATAGATTGTTTGGAAGTCTGGGCCTGCCTCGCTTCCCAGAGCGAACTTGCGAGTAGAATTTCCAAATGCGGCGCTTTTTCTTAGCCTATCTAGCAGGGGTCTTAGCACGTTGTTGAACCCTTCTACGTCGGATGCGTTTTGTGAGTTATAAAAAGCTAACATAGGCTGCGCTTCCATAACGCCAAATATAGATCTGTTTGAGTATCGTACAGAACATTTATCGGACCATTGGATTGCCTCCTTCTGGTTGGGACAAGACTGCAAGAGTCCTTGACTTGTCGAATTGATACAACTACGACATACATCCAGCGTAACGTCTCCTCTACAAAGTGCAATCGCGTTCACTTTGTCGGCATTTTCTCCGGCGGTGAAATTATAAAATCCATAATCGATCTTCGTGTTAGAAGACATGGAGGTCAGGAGGCCAACGAGGTTTGCCCTGTAGGTACTGTTGCTGGTGTAGTTACCAGTTTGATAACAGTACTGCTGAGCCGTGGGAGAACAAAATGTAAGAGAACGATGCCGAGCAATAAAAGTCGATTTGAATAACACATGATCTTCGTTGTTCCTCTCTCTTTGGCCTGCAAATCAAGGAACCAATATGATTTGAAATAGAAAGGATGGACTTGCGCTATACGTTAAAGATACCAATTTAGTGTGTGGTGTGTAGGTTTGATGCATAGCAATTCTCTTTAACATAAAGCCTAGGGGCAATTAGAAATTTAGACGTTGAAAATTCCAAGTCTCTAGTCATACGCGTTCATTGGTCATTACCCTTCCAACTAATAATGTATCTAATGATATATTAATGGTATTAGCCATCAACTGTTAATCTCCAGTATTTTTAAATAAAAATAATTTAAAGGTGATAAAAATATAATATTTTATATAATGGAATAAAAATAAGACAAAAATACGTTATAAAGTATTACTCTAATAAGGGTAGTGATATGCTTACACTTCTTTTATTACAGTACTTTTCTAAATAACTTTTTTTTTTTTTTAGTTCTTTGAATCTGGATTAAAATTTTCAGAACTTGACATTCTTTCATAATCTAAAAATAAATAAATTCAATCAATAAACATAATCATGTAATTTAATTAAAAATAAATTTAATTTTATAAAAAGATCTTCTATCAAACTTATATAATATTTTTATAATTTTATATTCAAATACTTTAATCTCATCTCATGTATATAACAAAATAAAGCCTTAATATATTTAGAGTAATGCTAGGTATAAGTCACAAATCGACAAATCCCATACAATTTCTTTGTAAAAAAGTGGGTCTCATTAATAAAGAATATTTTTTTAATATGTTTTTAAGGTGAAGTCTACTTTTTTTTATAAAAATTTACGTGAGACTTATTTATTTAGAACTTATACTCTTAGAGCATTAGTGGTGAACTCAATAAAGTTTGATCAAAATTTAGCTTGCCACTTTTCAACAACATCAAATAACAGACTCTCTAAATCTATCACTATTTTATTAAATATTGATTTTAAAATTTTCATTTATTTTAATTCAAATTATAATTTAAATATTTATTAGTGCACATTTTTTTTTTTACTAAGCCAACAACACATGTTAAAATCCTGCTTTTGTTGGACATCAAATACTTAATAAAAAAAAGTTAATAAAATAGATGTTAAAAGTTTTTCATTGTCAACATCAAACAAAATAGTGATCATTAGAGATTCAAGATGCGTACTTAAAAGCTTCATCCCAGTCAGGAATTCGGCCTGGGATTGAAGCTCATATGTTTGTGGTTTTTCTTTTTTTTTCTTCCTGCGGAGGAGAGTGGCAGACAGCAGGAAGATAACCTTGGACTATAATTACTGTTCATTTCTTAACTAAATCTTACCTAAATTTTAATTTTGCTGAATCCACTACTAATATTCTTATAATATATCCGTATCAGCGTGATTGAGGAATAACGTCATAAACAATGCACTTGTACGATTACGTTTCTCTTTCTTTTTTCTGTATCGGTAAGGTTAGGTTTGGCATATATTAATGCGTGATGGGAGAGCATTTCATTCGTTTCCAAGCCAAGGATATGTCATATATACGAAAAATCTGTACACCTTCGCTGAAATTATGAAACAAAAGAATTAGGGATAAAGAGATACTTGCATCTTATTTTATTTTATCTCAATATTTAAATACATAAATATAAATATTTTTTAATTTCAAATCTTCAACGTTTTCATCTAATCATTACTTAATTATTATAATTTTTATAAATTTTTAAACAAAAAAAATAAAAATTAATTCAACTTTTTCAAATCAAAATATAAAAATTATATTAAAAAAATTATATTCTAACAATATTTTAATTTTATAACATTTCTATTTAACATTTTCTCTCTTATTTTCCAAAATTTCATTAAACATTTTAACTCAAATCATTTCTAACTCATCTTATCTCAACTCAAATATCTCACTACTATTCACAAATTAGTTTAACTGATCAACTCATCTCATCTCAATTGACAATACAAACCATTCCTTAACATGATGAGTAATGAATTACTTTAATATATTTAAATATTTTTAAAAAAATAAAAAAATTTAAAATATTATTAAAAAATACTTACTTAATTATTAAATAAATAATAATAATAATAATAAAATATTTAAATCAGAGCGTAAGAATAAGCAGTAAAAACAATTGATAAGAGTAGCATTTTTCTTACAAAATTCTCGTTCAATCTTTTCCCAGCATCCCCTAGTTTGTGTATACTTTTTCAACGCGGTTGCAGGGTGGATAGGACAATAGCTCATCCGCGGGGCCACTCATTTATTTTAGCTTGACTGCGACGGCTCCACAGAAGATATAAAACAAGAGCTCTGAACTTCCTCGAACTTTGCAAGTGGGAGGTTTAATAATTCATTTTCTGGATATTTATCGAATGGTTAGTTGAGTTCATAATAGAATCAAATTTCAATATTGTCTGAAAGAATACTTCAAAGTTCACCCTTCATCAGGAACAAAAATCCCTTTCAAACTCATTAAAACAATGTGATACTGATGGAACTAGGATCTTATTACGATAAAAAATGATAAATTACATCCACTTACAGCATTCTTATTGGATTAGCTATAGTCCAACTTCAGTTAAAATTTAGCTAATATATCTTTCAAAACCCCACGTTAGATTAATAGACATTAATATATAAATTTGACTGAGTTATAGTAGCTCAACAAATATGTTTTATATTATTTCTCACTCATCTAGGATCTTATTATGATAAAAAATGATAAATTACATCCACTTACAGAAAAGTATACCTGTTTATGCAAGACCTAGACTATTTCAAGCCCCGAAGTGCACGATGTTGAAAATTCCAAGCAGTGGGATGAGCCTACGTACATCCGCGTTTTTTAAGTGGACCATGCAGCTGAATCCGATGCGACCATATCTTATTGCATGACTGATTCAAAGCATCTAAATATCAATACTGCTCATCATGATCATGACTTGAGTGACACTGGTTGAATCTCTTATGGAGTTGCTGTCGAAGCTTATCTACTTCTGCACCAAGGTGGATGATGCATTCCTTTTCTGAAGCTTGTGCTGCCATAAAAGCTTAACATAATCACACAACAGCTTGGAGAGCTGCATTTTCCATTTTCTGAAAACAACAGGGCATCAATACCAGGGTATGAAGAATGGGGAAGAAAATGTTTGCCCTGACTTCAGGAGGCATCCATATTAAACCCCATGTTCCATCACATCCTGGCCTAATTTACCAAACTATCTTTGTTGTAAATCCGAACACCCTATCATGGCATTATATGTTTTTAAAATGTGAACAGAAGCGGCTATAAACATGCCAACAAAACCCCAATATTATATTGCATAGGGCCCATCGATAATCACAAGAGAAATGCTGCCAACAAACTTGAAACCCAAAAACCTCAAAAAACCTTACATAAATATACCATTCACAAACAACATTAAATACCAAATACCATCAACTCATCAAACCCCAGCCTACGACAAAAGAAAAAAGAAAACCGACACAAACCATTTAGCGCCCAAAATTACAAAAGCACAAACGAGCCAAATCACTGACAAACATACCATACCTTGCAAAAATGAAAATATAGAAAAAGAAATGTATAAACCTTGGAGTAGGAACCAACGCCATAGATCTTGTCAATATCAAAATCCTGAATAGTAAAACTCTCTTGGGGTGCCTTGAAAGCAAAGGTCTTGGATCTCTACACATTCACACCATTGGAAGACTTCCCCTGAATTTTCAACTTGGAATCAAAATCCTTCTCCAGAATTGCACTTCAGTTCAAATCATATGAGCATGTTTGTGATGATCATTTTTTTTTATAAGTAAGAAGAAATATATTAGATCAGAAAAAGGGCAAGGCCCGAGTACACAGGGGTATACAAAAGTGCCTAGGTACAAGTTAAGAACGGCGAAAAGCAGCATAAAGATCATGGACAGAAGTGCCATTTAGTACAATAGAAGAGGCCCAAAGTAATAAAGTATGATAAAAAAAAAGTCCCTAAGCCCTGACGGCATATTTGTGATGATCATATCACTTCGAAAGCATTGAGAGGGAAAAAAAAAAAAAAAGCAAACTACTTTAAGCCCAGAAGTAGAAGCAAAAAGCCCAAGCAACCAGATATTCGACCAAGTGCAAAGAAAAATTGGTCCAAAAACAATCCCTATCTTTTCAAATCAACTATCAGTTCAATCATGAGAACAAATCAGAACAAAGACATTTCAAAATTCCAAAAAAAGGCAGAAAAATAAGTAAAATAAGTAAAATTCAACGAAGTCCAAAACTTATTTGCCAAAAATACCTTTCCCACTTCAACCATCCATCACATAAATCAAAATAGGTATAAGAACACTAATAAAAAAAAAACTTATTAGTAATAAGAACACTAAATAATCTCGTTGAATTCTGGTGGTTACAACGGTTCCTCATCATCCGGAATGTCCTCAATAATGGTTCTGGGTTCATTATTCTTTTCTATAATTTATATACACCGTCATTCCAAGATAGGGAGGTTAAAAAACAGGGAGAAAAAGAAAAACGAATCAACGATATGAAGTCACTAACCTGAGAATGAAGGTTCCACCAGGAGCTCAATCTTTTCTCCACGGTCGAGAACCTATACAGAAATGTTAATAAAATGAAATGGCACCATAGTTCCAAACAAACAAAAGGCTTCTTGAGTTTAACTGACAAAAGATTCGACCAAAGAGAATATAACCTTTGAAATTGACATTTTTTTACAAGTCTTTGTTGTTGACATATAGAAGAGAAAGCAACACCGCCTTACCTTCTCTATATTTTCCATCATAACTCCTTTGACTTCCGAAACCTGAGCTTTAACTTTAGCCAGGTTGCTGATCTCCTTTGGATGATCTACACAATATTGCATCTGCTCCTTCAATTTGGACCTAAATCACCAGGACCAAAATTTTGGCATTAAAGTAACTTATAAAATTTTAAAAAATATCCTATTTTACAGCAACAATATGATATACTTCAAAAAGAAGAAAAAGGGATAAGCAGAAGAAGAGGAAGAAGAAAAGATTACCCAAACTCCTTGTTGAGGTTATTGGCATCTGTTGTTGCAGCTTTCCTCCACCATGTCTCTGGGTGAAATCCTCCTTGATTCGCTTAAGGAAGGCAATTGGAATCTGCCGCCCTTTTTATTCCAGAAAAATTTACTCACTATATTTCCATCGCTTTTTATTTAAGTTAAGAAGCTAGTTCTAGCCCAAAAAAGGCCAAGTAACTCATCGTATATGCAGGTCTACATGATTTAGGTACTTTGAATTAAGCTTAAATGCCTAAACCCCAATGTACCAACTGAATGATATTGCATAGTCACTATTTTTCATTCTCATATAAGGGGAAAGAAAGACAAGCATATATTACTGAATAAAAATAAAAAATTTAAAGAAAACTTTGAGCAACAAGGACTATATCCATTCCATGGTTTTCAATCTTAGTTCTTAAGACTACACTATAAAGTACATTACATTCTGATTTTATGGGAACAAACTTCACATGACCATTTATGACATTTCCTGCACAGTTGAACAGAAAACCTTTCAACGAAACATACCTCAGACAGAAGCTCTGTATCATCCATAGCATGGAGATCCAAAAGCCCAGCACCAAAATCACCCCTAAACTCCGGAGAATAAAACCCATCAGATGTGGCTACCCCACTTGAAGTTTGGGCAGTATGCGTGTATGGTTCAGAAGCACAAAAAAAGAAAAAGAAAACAACACAAGCACATGAAAATAAAGCCATCAATAGGATCCTGTTGCACTGAAGGACCGTGGTTGTGGAGGGGGCGCTGAACCTGGCCAACTTTCTGATCTTGGTTTTGGCTGGGAGTTGAGATACCTAAGTCTTCATAAATAAAGTACATCAACAGTAGCTAACATCATCGGAGCTCATGAATAAAGAGCTTCGGTATGACAACTTTGAAGTCTATAAAAGGTTTTTTTTAGGCTAGTCTGGTATTTTTTACAAGCCTCAATGGCTCACAATTCAATTTTATGACATGAATCTAAAAACTTCAATGACTCAATTCAATCAATGGAAACAGATTTCTTGGAACATTAAAATCAACATTTCCAGTTCTTTATTACTGGGAACACATCAATCCAATAATCAATGCACCCATGCCTCCACACCAAACACAACAAAATAATCAAAAAACAATGAGCAATGCTGCCACTACGAAAATAATTTACACCAAAGATGCCTCTTCTGCATTGCTTGAGGCCAAAAGAAAGAAAAAGAAACCAAAAAAAAATGGCTTATGCTAAAGTAAAGGTATCAAGGAACGGAAAAGGACAAGCTTACTGGTATATAAAATGCACCTCCACCATAGTTTGATTGGCCTGATCCTTTCCCTCAAGTAGTCGAATCCTATATATTAAAAGAAGTTCACAATCTCTGGGTCACATCAAAAGAGGAAGAAATAGGAAAAAAAAATCATGCTAGAGCACTAGCAATAGTTTCTTTATATGCATCTTTAAAATTATCTCTTTTGAAGAATGGTTTTGTATTCGAAGAATGATTCTCACATTGATTTATGTAAATTTGAACCAAATAATAATAAAATATTATTATTTTTTTAGTTTTTATTTGTTTTCTAAAATTATTTTATATATATATATTTTATAATTAGTATCTACTTTATATTATCAACTTAATACAAATTTTATGTATCAAAATTATTTTAATATAAATTTTACAAAGTTAATTTTAATGTCTATGAGAGAGAAAAAAATAATAAAATAATGTTTGAAGAATGAACAGTGCTTCTTCATATTTGAAGAATGACTATTTCTAGTTATGTAAAAATATAAAGATGAATAAGCTAATGCAGACTTTTTTAATGAATAAGTTATGTAAAATTATTTTAATGTTTAAAGACAGATTCTTCAAATTTGAAGATAAAAATGAAGATAGAGAAACCACTGCCAGTACTCTAAAGTACAGGCAAAGAGTACATGGAGCATGAAAACTTTATAACAATTAGGGGAAAAAATATTTTACCGTCTATGGGCCACCGAAAACATCCCCAAGGGTATTCTCATTCAAAAAATTTTTACAATCTCTTACTATTCACTCACACTCTACACTTTATATTTTTTTTTCTTTTATCAAATATTTTTTACATGAATAGTAAATAGAAAATTTAAAATAGTTTAAATAGAATAAAATTTTAAAAACTAATAAAAGATTTAAAAATTTAAAAAAAATATTAAGTATGGAGTGTGGTGGAAGTTATGTAGTAAAACTCATTCCCATTAATGGGAGTATAAACATCTCACCAGCCCATTCCCACTCCATGTAATCCCCACTTTTTCTGCTAAAAGCTTCACGCATTTCAATTTGCTTATTATAAAAAGTAAACTTTCCGTCTCTGCCTTCCTTGGGCAAAAGCAAACATCTCATACTCATGTTCGTGGACAGAATATAATATATTCTTAGACATTTCAAGTGGTTGAGTACAAAATCATAAGTAACAAACAACATATCACCATATGAAAAGTTAAAATAAATCTGAAAATAATAAAAAAAGAAAAAACACATATCAGAAAACATAGCTCACAAGATTCAAAAACCGTGCTTCATCTCATTTTCTCAAATTTCTCTACAACCAAATAGAGAAAGTTAAATTATTTACTTGTAAAAACAAAGTTAGATTATTGAATAAGGAAAATACAGGTTAAAAAATAGCTACGCGAACCACATTGCGATTAAAGAATTCTAAAAGTCTAACCCACCATAGAAATGTAATACCAAAAGCAGATCTAACAACCATATTGAGATCAGCAACCCAACAATAAAATCCAACGAATCCATGGGCCATTACATCTCCAATTTCACAAACTCAAAAATCCAACCACCGAATATGATAAAAAACGTGAGTAAAAATATGTGTGTGTGGGTCATGTAGAACTCACCGCAAAGGGATTAGCCTCCTCGTCGAAAGGATTGGAGTCATAGTGACTAATTAGTTGTGATTTATTATTTCTTTTTGTTCTTTGTAAATTTATATTTTATATTGTGATGTAACAACAATATTATCTATTCTGTATTTTTATTTATTTTGTTATTTAATTTATTTTTCTATAAATTAATTTTAAAAAGTTTTCAAATTATTTTTAGCATTTATTTAGGATTCGAATACTTATATATATTAAATGTGGTTGTGAATAATGTACTTTCTATATATAAATGTTTCAGTACATTATTTTTTATCCGGGTTTGTTTATGGTCGGATATCCGGATCCAGAGCCAGATCCACACCCCTAATTGCATGGGACCTGTAGAGAGAGAAAAATAAAGATAAAATCTTTAGTCTTAAAATTTTAATATCTACAAGTTTCTTTAAATATAAACAGAATTGAGAAAATAGAGGAGGAAAAGAGAGAGAAATCGAAGGCAAATTTTGGAAAGGGTTTTGCTTCACAACTTCCATCACACTCCACACTCCACATTTTTTTAAATTTTAATATTTTTTAAATTTTTATTTTATTTTATTCTTTTTAAACTATTTCAAATTTTCTATTCACTATTCATATAAAAAATATTTGATAAAATAAAAAAATATATGGAATGTAGAGTGTGAGTGAATAGTAAGAGGTTGTCAAGATTTTTTGTTTTGGAAAACACGGACTTGACGTCAATGGTGCGAAGGAGCAGAACGAGAACTATAAAATCCAAAGTGCAAACCGAAGAACACACACTGTGACGAGGACAATAGAAAGAGGGATGCTACAGACAGGCACATATTTGTGCATGCCCGCGCACTCCACTGACACATCAATTATTATATTAAAAAAAATTAAAAAAAATAAAGAAAAGAGGCAACTATTATATTAAAAAGGGAAAGAAGCAGCCTTTTCATTCCATGGTTTTCCTTTTTGGG
The DNA here is from genome assembly GCA_003123785.1 of Pterocarya stenoptera. NCBI lineage: Eukaryota > Viridiplantae > Streptophyta > Magnoliopsida > Fagales > Juglandaceae > Pterocarya > Pterocarya stenoptera. The sequence goes on along the minus strand of QEOT01002418.1, from coordinate 338,130 downwards.
CACAGGTATTTTCACCCTTTTTGACCCAGTAGAAGAAACAAAGTTCCAGAAAATGAAACACAACGCAAGTTTCAACAAATTTCGTTCTCTTCCTCAGCTTCAGATCTTTCTGTATGAGTTTCTTAAAGGCATAAATCAGATTAAACTAGCATAAATTAGATGAATCTCTTGTAGGACTGGGCCGACTCCAGCCGGCAAAGGGAACGACATTAGGATTGAGGAAGGGGACAACAGACTGTAACTGGGAAGGTGATGATGAACTTGATTCTGGGAAGGCAACAACAAACTTGATTTGAGAAAGAAATCGGAATATTTTTCTTAGGCACCAGAGGACTCTTCGAAACGGGAATGAATTTTTTCTTTTGTTTATCTTTTCTATTTTGGGACTGGTAAGATTCAGAAGCTTAGGGATGAAGTTGAACAAAGAGAGTTCCTGGTAGAGACATCGAGTAGGAAGAGAGAAACAAAACCAAAAAATATAAAATGCATCGTTTGAAGAAGCCGAACACCTTATTTCACAAGTTTCTAAACGCACCGTTTTATTTATCTCAAAACGGTGTGTCTCTCTCCACGTCAGATGTCGTCCGCGTACAGGCCCGACTTTGTGCCTGAGTTTAGACTTTTTCCAATAGAAAACCACACCCACGGCGCAATGGCAGCAAAAACGACAGAGAAGAATCGAGAAACACACACCCCAAACCAAGAAACATAGACCGCGACCAAAACCTTTCTTCCAGACCTCCCAACCAAACCTTCTGCAGTCGATAGTCAACAAAAGAACCAACAACTCTGCCCTGTATCTCTCCCATCAACTGGCCAACACATCTTCTCAACTTGTCAAAAAACTGAAAAATCACACCAAATCTCTATATACCAAAACATCCCCTCACCTGACAACGTCATACCAAAAAACCAACCGGATAAATGGAACCCAAGAACGAAAATCGGAACCCAAACAACCAAATAAACGATGAAACCGAACGAGGAACACAAAAGCCACAGACTCGTTCAGTCACACACACACGATAAAGGACTATAGGAGCAAAAAATGAATAGAGAACGTAAAGGTAAGAGCATTGGCAATGGACTACTAGCCATTTGCCAATGCAAGTCCAAATTAAAGAAGAATAGGAGAAAAATCACTCACATCGGCCTAGCTAAATTAAACTAAATAGCTAAACTAGCTATAGTAAAGTTTAGGACCTCTCCATATCTAGCGAGCTCCTGTAGACAGTCCATATCATTTTTTTTCCTCCCGCTATTTTTTTTCCCTCGGTTTTATCCTGTCTTCATCCCCAAAATCCTCTCTTCTCCCGAACTCCCTTCTCTTCTTTCGCCCCTTTCTTCTTCAACCCGTAACTTCTTCGCCCCTTTCTTCAACCCGAGCCATATTTTTTTCTGCATCCTCATTCTTCCCCAGCCCGTAGGCGTCCCCTTCTCCAGCCCCATTCTTCCCCAGCCCCATTCCAGCGGTCGCATTCTCCAGCTCTTGACGTCGTCTTCGTGGTCTCCAAGGTAAGCCCTTCTCTCCAGCGATCGCCTTCTTCAAATCTGCCACTACAAATCTTCAAATTCCCTATATAGTATCTGCCACTACCGGTGTGCGATTTAGGTAAATGCTTTGCTATTTTTCTTTGTTTTGTTTGCAGGAAGATTTTTTTTATTCTGGTACTATCGGTTTCTTCTAGCTCTTCGGAATGGTTTCTATTTTCTTTTGGGATTGTGAAGGAACGGTAGTTTTTAAGGGTGGTTGTTGGATGTGATTTGGAATCTAGGAGCTCGAGTTTCTTCGGCTTTTCAATTTAGTTTCTGTGAATGTTAAATTTGTATCACATTGATGTACTTTTCTGAGTTTATTTGATGCTTATCAACGGAGTAATCTTAAGTGAGGGATGCTGAATAAGGAGGTTGGCTACCCAGGGAGAAGAGAAGAGAAGAAACAATTTTTTTTTTAGGGGAGGGGGTTTTGTACGAGTGAGGGATTGTTTTTGGGCCTTGTTGGTCATTTTTTGAGATGAAGTGAATCTAAACGTGCAATGTTTGTTTCTTCATATGGTTGATACAAGATTTGGTTCTGCTCATTTTATCACAATATAGTTTTACAATGCTCATCAGGTTATTCTAATTGACTCTTCAACAACATGTCAACTTTTACTTCTTTTTATTTTTCACTTTAATTTTTCCTTTCTCATTCACGGGATCCAGCAGGAAGTGCCTCAAAGCCAGGAGATGAAGATTTTTTTTTTGCTCGTCCCTTTAACATGTGCACGATGGCCTGTATCTACCTTTAACTGGTATAGAGAAAGGAAATACTATTTTGTTGGGAATTAGTAAACAAATCAACCATGAGGAATTTAATAATGTGGTTCACTTTGAGATAAGGGAATTGACTTTGTTGGGTTTGTTCTAATTGTGAATGATTGGTGTCTGTTTGGTGTATAATATGCTGCCATTTATACTGGATAGTCTTTAATATTAGCCAACCATTAAACAATACCTCAAACTCAAACTGGAGATGACCGTGAGCTAAGAATGTGATAGACCTAGAACTGGAGACAATGAATCAAACGTTGGGGGATGGTGGATCAAAGGCTGCAGGTGGTTGTTTGATGCAGTTTAGTGGTGAATCAAGTGTCTTATTGTATTATAGTGGAGCTCATATTTGTTTCTTGAGAGCTGTTTCTTCACCTAAAGTCCATTTCTTTTTTTCATCAGTCATTAAAAAATAACTTTCTATCTGGAGGAATACCAGATGCCTCTCAACAATTACTGGTTTGATGAACTTGTAGGCATATTTTCTTTTATTTCAAATAGTTGTATCTTCATCTTACTTTCTATTTTAATGGTTGTGACCAAATGTTGTGGTGCAGAGATTTGTCGAGCAACAACTTAAGTGGTCATTTGCCTCCCTCGTTTGTCAAATTTGTCACTCGATGATAGAAGGTCTTCTTATATGCTACTCCTTTGTTTCCTCCTCGGTTTCTTTCTGTTGTAAATTTGTATTTTCATTTTTGCAAGTGTAATAATGATCGCGTTTAACTTTTTAGGAAGTGGGTTTCTTCTGCTACCTTCTACTTGATTTGTCTGATGATGTTTGTGAGACCTTTATATCGCAATTAACATCCAACTTTCTTTAATCGGGATTCGTTGTTTTTTAAATTTTTATTAAATTTACAGCCAAAAAAGAGGTACTTGATCTTTTTGGTCAGTTGAATCAGCAGAAGAGTGAGGATTATGCAGGTTGAACATATTATGCTTATTTATCCTTGTACTAGTGTAGAATATTCCCGTTACACTTTTTTTTATGCATCCGATTTTTGTGCTTGTTGGCCTGTTGGTTTTGCTTGGCAGTTTCAATTAATTAAATTAAATTATAATTAACATATCATTTCGCCTTGATTTCCAGTGGAAAACAACTTTATTTACGATCTCAATAGTCAATATTTTGTTTGATAACTTTTCAGAATACTATGTCTACCTTAGAGAATCTTGAAGCCAAATTTATGCAAAGAAATTTATATTATGGTGGCCAAGTGGCCGTGGATCTTCAGCTCTAGGTTGGTGTGGGAAATAAGTCTTATAGGCACAGAGATAGGGATATGTTTGCAAAAGTTGCAGAAAATAAATCCCTTGTTTCACTTCCTGCTGACTGGTTGAGTCAATAATTTCAAGTTGGGTTCTTGTTGGAAGGGTTGGGTTAAACCTCATTGTGTATGAAATTAGTATTATTTTTTAGGCATCATTTTATTGACTTCCATTAATGACAAACTACCATGGCACCGCTTTTGCATATGATTGTTGTTCTTGTGTTTTTCATCTGTACAAACCTTCTTGTGCCAATTTAAAGAACACAAAAAGCAATTTTGTTATTCACACTAATACCCAACCTGGTGGAGGTTTCTGTGATTAAAAACCTTTCATTTATGTTACGTAGCAGTTTTGAAGGGTGCAGATCTGTATAGATGGATGAATATTCTAGTAAAAGAGCTGTTGATGGGATTGTGGTCTCTAGAAAGGGATCTGGTCTTGTGCTGAGGGATAATATATGAAATGTATTTGTAAAATATTTAAAAAAGATATTATTAAAAATAATAATATTTTTTTATTATTTACACTTTAAGATAGCTAGTCCAATGTGGACTAATATTTTAACTAGTCCATATTATGACCAAAAGACAACATTCTAGCTAAATTTTAGACTTGGCAATGGCTCTAAGAGATGCAAAAAATCAGTCGGGCAGCACACGGGAGGCACGAAGCAAACAATACATAAGTCAGGGGCATAAGGGTAATAACAGTCTCTCAGACAGGAGCAACAGTGGAACCACAACGATAATAACACTCGATCAGCAGGAGCATCAATGGAATAGGAAGTAAAAGAAAACACAAGAAAGGGGCAAAACTGTAATATGGCCAGACACAGAGGGACAGAAGTAAAAGAAGGAAGTGTCAAACAAAGATACTGTTCATTTATGGCTTTTATAGTATAAGAGAAAGAGATATTATATACATATATATATACACACGAGTCTTGCCATGCATCAGAGCAACTGTTTTTCACTTCACACTCTACAGGACTTTTTGTTTTTCTTGTTTTTTAAAATGTCAGACCCTCATCACCAAATACGACCCATCTCTCTTAGGGTTGTAAATGAACCAATCTATTTGAGCTCGTTTGTGGGACGAGCTTGAATTTGAACTCGAGTTAAGAGTTTAGCTTATCGAGTCGAGTTTGAAAAAAGAATAAAAAAAAATTTCGAGCTCGAGCTCGAATTCGAATATTTTGAGTCGAGTCGAGCTCAACAAGCAAAAGACCAGCTTGGCTCAACTCGATTATAGCCCTGATCTCTCTCATCTACGTCTCTCTCCTCAATCTCTCTTTGACCTCTCTCCTCAACCTCTCTCTCTCTCTCTCATCAAGTTGTCTGGTTGGTTTAACGAGGAGGAGAAACTCAAAATGCATAATTGGTTGACACGTAAGGTGTGAAAGTGTGAGATTTGGCACAGTGACTGTTGAGAAGATTTTTTCATATATACACACACGTACTAGCTAGCTAGATACATTGCTTATTCTCTATGTATTATTGTCTGTTTGAGGGGGGAAAAAAAGTAGAGATAAATGGTAGCGCTTTTATTTCTCACCTTTATGATCAGCCATCAATTATAGATAAATGGTAGTGTATATGTAAAGAAAAAACCAACACTTTGTTCATGAACTGAATTAGACATTTTGGTAGCTTGAGCTCCAACACTATGAAGTTGTAGTTAGCCTTTTTTTTAACGGAACTGTTGGCTGTTCAACTCCAGAATTTCAAAGATTTTTTAAAATAATGAATTTAAATCACGATCAGTAATTAGGGACCGGAGAAAAATGATGAGAATATAAAAAGGAAGAAAATAAAATGTATAAAACAAGGAAACCAATCATTTCATTTCAACGGCAGTAGTTCTCTTCTCATTTGGGGCTTCCCATACATTTATAAGTGTACGTATAAGTCGATGCAGGTGATAATAATTAAGCGAAATATTATATATCTTATATTATCCTATACATATATTAATGCTCGATTTGCAGTCTCACCATCAAATTATAAATTTGTTCGATCAATAGCTACTTAAATAGGTTATAACTTGAATAGACAAATCAATGCACAACTTTTCCACCCAAAAGGTCGGGAATCCTTGGCCTTTCGTTTTCCAAAACTATCATTTTCCTTCTACAACCTACTTCCGTACAGGAAGACATGTAGAAAAGATAACGTGCATTGTGACTTGAATAGACATGCATGTATCATAGTTGAGCAAATGCTCTTCAAATGTTACCTTGCGTCATTGTTTTCGTACTAAGAGATACATAAAAGGCTGTTAATTATTAGGTAATTTCAGAATATGAGCAAGTCTGTAGTCTCATCGATCCTATTGTAATCTCAGGCTTTCACGGGGATCAATATCTTGATCAGTGCGTGGTGTCTTTCTTGTACTAGCAAGTGAAATTTGCACAAAAACACGTACACCGTGACAACACCCACAAAACACTACCTAGGATCTAACTCCGTAATCGAAACCTCGTACTGACTCACCGGCCTGCAATCAGTGTCCAGTTTCATTGATGTGGCTAATGGAACCCCATTTTGCATAAAACTTGCTGGTTGTGTGGGCAAAGGGAGAGCAATGGAATTGCTATTAAGCATGAGAACAACTGAAGCCATGTCTAGTCTGTCGGTAACATTTGCTTGAACACACAGCAATCCAATGTGAATACATCGTATCATTTCGCTCAGTGGACCACTCCTCAATGTGAGATCTATGAGATTCGCAGCCGTCCCCTCTCTCCAGTTTTTCCAAGCCTGAAGATATACATTAATCCACGCATACATGTCAAAGAAAATAGTGTAGAATATTGTTGATTTTCATTTATATAATTCATGTATACACTCACATAGCTTAGAAGGTACTCTCTGTTCTCCCCTTCACGGAAGGATGTAATTTTTTGACCACTTACAATCTCCAGCATCAACACACCAAAACTAAAGACATCTGACTTGACCGAGAATTGCCCAAGCATTGCATACTCTGGTGCCATATATCCACTGCATATCAATATTAATAAACTCAACTTCAATTTGAAGGCAGTACTAGAGCTTTGATTATTATTTTCAATTGATTTGATTTTCATCTCTTCAGTTGCCTTTCTTGATGCAAATAACCAACATAAATCAATCATACACAAAATGCAAAATTGTAGTCATTAGCTCTACCCTATTTGGATGTGTTTATATACTTACTAGGTCCCCACAATTCTGTTTGTACTGCCTTCAGTCTGATCCAGTACACACATCCTTGCCATGCCAAAATCTGAAATCTTAGGATTCATTTCTATATCTAATAGAACGTTAGCAGCTTTGAGATCACGATGAATAATCCGAAGTCGAGAATCCTCATGAAGGTATAAAAGCCCTCGAGCAATGCCTTTTATAATTTTGTATCTACTCTCCCAATCTAGATTTGCACTCTTCTTGGGATCTACATATGCATGGAATCATATGTACTCAGTCAAATATTTAAAATTTATGATCTTTTAAGCTGGAAATGAATGAAAATATCTTCATCCCAATGTAAACATAGAATGCAACGGTACCAAATATGTAGCGATCAAGGCTGCTGTTAGGTACGAACTCATACACAAGAAGTCGTTCATTCCCTTCCAAGCAAAATCCAAGGAGCCTTACTAGATTCCGGTGTTGGAGCTTGGCCACTAATACAACCTCATTCGTGAATTCCAAATTTCCTTGTCCAGAGGTTCTCGATAGTCTTTTTACTGCTATCTATTGTCCATCGGGAAGCTTACCCTGAATATGTGAAAGAATAAGGCACAAATAAAAGAATTCGAATCAATTTTCAGGAACTAAATACAATGGTTTGACATATTTTGACAATAGATGCTTGGTAATACTTTTTATACCCTACTGTTTTCATACCTCATAAACGGGCCCAAATCCACCTTTCCCAACCTTATTTGCATCAGAAAAGTTGCATGTGGCAGCTCTAATATCGTCGAAATCGAATTGCAAGGATTCAACGTTTCCCATTTCATCCATGGCTTCAGAAAAGAAACGGCCGCCAGGTTGATACATACTCGAATGATTTATTAATTTGCTCAATATAATGAAAGCATACAACAAGGTATGGCATCAAATTTGATTTTTGGGTTCGTATCTCTAGGAACTAATAACACAGAGTGGAACCAATTATAAGAAAAAACCTTTTACTTTTCCTGAAGAAAAAATCTATTCCTAAAACCCAGTGTTACCCAAGTGCAAAAAGAAAGTCATGAATTTTCGTAAATATTATATAATATATAAAAATAGCCTTCAAAATCTCAAAAATAACGAGGAATACAAGATGTCAAGAACTATGTTGTACTTACTTTCAAAATGATCCTTGCGCTTCCTCACTCTTAAAAATAAATAAATAATACGGATGACCAGTACAATAACAACAAGAGTGGGCACAACAATGACGACGGCAGTTCGAGTTGTGGTGTTTCTCTTAGCTCCTGCAAAAACCAAAAGCACGCTATTTTTGAAAGGCAAGCCAAATACATAACTTGAAACAGTCAAATTTGTCTCACAAATCACAACTTATCACGTAAAACATAAGAAAGAAATAACTCCAAAACAGAAACGAAAAAAGAAAAGATAGGACTGGTATTGATTGATAAGAATTATGAAAGAAAATCACAATTAGAATAAAAATGAATATATGCTATACATCTCCACACCCCATACCTTACCCCTGATGTGGCTTTTATTTTACCTTTTATTTTTATTTTTATTTTTTTATGTCAGGGAACCTCTCCAAGGCAGGGTCTTTCAGACCCACCCCTAGAGAGTAACGGTCCCGCGTACCGCACTCTCGAAAGTTTTCCTACATGAAATTGATTAAATTGCTGGCTTTTTACCAAGAGTTGTGAGCCTATGGCTCCAAAGAATTGTTTGCATCCATAAGGTGTTGAACCTTGAACCTTGAAGATAGTAACAACCTAAAACCAAGCCTTCACCACTTGGGCCAACCCCTTAAGGTTATTTTACTTTTCTTTCTCTTTTCTGCTGAAACGCTCCATAGTTCCTGCTTTTTTCAACCCCAAATCCAACCTCTCATCCCTCTCTCTCTTCAAAGACTGTCCCTTTCTCTCTCTAACACAGACGCCACAACAACAAATACAAAGACAGAAGAAACATGAAAACTCCACGCACCCGTCCTCCCTATCAAATTACGAAGGAAGAGTCCATACCATCCACTAAAGGTGTAAGTCGGTCGGTTTGGACCAGAGAAACCAATCGGTACGGTCCCGACCGGACCGAAGTTGGGACCGGTCGGTCTTGGTCCAGAGAATTTCAAATTTTCGGTTTTCGATCCAGTCCCGGGGTGGGGTTTTCCCAAACCGAACCAAACATGACCGACCAAATAAAAACAAAAATTTTTAAATATATTATATATATTATTTTATATAATAGTTGTATAATTAATTATGTAATTTTCATCTAACCTCTCACCATTAACAATATAAAATTTTAAATATGTAATTACAAATTAATATTCTATTAATTAACTTATGTATAGTATCAATTAACCTATCACCATTAACTAATTACTAACATCTATATATATAAACTAATTAAAGTTATTAGATAAATTTTTTGTTACAATACCTACGTTGTAAGTAAATATAAAGCAATTACAAATATTATTGTAAATTGTAATTAACTAATGTATGATATCAATTAACTAACCTATCACCAATTCACCATTAATAATATTTAATATATTATTTTTATATAGTAATTATATAAGCTAATGATACAATTTTCATCTAATTTATTATCATTGACCATATAAAATAATATATGCTATCAATTAATAATAAATTATAAATCATATGATAATTTATGTCATTATTTGTAAATAGTTAATACATCATACATTCATACATACTCTACTATTTACACTTAATTAAATTAATTAGGTAATTTTTTTTAAATACCTAAGTTACAAGCAAGCATGAATAATCTATATATAATGAAATTATTTGATATTCATTAATCATATATAAAATGTATGACATTATTAATAATTATGCATGCTAAAGAGTAAAGTCTAAGTTAATAAATAGTAACTATCAACATCATAAATATAATTATAGTTAAATATTTTTTTAATGAATTAGTTACATAATCCACATTAATAATTTACTTAATTTTAATTTTAGGAATTGAAATAGTTTTTTAATTAATTTATTTGAAAAAAAAAGATTAAAAAATAATAATAATAATAATAATAATTGGGCCGGACCGACCGAATTGATAGCTACCTGTCCAGTCTGGTCCCTATGGATGTTCGGTCCGAGAAAATGATGGATTGAAAATGTTTGATCCGTCACTGGACCGAACCGACCGATTTACACCCTTAAACCCTTACGTCCAACTCTCTCTCTCTCTCTCTCTCTCTCTCTCTCTCTCTATATATATATATATATTTATCTTCAATGGCCCAGTTGGACCAAAATTTATGTGGAAGAAAAACAAAAAAGAAGGAAAGAAAGAATGCGATAGAAAAGAAAGAGAAGATAGATAGAAGTTTTCAAATCTCCTCCAACCAAACCAACTCTCTTGTAAAAACGTGTTCCCAAGTGGAGGGGACATTTGTACCCTCTAAATAATCAAGCCCACGGCTAGGAGGCCGGCCCAGAGTGTTAGCTTAGGATTAAGAGGGCCACGACAAAAGGCCCATAACTACAACCACGTAGCAGATAACTCCCCAAGGAGTTGGGATACAACCCACAACTGGATACGATCGTCTTAGGTAAGATAACTCCTACAAAATAGGAGCTATCCTCTCCAATTAATAAGGGATCATGGTGGACACGTACAAGAGAATGGTGACTAGTGTCAATTACCATTACGCCACGTCCATGTTCTTCTATGAGTAACCCACGAGAGGTAACAAGCATTTAACTGAATCTCATATATTCATTGTCACAATATATCTCTGACTTAAGCATCGGAATGTCCCCAGGGCATCCAATGCCGCTCCTTTGTTCGTTGCAAGTCAACCGTGTGGTTGGTGGTGTGAAACACGTCCTTTACAGTGGCGTCTTCTGTGGGATCATTACAGACTTCAATGTGATTTTTACATGCCAACCATTATGCGATCACACACAAATTGTGATCAAGAAACGAGCATGGCAGATATAGAAACAAGGTTGGCAAAAGTTGATGAAAAACTGAAGCAGGCGATGACAGTTGTCAAGCAGCTGCAAAAAGAGTACGAAGAACTGAAACGGCAGAAAGACGGCTCCCCTCCTATCCAAAAAAGGCAGGTTGAAGGAGATGCACACATCGCAAAGGGATTAAACAACGAAGAAATAGAGAAGAAAAGGATGCATGATGAGCTGTGTAGTCTGGTTGATAAGTACGAAGAGATGGCACAGAGAATGGGTGGTTCCTCTTCCGTAGAGCAGCTGCTTACTCGTATAGATCTTCCTTACAGTGAAGAAGTCATGGCAATACCACTGCCATCCAAACTTAAAGTGCTGCAAATCGACTTATACGACGGATCTAAGGATCCCACTGATTACCTTGAAAAATTCAAGGCACATATGACCCTTCACGGTTTTCCCGGGGAAGTGGCTTGTCGTGCTTTCCCACTAACGCTGAAAGGAATAGCACGAGGCTGGTTTGGAGCCCTACGTCCCAGATCCATTGGTAGCTTTGAAGAACTGACCAAACAATTCCTTACACAGTTTATGGCAAGTAGAAGGCACCGTAGGCCAACCGCCTATCTGCTAACCATAAAACAAAAGGAGGGAGAAAACTTAAATGCTTACCTGATGCGCTTCAACAGAGAAAGACTTGCCAAAGATGACCAAGACGAGAAGATCACCTTGGCCGCCCTCCTAGGGGGAGTCTGGCCTAGAAGTCCGTTCATGGCAGAGCTAGCAAGGAGAACTCCTTCCATTTTAAGAGAATTCATGGACAGAGAAGACAATTTTGTGAATGTGGAGGACACACTACAGGCTCTCCTAGAGCCATGAAAGCAAGAAACAAAGTCGGAGAACAGGAACCAAAGCAATTCCAAAGATAAAGACAAAAGAACAAGCGGTCGAGGCCACTAGGATGATAAGCGCGACCGATACGCCAGTCAGCAGGACCAAGGACGCCGCCTAATCCACCACAACCTCAACGTTCAGGAGAGCAGCAAGGTAGCTAGGAAGGAAGAACGCACGTCAGGCAAAGGCTAGCGTTACTACATGTATCACCAAACCAACTCCCACTGGACCGAAGATTGCTTTACATTGAAGAAGCGAGTAGATGAGATGTCCGGGAGTAAGGAGTTGGAAAAAATGCTGGCTAAGGGACTAGGCTTGTGGTGCACGAAGGTTGGCAAGTCAATGGACTTGTGTCCGACTGGCTGAGAAGGGGAAAGCTCAAGAGCTTGGGAGGCCTTGGCCCTTAGCCAATGCATCGCGGCCAGTCAAGGGACTGGGCTTATGGTGCAGGAAGGTCGGCAAGTTCATGGACTTGTGTCCGACTGGATGTGAAGGGGAAAGCTAGGGAGCTTCTGTCTCTTAGCCAAAGCATCGCGATCATGCATTGCACGAAGATCAGCGAGTTTGTTGTCTCGTGCCTGACTGGCTGTGAAGGGGCAGAGTTTGGGAGGCCTTGGCCCTTAGCCAATACATCGTGGAAATTCAAGGGATTGAGCTTGTGGTGTTAGTGCTTTAAGACAAAAGCGAATAAGGGTAAAATCATACTTTCATTCACATGATTGTTGGTTACATGATTGGGCAGACTCATGTTTTTTAGACAAAATATTCCTTCCTGTGTTGGGGATGCGCACGGCTTTCGTGGCCCCTCACTCTGCCTAAGCCTGTGGCGGAATTGCTGCTTCAGGTGTTCCTTTAAGGGTTAGGACTGCGGCAGCTTCAGGCTTTAGCTCCCGAGCATAACATTCTCTCTCTAGCTTTTGTTCACCGCGTATTTCCCCCACTCCCATAGGGTTAGGGAACTTCATCTTTAGATGGTAGGTTGGCGTCATCGCCCTGAGACTATTCAAGGTCGGTCATCCCAAGATTGTGTTGTAGGAGGAGAGGGCTTTCACTACGAGGAAATCCATCATAGTCGCCACCATTCCTGCCAAAACGAATAAGGTGATGGCTCCAACTAGTTGGATCATATCCCAGGTAAAACTCTTGAGGGGGGATGGAGCCGGACCCACCCAATCGGTCAAGTGTAATTCCCATCCGGATGAATGCTTCCCAATACAGGATATCTGCCGAGCTGTCATTATCTATTAGGACTCTCCTTGTTTTGCAATCTGCACGGTCACAATGAGTGCATCATCGTGGGAGCACAAGACTCCTTCTTCATCTTTTTCACTGAAGGTTATGACAGGTTGCCTTGCGTGGCTCTTTACGCTCGGGGCCACCCTGTAAGTGGTGAACACCTCCTCGTAACTGGCTCTCCTGGCGTGGGCCCTTCTTGCCGATGAGGTGACGCATCCTCCTGCGTATCCTCCAGCTATCGTGCATATCTCGCCCATCAGGCCCTCTTCTCTGACCGGGCTCCTTCGTCATGCGCTCGCCTTGTTGCGCCCATCCGGCCTCCTCTTGTTGGGGCTTTTGCTTCTCTGCGGCTGCACTTGGTCATCATATCACTGGCCGCATCTCTCGTCACCCCGCTGGTCTATTAAGGCTTCCATCTCCTCCAACTTTACCGGTGGTTGCTGGTTTTGTGATAGGTAAAATTTTGGGGGGGAGTGGAGTCCCGCCGTCGCTCGTCTTACGGGCTCGAATCACTTTCAGCCTCTACTGCCAAGTTGGTGTGGATGCACTGTCCGGCCTTTCCACCTGCGGGCTATTCTTCTTTGCGCTTAGTGCCGCACCCCTTCTTCTTGCCATCTTCCCAACTTCCTTTGCCATTTTGTCCGACAACTTTCCTGCCTACTCTATCCAACTCGGTTTGACGCAGGGCCTTCAAAGCTTAGAGTGCATCCTCAGCATTAATGAAACCGTCAGCGTGGTCCATAAATTATTTATATAAATAGAAAAAAATTATAATTTTTTATATTAAAAAGGGAAAGGGTGCGAAGCGGAGCGGGGCGGGGGCTCTGCTGGGGTCAACCCGCCCCCCACTCCCGCATGGGCAGTGCGGGGTAGCCCGCCCGTCTATGCGGGGGAAGGGCAGACAGGGGCAGGGTCCCGCTGCCCATCCCTAAGACAAAGCTGGAAACAAAACTTGATTTCCTGACTATGGGACGCGTCAACCAAAAGAGGATATCTCTCAAGCAATCCTACTTTTAGGATGTATCTTGTCATTTTTAATAATATTTATTCATATGATACTTGTCAATAATTTAAACAATAAACACTTTTTTTTTTTTTTTTTCACAATTTTCCTCTCATTCTTCCTTTTTTATTTTCTTTTGTAACATTATTTAAACAAATAAATAGTTTAAGAGGATGATGAGAAAATATATGATTAATAAATTTTTTTCTTCTTTCTTATACATCACTCAAACACACTCTTAAACTAATAATTATAACTTTTTCAAATTAATCATTACAATTTTTACAAACTTTTAAATATAAAATAAAAAATTTTCAAATTTTAAAACAAAATAATATTAAAAATTTTTTTTTTAACAATTTTTTTTTTTTCGTTTTTCTATTTTTTAGATTTTTTCTTTGGAACATAATTAATCGACAGACGGACCAGGATTTTTGTTAGAAGAATCGAGGAAACAAAGACGAAAGAAACTGATTGCTAAAATGGAAAACTAATAAACAATAGCATATGTATTTCTTTTAAATGTGAAATTGTGATATTAACGATGGCGTAAGTACCTGCACTCGGAGTACTGTTGGTATTGTTTGATGATGAAGGAGGAGGAGAAACTGGTGGTGCTAGTGGGGACGAGATCGGCGGCGGCGACGCCTCCTCTATAGAGTTGTAGAATTGATACATCTCAAACCTGAAATTACAGCTGGGTGTAATCACTCTACCTCCTGACTGCCCACTACAACATTGTAGGGTGTCTACGAAAGCCCCAGTTAAGCAGGTGTGGCATTCTTCCCGAGATAAATCAGGCGTGCACTGCACAAGTGCATACAGCGTCATGTTTTGGGCTGCGATTGTGTTATTTACTGCGTACTTACGAAGAGAACCACCTGCTGCAGCTTCATCTCTTAAGCCTTCCAACAAGGTCCTTAGAACATCATTGAACTGATCCAAATAATTGGCCGATACGTTAGTCGCGTTCCACACATAGAACCTAGGATAAGTTTCCATGAGGCCAAAAATAGAGCGATTTGAGTAGCGAAACATGCAGTAGTCGTACCATGAAATTGCCCCCTTCTGATCGGGACAGAGATATTTAAGAACAGGCGCAGCGTTGTTGAGGCAACTGCGGCAGTCCTCCGAGTTAGAATCCCCTCTACAAAGTCCGATTGCGTGTACTTCGTCAGAGTTGTTGCCATAAGAGGAATTAAAGAACCCGTAGTTAGCTCTGGCGCCGGAGGAGATGGAGGAGAAGAGGTGATTCAGATTCTTGTCATAGGTACTGTAGTAGGTGTAGTTGCCCTCGGCGTTTAAACATGCATGATACCATGGCTTTTTTGTCTGCGCGATGGCTTGTGCAGTGAGTATGACAATGGCGGAGAGGAAGAACAGCCATCTTGAGGAAATTGCCATTGCCTCGTGTTCTACAAAATGGAAAGGTCAGCTTATGCCTCGAAGACTGGGAAGGCAATTATGGAGAGCTGGGAACTGGTGGGCTGAATTTATGTTTTCTTTAACACCTATATATTAAAAGGAAAACGCTAGAAGAAAGCAGGACTATCGACTAGGGGACGTTTTCCGATGCCTTGAATGAAAATTAATTTTTTTTTAATTTTATTTTAAATAAATAAGCAGGTTGATTGAGACAGAAGTAGTCGATGAGAAGCTACGATTCGGGAAGCTACAATGCATTTCACAAATTTACTTGGGACCGAACGCGTTTTCTTTTAGAATTAATCTTTACATCATTTTATACATCACACATTATAATTTTTTTTTAATTTATTTATCTTATTAAATTTATATTATATAGATGATAAATAAAAAAATATAAATATTTTAAAAAGAGTAAAATAAAACAAAATGAAAAAAAATTAAAAATATATTAATATATGGTATATAAAATAATGCATAATAATACTCTTTCTTTTACGAAAGGAATGTAGACTTTCGGATATTTTGTTTTTTAATATCCAGATGTGACTTCTCTTGTGAGTGAGATCGGGTTAACAATTTCAACAGTTTTCCTTTCTTTATTATTATTGTCTTGCATCACATGATCTGTATTCCTTTTGTTTTACTATTGATTTTTTTCTATTCTATTCGAATCATGTTTACAATACCTATATATATAAAATTGGGGGCAATTCTTTTTAAACATTATCCTGAATTGAGAAGGAAAAATATTAAAGAGTTGATTAGTCAATTAGAGGGCTGGACTATTTTTTTTTTTTTGATAAAATAGATTTCATTTCATTAATGAATCTCGAAATTACAATGTGACTTATCAATACAAGAAAAAAATTCAGACTACAAATCAACCTACGCATCTGCTCTGAAGCACCCAATACATAAATTTCTTTATGACGAATTTTGTCTTAAGTTCTATAAACTCTCTCTGAACAAACTAGGTTTGTCAGAGAGAATCGCACTCTGTAAAAACAGAGCCTAAACGACTTCTCTCTAAAAGAAGAGAAGTACTATCACCTTCCACCTCCCTATGAGGAGGAGTCATATCACACCGTCTCTTTCTAAATGAAGAACGGGACCCAATTGCTATGAACACCAAAAGAGTCTAATAGCCTATTTCTATTATTAATGCTGAAAACAAATAAAGACTAAAAAGTAAATAAACCAACCCAACAAAACAACATTGCTAGAACCACTAAACAAAACTCAGTAGTGGCGCTTGAAACAAATACAACCACTAAATAAAAACAAACACTCAAAAAAACAGAACTAATAAACAACCAGAACCAAACAGGATCGGTGGTGGCGTGTAGGAGTCACGTGCCGCACTGGAGAGAAGCCAAACGGCCGGTCAAGATAATGTCAGTATACTGAATCTTGAGCTGCCGCACATGACTCCGATGCGATGTGACATACAGTGGCTCGCTTATGCCACCCTTGAGCGACAAATGACAATTAATGCATATATATAATTCATGTCCCTGTTGCTATCCCTAGTCACATCACTATCGTGGCGGAGTTTAAATTGAAGCTAAGACACATCAAATGAAAAATTAAATAAATATTTAAGATGAAGAATAAAATTTTTTCTATACACGCGTTCAATCGACACTGCTAAATCAGAGTGAATGTCTCAAAGGATGTCCTACTTCTAATTCCCACATGGTACATTCAGAATTCATTGAATGTAGCAGGGTGTAAATCGGTTAGGAGCACCGAATATTTATTGGTCCGTTCTATCCCTCATTTATTTTTTAAATTTTTATTTTAAATAAATTGATAATTTTTTAAAAAAAATATTAAATTAAAATTAAGTAAATTATTAGTGTAGATTATGTAACAAACTCAATAAAAAATTACTTTATATGGTCAATGATAATAAATTGAATGAAAATTACATTAACTTATATAATTACTATTATAATTAGTTAATTGATATTATACATTAGTTAATTGATAGAATATTAATTTGTTAATAAAATATTTAAAATTTTATATTTTTAATGGTGATAAATTAGATGAAAATTATACAATTATTATATAAATAATATATAGAAAATATATATTTTTTAAATTCGATTGGTCAGGTTTGGTCTGGCATGGGCAACCCTGGACCGGGACCGAGACCGACTTGTCTCGGTCCCGGGTCGGTCGGTCTCGGTCCCGGATCGGTCTAGTCGGTTTCTCTGGTCCAAACCAACCAACTTTCACCCCCTAGAATCTACTGCCTACTTCATCTTGGTCATAAACAATGAGAAAAGATTTAAGAACAATGATAAACGCACGTTACTTTTCATAATACATTACACAATCATATTTTAAGATGAATGGTAGTTCAATAAAATATTTTATAAAAATAACATCACTTTACAAAAATATCCTCACTTTAAAATATGTGTTGTGAAATACAATGTAAAATGTGT
The DNA here is from genome assembly GCA_003123785.1 of Pterocarya stenoptera. Lineage (NCBI taxonomy): Eukaryota > Viridiplantae > Streptophyta > Magnoliopsida > Fagales > Juglandaceae > Pterocarya > Pterocarya stenoptera. Next base: position 320,399 of record QEOT01002418.1, on the reverse strand, counting down.
TGTGTAGGTATTATTGCTCAAGATATAAATTGGCAAATTCACTACAAACATCAAATACATCGATCGCTAATATAAAAAAAAAATAATTGTATTTTGAATATTATTATTATTATTATAGGTCCCATAATAAATGTTATATTTACGTACTGATGTTTAATGGTAGAGAAATTCTAAAAAATATATATGATTTATGTCTCACCATGCCCTAATCTATTACTATATATAAAAGCCAAGTTTTAACATCTGACTTAGCACCGCATTAATCGGTAGTCCCCCACTCCCAAACGTCAACCGTAGTGATATGACACGGAAATCGTATACGAATAACCGACTCATACACCGTTTCAGGAGAATGGGAATAAATTTAATGCCTACGTCGAATGGAGGAGTGGTTAGAGAAAATGGCACCGAGTATTCGTAATTTAATAGAACCGTAAACCACAATAATAGTCAGTCTCACCATCCCAGAAAAAGCCCATAATTTTCAACAATCAAGAAAAAAAAAATCGGAACGTTATACGAAGGTTGAATTATGTGCAGGTGATGAAAACAACTTGATGTTCTAGGGATACAGTGCAAGATACTCACCGAGGTAACAAGAGGAGGCGACAGGGTGATTGGGGCGGCAGCAGATCATAGAGTGGCTGGGGGTCGGCATCGCTGGACCTCCCTTGCCGTGGCTAGAGGCACTGAAACGGTTGAGTGATACTCTATTTTGAGATGCTAAAACAGGGGTGGACGGCTGGGTTTTTCCGCTAGATGTGGCGTCTGGGTGGCTCTCTATGATGGTGGGGCTTTGTTAGGAGGTTCCTATGGCAGCGTGCAATTACTTATTTTCTTTCCGGAGTGAAGTGGAATATGGGAAGAGACAGTGGGAAATAAGAGGGAGGGGGAAAAGGAAATCGGCGATTCGGCTGGCCATGTAGAGCGGAAGGGAAGATTAATGTGAATATCTAGGGGTTGGTTAAAGTTATTGGGCTTTTCGAAGACGGTACGATAGGATAGTCTTTACAATTCTTTTATTATTCTTTTTATTTTCAAAATTTTATTTTTTACTTAGTAGTTAAAAAAGTGAGTATTAGAGATGTTTATTTTTTTAATTTTTTCATAATAATTAAGGATGTTAAAAAAATACTTTAAAGAAAATAAAAAATAAAAATTCAAATACACTAAGAGTAGTAAATAAGTAGTAGTGAGGTAGTAAGGATATTATTATCCAAATTTGAATATTATAAATATTTTAATTTTTAATTTTTAACTTTGTTATTTAATTATTACTTAACTAAGTTTTCTAACTTCTATTATTATATATAAAAACGGAGTCATATAATTTTGACGTGCCATTCTATCTATAAAAGTAAGAATTCTACCCATAAAATTTGAAGTATTATGTTTATGAAGCGGTAAACTTTTTAAAAATAATATTTCATTATGAACCATTGTAACAAGTTTCATTTCTTATCTCATATATAAAGATATAAACCGATTCAAAATTTCATCTAAAAACACTATTTCAATCTTTATATTATTTCCTCAAATAAACTGCCTTATAAACTATTTTGAACTTCTCCACTATAAAATTCAATCTCTCTCTAAATCTCTTTCATACACAATATACATAACAATCCGTGCATTGCGCGGGATATAAGCTCGTTATTATAATGGTCAAGACAAAGCCGAAGGGGCTCTTTGAGAGGTTTGTTTGGAAACACAATTGTTCATAAATAATTTATTACTATTAACAAATTATTTATTATTATTTTTTATTATTTACAAATTATTTCACTACTAATTTTAAATAATATGAGATACTTCTAACATCCAAACATATTCATTTTTCAAGAGTTCCTTTTCCACTGAAATTCCCTGCATTCCATCGTTGACGGTCGATTCTCATGAGCATTAGATCCACTCCAGCCACAACAAAGTGTATTACAACATTCCAATCCATAGAATCTTGAATCGACTAATTTAAGATCCAATTGAATAATTCAAAATCTAGCACTACACGAACAGTAAATTGTAACATTTCAACCTCAAAGCACCAATATATAATAGAGATGAAATAATTAAGAGTAATATTAAATACATATCTCAAATAGATAAGTTTAATGCAGGTACTTTTCAAAAAAGTAGATTTCACTAATTTTTTTTTTTTAACATTTATTAAAGGTTAGATTCACTTTTTTTTATAAAAATTTGTTGAGAACTTATCTATTTGAACTTGTACAAATTATAATGGGCCACGACACAGGGGTTACCAATCACCTCACTCCAAAACTCAACAATCTTTCACTCCAGTCATAGGAATATCATGGCAAAGATCAGATTCAAGTTGATAATGGTCAAGGTTTGAAACTTTCTCATATTGGCTCAACTTCCTTAAACTCATCTCATCGTCCTCTCCACTTAAATAATTTGCTCCATGTTCCTCAAATAACCAAAAATCTCATTTCTGTTAGTCAGTTTACTTGTGACAATAATGGTTTCCTTTAGTTTCAAGCTGATTCTTTTTTTGTCAATGATTGCCGCATGGGACAATGCCTACTCAAAGGCCGGAGTGAGAATGGCCTTTTATCCATGGCCCTCCAACATCCCATCCTCCTCATCTTTGGCTCTAGTTGATGAGCGCACATCACTTGCCCAATGGCACTCGCATCTTGGACATCCTGCTCTTCGCATTGCTCGTCAAGTTGTCTCCAAATTTAATTTACCAATTGAGTCCTGTGTGTGATTCCTGTCAACAAGCAAAAAGTCACCGCCTTCATTTTCCGTCTACTATTTCTAATGTCAATGCTCCTTTAGAGCTTATCTTTATTGATGTATGGGGTCCTTCTCCCTATCTCTCTCGCAATGGAAATAAATTTTATGCTTCTTCTGTTGACTCATACTCAAAATATACATGGCTATTTCCAATTAAAGCAAAATCCGAGGTAACCAACATTTTCCAAATCTTTCAACTCCATGTCGAGCGTTATCATTCATACAAAATTAAGTCAGTACAAAGTGACTGGTTGGTGAATATCAGACTTTACACAATCTCCTTCACTCCCAAGGAATTCACCACATACTCATTTGTCCTCACACTCATCACCAAAATGGTATTGTAGAGCATGAACATCGCCTTCTCGTCGAGACTGGCCTTGCTCTTCTTGCCCACAGTCATGTTCCTCACTTATATTGGGATGATGCTTTCCAAACAGCATGCTTCCTTATAAACTGAATGCCTTCTCCTACATTATTTGGTGTCTCTCCATTTCAACATCTCTATAATCGAGAACCAAACTACACATTTCTTCGAACCTTTGGTTCAACTTGTTGGCCTTTCTTACGTCCCTACAGCAAACATAAATTCTTCTCTCTATGTCTTTCTTGGCTAAAGCCCATCCCACATTGGCTACAAGTGTTTGCACCCCTCCATTGGGCGCATTTACATTGCTTGCCATGTAGTATTTGATGAAACCCCCTTCCCTTTTAAACACTGAAATCCACCCATTCCAACCTACGCCTTCCTTTACAACCCCAACAAGACCCTGAATTACACACCCAACGAGACCCTGAATCACAGCTCCCACCTAATACCTCTATTACTCCTACTAAGACCAGTTTTATTCCTTCACCCCAACGTGCTCAACTGATTCTACAATACTTGGTCGATCCCATCCGATGCGCACTCGACGGCAGAATAACATCACATGTCCCAAGCAACAAACTGATGGCACCATTAGATATCCACTTCTACATGCTCTCACTGCCACTAGTTCCATCTCTCTTCAGGAACCGACATGCTACACTGAAGCAGCTAAGTGCTCAAAATGGCGTGCTGCCATGGCAAATGAATTCAATGCCTTACTCAAAAACGGTACTTGGATTATTGTCCCACCTTATCCCACCATGAATATAATTGGATGCAAATGGGTGTTTCACAAAAAGAAAAACTCAGATGGTTCGGTTGAGAGGTTCAAAGCTCGTCTAGTCGCAAAAGGGTTCCACCAACAACTCGGAATTGATTTTGTAGAAACTTACAGTCCTGTGGTTAAATCCATAACCGTGCGATTGGTTTTATCTTTGGCTCTTTGTGCAGGTTGGCCCATTCGACAATTTGATGTCAGTAATGCTTTCTTGCAAGGATTTCTAGATGAAAAAGTCTATATGTCACAACTACCTGGCTTCACTCATCCTTCACTACCTCATCATGTTTGCAAGCTTGGACGTGCCCTATATGGCTTGAAACAAGCACCAAGGGTTTGGTACTCTAGACTTAGCAGCAGACTGCTTGCACTTGGATTTACTTGCTGCTTATCAGATTCATCCCTTTTCGCCTACAACACAGCTGCTCTACAGGTGTACATTCTGGTTTATTTAGACGATATTCTAATCACAGGTTCTTCACCAATGGCAATACAATCTATCATTTCTCAACTACAATTTGAGTTTGCTCTAAAAGATCTCAGCAACCTGCATTATTTCTTGGGTATAGAAGTTGTTCAAGTTCCTAAAGGTATCATTTTATCCCAACAACAATACATAGTAAAAATTATTGACCGCTGCAATATGTCTCTTGCAAAACTAGTGTCGTCTCTCATGGCCTCCAACACTAAACTTATGCTCTCGATGGTGACTCTCACAAATCCCACATTATTTCGAAGTGCAGTTGGATCTCTTCAGTATCTGGCATTAACGTGTCCTGACATCTCCTTCTCAGTTGACCGTGTTTGCTAGTACATACATCAACCTTGCACCACGCATTGGGCAGCCGTCAAGAGAATTCTTCATTATTTAAAAGGCACCATTACTCATGGTCTTCTGCTTCGATGAAATTCACCCAATAAATTAGTTGCCTTCATAGATGCAAACTGGGCTAGATGCCCTAATGACCAAAAATCCACAAGTGGATACTGAGTGTTTTTAGGTGCAAATCTCATCTCTTGGAGTTCCAAAAAACAATCAACAGTATCACGCTCAAGCACAAAGGCTGAGTACAGAGCAGTCGCCAATGCTACACCTTAGCTAACATGGCTACAAAAATTACTCAATGAACTTGGCATAACCTCCATTTCTGCCCCCATCTTACACTGTGACAATATTGGTGCAACCTACCTAATTGCCAATCCGGCTTTACATTCCAAAACAAAGCACATCGATCATGATTACCATTTCGTTTGAGAAAAGGTTGCCACTCAACAACTCAAAGTTCAATTTTTATCTAGTCATGATCAAGTAGCTGATGTATTTACCAAGCTGCTGTCAAATCCACGCTTCTCCATTTTACGTACCAATCTCAACGTACATGCTCTATCGTTGGGGGCATATTGGAACACATCATCAACAAGAAACCATTTTGAGACTCTGCTACACAACCAGATAAAGATAGAGTCCAACAATCCTGTGAGGATAATGCTCAGCAACAATCAAATGAAGATAAAGCAATGCAAAGCAGCAAGAGATAACGTCTTATCTCGTTTGAATATTTGAAAAGTCATTGTATATATCTTATCATGTAAATATCAGATTATCTACTCTATAAATAGAAGTCCAAGGTCCACAGTATCATGTGAGACGATTACACTGAAACCAGTGTGCAATATTTTTCTTATGGTCTTCAAAACATGTGGGTGATGTGATAAGTACGTACGTTGAAATATTGGTGATTTGATCAGAAAAAACAAGACATAGTGTTGTATCGTGTTTTAGTCCGAGTAACTCCGCGTACTGGATCGATCTGTTCCTGCAAAAATAGGAAATTAATTTGACCAATTCCATATAAACGTGAAGCTAATAGTTAGAAATGATCAAGTGGCACTTCGGTTAAACATCACTTGCATACGGAAACATCTGATATTCCGATCGAACAATTAATATTTGCTAGCTGTTTAATTGGAGTCATGAATAAATTATTATATATTGGGCTCCTTTTTACTATTTCGAGTAGAAGCAAATTAATGCTGATTTGTATATTCGCGGTATGCATGCATGAAGGTGGGTAGTTGGAATAGTTTTAGCATCATTGATAAAGTTCCTTAATTTCTACATTAACGAGGAAAAGTAAGCCAAATAATAAGAAGAATAAGAAAAGTAATCATATCTAGATACTAACCAAAATTAATTAAGCAGGGGTCTTATAAAGTGACTCCTAAATCCTAAGGGTAAGGGATGTTTATTTCAAAAAAAAAAAAAAAAAAGATGAGGGATGTTTGGAAATAATTCTCATTACATCTCATCTTATTTCATTACATCTTATTTCTTATCTAAATATTATTAAAAAAAATACTTTTAAAATAATTATTACAATTTTTAAACAAAAAATAATTCAATTTTTTAAGATTTTAAGACAAAAATAATATTAAAAAATTATAATATAACAATATTTTAATTTTATAATATTTATTATTATTATTTTTTAAAATTTTATAATATAATTAATTTAAATTATTTTATTATTATTTACAAATCATATTATTACTATTTACAAAATTTCCGTTATTCCTTTTTCAGCATCCCCTGTATGTGTATACTTTTCCAACGCGGTTGGGATAGGACAATAGCCATCCATGGGGCACTCATTTATTTTAGGTTGACTGGGACGGCCCCAAAGAAGATATAAAACAACCTCTGAACTTCCTCGAACTTTGCAGGTGGGAGGAGAATGAGAAAAAGCTAACGCAGCCTCCCATTTTTATAACACATCACACGAATTTCTGGCAGTATTTTTTTAATCCTATTTCCTATCCATTTTCTGCCGAATCGCTATCCTTTATATTCGAGAAAATATAATTTACAATTGTAACTTGCAAGTTCGGGCATTTTTTTAGTAAATAAATTTGATATTTAAATAAAAAAATTTATTTTTTTACGTTTAGCACTAAAACTCTATTTTAATATTATTGTTTATATTGTAATTCTACGTGACAACACCAACCACGTAAAAATCTATGTCGATTTTTGTCATTTTTTTTCCTGAATAAATCAACAAAAAAATATGATCGTGACATGACTATAATTTTCATTTAGTTTTTTTTTTATAGAATAAATTTCATTTAGTTGAACACACTTAATTCCATTAATTAGATTATACAAAATAGATGTACTTTTTTTTAATATGAGCTTAGACTTTATCCAAATGATTGAGTATATATGGTATATATAATACTGAATTAATATAATTTAGGGAAAATGCTGGCATATTATAACATTTTCTTTGTCTTTTTATTATATATGCTTTACAATTGGATGCATGACCGTTAAAGGAATTGAAAAAAGAAAATCTTTATATATATAGCACTCCATTTTATTACCATTTCTCTCAACATTTTATGGATGTACCACATGATCATTTCTCTCAAAAGAACATAATATGTCACATGTGACATCAAATAATTAACTCACAAGAGGGATATAATAAATAATATATAATCATTTAATACCACATAATTAGATAATGAGAAGATGATAATAAATTAGATGGTGAGTAGGATTATTTAAAAAAATTAATTAATTTAAATTACCCAACAAATTGGTGTAGCACCATGGCCACGCTCCTTTCTAAAATGAACTCTTAAGATTTTGTTTCAAGTTTTTTAGAGTTTAGATCAGGGCATTCAAGATAAAGTTTTATTTATTTCAACTTTAGTATATAGTATGGCATTAATTACCACATAAAGTAGCGAGGTCAAATATAATTTCTTAAGTATGTTTTCTTTTGTTCCTTTCGTACTGATCAGTTTAGATTGATAGGGACAAAAACCACCATTTGAGTACGTTAAACACTCAACAATCACAATTAAGGAATGGTTAATTAAGACTCTAAGAGAATTTTAAATCATTTATAAATAATAATTAATGCAATAATTTATGTATAATAATAAATAGTTAGTGAATAATAATAAATTATTTATAAATAATAATAAAATAACATGAGACCACTTATCATGAGAATGCCTTCGTGCGATCTGACTCGGGAAGAGCTATTAGTACTGGAACTAGAAGTAGGCATACGCAACACTTTGTAGAAATTGTCTGATGAGACTGTTGTGATATAATAAAAGGAATAGGATTAAAAAAAAAGAGCATTGCTATGTATCATCCTACACACCACACACTAATGTGTTTTTTATTTTATTTTTATTTTTTTTTAATTTTTTTTTATTTTACTCTTCTTGAAACATTTATATTTTTTTATTCTTCATCCATATAATACACATTTAATAAGAGAAATAAATAAATAAAAAAAAATTATGGTGTGTGGTGTGTAGGATGATGCAAAGATTAATTCAAAAAAAAAAGGATTCGTGTGGTGTGTGATAAAAATGGGAGGCTGCTAGGAGGTTTGCTACATAATCTCTATCACGTTCTATATTTCATATCTTTTTTAAATTTTTTAATATTTTTTTTAAATTTCTTTTTGAGTTTATTCTTTTTAAATTATTTTAAATTTTCTGTTCATTATTCATATTATAAATATTTGATAAAAGAAAAAATTAAAAAAAAAAATATAAAGTGTGAAGTGTGGTGTAAATAATAAGAGCTCGTGGAGATTTTTTGTTTATAGGAACCTTAGTTGAGTGCAAAATAGGACCAAATTTCAATAATGTAATACTTCAAAGTCCCTTCATCAGGAACAAAAATCCCTTTCGTACTCATTAAATGTGATACTGATGGAACTAGGATCTTTTCACGATAAAAAAAAAAAACATGATAAATTACATCCACTTGCAACATGCTTATTGGATTAGCCATAATCCAACTTCAGTTAAAATTTAACTAATATATCTTTTAAAACCCCACATTAGATTAGATTAGACATTGATATATAAATTTGACTATAAGTTATAATAGCTCAACATATATGTTTTATATTATTTCTCACTCATCTTAAATTCACAAGAAACAAAATTTTATGTTTTCCCTCCCGCGTGAAGCATGTTCTCATTCTCTGTCACTCCAAAAGCTTCTCCCCATTCTCTCGAAATCTCCCACCCCGCATGAACATTATCTCCCTCTCACTCTCGAAATCCCTATCCCCGTTCTCCCTCACTCCTGAAGCTGCCCCTCCCCCTCACCAGCAAAAGCTTCTGCTCATTCTCTCTCTCACTCCCAAACCCTCACGCTCACCATCACCCCTAAAGCCCCTCCTGAAACCCTCGCCCTCACTCGAGTGAAGCCCCTACCAAACATTCTCCACTCCCTCTACCACTGAGCCCCCGTGGAGAGGCTGGTTATTATTGTGATTTGTAAAATTTCTTGCTTATTTTCTTGGTTATTAGCATGGTTAGTCTTTTCATCTTCTTTTCTTTTTTTTAAATCTATGATTTTTTTTTTCTCATGAGTGTAGTAGTGTGATACTTAGGCCTGCAACCCGAACTAATGAAACCGGATTTGTACCCGACCCAACCTGAGCATCTTCATAATGAGGCAAAAACCTGATCCGAACTGATCCATCAAAACAAAATCGGGTTGAACCCGTATGACCCGGCCTGGTCCAAAAAAAAAAAAAAACTTGAAAATGCTGAACTCTTTCTTCTTCATCGTGTCCAACCAATGCCGCTCCTCTTATAGCACTGACAGTGGCTTCTCTATCTTTATCTTCATCTTTAAATTTGAAGAATCTGTCTTTAAAAATGTCTGCATTGACTTCTTTATTTTTATATTTTTACATAACTATAAACAGTCATTCTTCAAATATGAAGAAACACTGTTCATTCTTCAAACATTATTTTACTATTTTTTTTCTCTCTCATACACATTAAAATTAACTTTGTAAAATTTATATTAAAATAATTTTGATATATAAAATTTGTATTAAGTTGATAATACAAAGTGAATGCTAATTGTAAAATATATATAAAAAATAATTTTAGAAAATAAATAAAAAATAAAAAAATAATAATATTCTATTATTATTTGGTTCTAAGTTTACATAAATCAATATGAGAATAATTCTTCAAATACAAAATCATCCTTCAAAAGAGATCATTTTAAAGATCCATGCAGAGAAACCTCTGGTGCTCTTACGATAACTATTTTCGCCTTCTGGAGCTTCGGAAGCTATGGAGTTCTGAAGAGTTTCCGAGTTGGAAAAACGAATCTGTTTTGAAACCGGCCTTGTAGGCTTTAGAGATTTTGTTCCAGTTTGTCTCGATGTTCTTGTGGGAAGGCTGTATACGAACTGGCGCGAGGATGATTGCCAATCTCTGCGAGGATGACGAACAAGACGATGCGACACGTGGAATAGCTCCTATCATTGATCTCAGGTCTTCGAATGGCGTCTTGGCTCGCGATGGGAGCTATGCTGAGGTGTGGAAGATTCCAGGTGAGACAACCATGGTGAGCCGCACCAGCGAGGCCAGCTTGCTTCCTTGGCTTGCCATGTGGCATAAATCAGAGCGCATCGCACAGAAGATCCTCCTCTAGATTATGGTTCTATTCCCACGTCCGTATTTTTCTCTTTCGCTTTCCTAGCAGAGCAGAAAGTTTAGCAAAACAAAGAGAAAGAACGAGGAAGAAGGTGTCATTCTCTCGAGGCTACGGTTTCACCCGATAAATGTCGGGTTGGGAATGTCGAACCCGTAGTTAATTTCAACCCGACTTTATTTGGGTGGGCGAATTGGTTCTTAAGGACGGACGTGTTAGAGCATCCCTATTCGGTTCCCCATCTCTCCCCCATCCCCATAATTTAGGAATAATTTTAGAGTTTTGCAAAAAAACTCATCTCCATCCCGATCCCCATTTTGCAGTTTGTATTTACAGTATGTATAGTAGTTCCCCATATATAGGGAACGACTGTACATCCCCATCGCCATTCGGCTTCGATTCGTCCCGTAAAAACCAAGCAATTGGTTGGTTTTTCCCTCGCAATACCAACAAACGCAGCCCCTCTCCATTCATTGCGTACTCTCTCCATCTCTCTCTCTCTATGATCATAGAAACCCTTTTCGCATAAACGTTGTCTTCATCGACTCCGAGCACAACAGAGGCATAGAATTCGGATTTTTTCAGGTATGGGTTTAAAGATTTTGAGTAGGCAGTTTGGTTGGCGACAAAAATGTGGGAAAAATCTGGGGTTTTGAAAGGAGGATTCCAGATTTTGATTATTAGATTCTTGTATTCTATTTTTATTCTTAAAGGCTATTTCTTTTGACTTTTTTTGTTCTTGTTAAAAAAAAAAAAGAATTTCGTAGATATTATGAATGTTAAAGTTTGTATTGTGAATGCTTCTTTATCTGCTATTTGATCGCTACATTCTGTTTCACTTTCTTGTTGGGTGTTTATAGTGGTGCTTGGTTTTGTTATTTGACTAGTACCAATGCAAATCTATGATCACGGTACATCTGCATATTGTCAAAGAATTAGACTTTTCCTAGTTATTACAATCTTGGGGCTCTTGGAAGTCTTACATTTTGAGCTTCTTGTTGTTGTGCATAATGTTAAAGATGGTTTTGGCTAACCTTAAAGCCTTGGTTCGATGGAGATGAAAATGTTGGTTGGGTTACACTGATCAAGGCAAGTGGTTTTGAGTCATTCTTTTGATATATAAATAAATGCATGAATGAATTAAGTCTATCCATTTGAACAAGTATTTGATAAGGAATGAGTTGGTTCTTAGTTAGTGGTTTTCATTGAAGGTTTTGTTTTGTTTTGTTTTGCTTAAACACTCAAGTTTTTTGTCTCTCGTTCTATTCAAAATTCTTTGTTTTATTTTAAATTTGGCAGCTATGTGGAAGCCTACTTGTGTTGAGGGTCTAGTTTATTTATTTGTTGGATATGTTTTTCCAATTAATAGGAGAAATATTTATTAGGTATAATAAGCGGAAACTTTTTCTGTCCCTTTTGAAATACTTAGAACTTTAGACTATCATGAGAAGAGTTATCTTGTTCTTTGTTGATCAGTATCATATGGAAAAAATGGTAGGCTATTTACATTTGAATTGTTGTTGCTCACATTGCAACTCTCTCTTTTGTGTCTCTTTTTTTCTGTCTTTCTTTGTTGTCCAAAACTTGTGATTCTTCATAACCTAAGAATGAAAGGGCCCGTGACTCTTGAAGATTTGAAGGGCGACTCTCCTGCCCTAAATGATTTTTTCAATTGACTCAAAGAAGAGGTCATAGCTATGGCATGCCGTATATATTTAATAAGAGAGTGATAGCTGTCCTATATATTTCTTTCAAGATTTTCTACATTGACATGCCCATCCATGTGCAAATTTTATAGGATTGAATTAATTCAAGTTGAGTTGTCTAGTATGATGTTAACTACTAAAGATGGAAGTAAATTGAATCTAGTGCTATTTTGCTCCTCTAATAATTTATTCTCATGAACTTATTTTTCTGATTTGATGATTTTATCGAGGTATATAATCATTTGGGCATAAGTGGATTAAATCTTACATAGGATAGCATTCACGAAGGCTTGAAGCCTTGATAGATATGGCATAAATATATCTGAAACTACAGACTTAAGCTTTTGAGTTGAAATGATGTTCCAATATGTTAGAAAATGCACATATTAAAAAAAAATTGATTTTTATAATACGTATTTCGGTTTCAAAAATAATACTGTATTCGGTACTCAAAATTGTATAAATATTTAGTAGAATGTGATATTTGAAAAGAAGATAATAAGACAAAAGAGTTAGTAGTTAAGATTGTAAATAGAAGTGAGAGAAAAAAATAATAAAGAAAGAATAGATAAATATTATTTAATAGAATAGAGATAGGGATAGGGAATGAGATGTAGAAGGTTTTTTAAAGATGAGTAAAATTTAAGAAAAAATTTTAGGGAATGTACTTTTTAGTTAAATTATGAGAAATTTTATGGGGAATCTAATGTGGATGCTCTTACAGACTTTATTTTGCACAGGCCTAGTGATACTGTGATGCTTCATTTTTATTGAGATTGAAAAAGATGATCGGATTATATTTGATCCTGGGATTCATTTGAAGTCATTAAATTGTAGAATTTTAAGAGAAGCTAGGGATGTTGTCCTAAAGAAAGTTTGGGATTTTTTTTTTTCATTTACTGAAAAGAAAGTTCGGGATGTTATTTACAGTGTTAGAGTCACACTACCAAGCAAGGTGAGTTATGTGTTTTTATGTGTTTTAGGCCCTAGGAACGGAAAGTCCCTAAGCCCAAGGCAAATATGAAATCTTTCAACAAAGGCGATTCTAATCACATAGTTGCAAGAGAAATCACTGTCATTGCCCCATGGATCGCCACCCCTTTTCTGCCCCACCACTTTGCCGTTTTATGGTTGCTTTTTTGTAGTTCTATGATTTGTTTTATGGTTGTTGTTGTATAAAGTTTGAGTGGGGTTTGTGACTTTGTACAATGTTATTTCGTTGAAGGATGCACTCACAAATTTATAAAGATCCCTTTTACACCACACTCTTGTAAAGTGGTAGACAAGATATTAACAACCCCCTATGGCTAGTGTCTTGCATGATAATATTGAGGTCAGGGTAAAAGTGACACAACCCGAATGAGAAGTAAGCGCACCAACTAAGAAATTTCAACGGGGTGTGTTCTTCACAATAGAGGAATACAACCTCCTTGTATTAGGGTGGCTTCACATTAGCATAGACGCTATCAGGAGGACTGACCAAAAGTCGATACAAATGTGGATAAAAATTCATGATTACTTCAATACCTTTAAAAAACCTAATTAGGAGAAAGGGAGGTTGCTCTACCATTCCAACTGCCAATGTTGGGAATGACAACATTTGTAAGAGCATATCTGTTAATGCAGAGAGACCACTAGACAAAAAAGCTGAAAAAGGAAACGCAAAGAATCTTCACCTATTGATTTTGATTATGTGTTAAAGCACATGGAAAGTGATGAGAAAATAATGATAATTGAGCGACGGGAAGTGATTAGCGAGTTGAGAGGGACATGTTTGAATTGATACACTTTACGAAAATGAGGATGGAGATGGAAATCATGAGTTTGGATGATGATAACATGAATGTGAGGCATCGAGAATACTTCAGGTCTCTTCAAATGAAAATCCTTGAGAAACATAAGAAAAGATCACCATCTCAATGTTAATATATTGGGTGTTTGTTTTTGTAAGTTGTACTGGCTGGGATAACTTCTTGTTTTGATCCATATATTTTGTTTTGCTATTTTGATAAACTTCTGAGGCTGGACAGATTATATATGTAGTGGTTGGACAAACGTATTCCCTTTTGATGGATAGATTATGTAGTGGCTTGACAGATTATGTAGTGGTTGGACAGATTATCTAGTGGCTAGACAAACGTATAATGTATTCCCTTTTGATGGATAGATTATGTAGTGGCTTTACAAATGTACGAACTTCTGATGGCTGGACATATTTAAAGTGCAAGTCTAATAATTTGTTGTTGAGAAATTATAAAAATGATGTGACTGAACAGATTATGAAAATGATTTGGTGTTGAAGTTTATATATTTTGATATATATATATATTGTTGGAATTTATGAAAATAAAAAAAATAATTATATAATGCATTAAAAAAGTAGATACAAAATTTTAAAAAATATTATTATTTTATTATGATAGAGAATAAGATAGATAATCCAATGTAAAGTTTAACTTTTGACCAATTCACTACCAAAATCGAAACTTCAAGTTTCGGTCCCCTTTTTTCAATTTTATGGATTATCTATATCAATTATAATATGATGTTTACATATACTAAACTAATAGTCTATTTGGATTACAGTATAAGTACATTATTTTATAATAATTAACACATACTTGTATTTACTAAAAAATATATATTATAATTTATTATGTAAAAAATGTATTTATCCTTATTATATATATAGATATATATCAAAATAAGTTTATATTAAGAACTTAATATTACTGTTTATGTCTAATATTAAAATTTTATGTTATATTAATTTTATATTATAAGATTAAACTTAATATGTTATATCAAATGCTATATTAAAAACTAAAAGATTAATTTTATGTTATATCACATGTTATATTAATTTTATGTGATAAGATTAATAGACTTGAATAATAAAATTCTATTATATTAATTTTCAATTTAGCATATAATATTTATAATATAATATAAAAAGTTATAAATATATATATACTGATTCGGTTCGGTTTAAACTGGTTTTCAAAATATGAAAATCGATACTGCATGTACCGATTTTTGACTGATTTTATTCTTAAGAACCGGTATCGCACCAGACTGCTCCGGTCCGGTCCAATTCAACTGACTTTTCAATTTTTTTTACACCCTTATTGCTACATAGGACCTACGAGGATCTTCTTCTTCTTTTCTTGAGAAATGCTAAATAAACCGAGGGTTTGACCAGTGATTTTTTTTAATTTTTCTTAATAATTAAGAAAGTAATTATTAGTAAATTTATGTATTTCTTTTTTAAATATTTAAATATTTTAAAAAATTTTGAAAAGAAAAAAAAAATTACTATTATCGGTCAAACAATCGGTACCTCCATGACTTTTTTTTTTAATTATTTATTGACATTTATTTTTCGAATAAATAAGTATATTCTTATTTTATTTTCTGAAGAGTCCACCTAATCTGCAACGTAGAGATCAAATCACAAAACGTACTTGACCTGCTTCAGCCGCTCGGGTTGACTTGGGTTAAGCAGACCCTTCTCCCTCGGGGCAAATGCTTTGCGTCTTCACCAACTACAAAGAAAAAGGTAAAATTAAGTTAAAATTATATGTTTTATTTTTTTGTTTTTGTCATTTAAAATATAACTCTATATTAAATTTTTCATCTATTAATCAAAATATAATAAAATATATTTTTTTTAATAATAATTTTTTTTTTAATATTTTACAATTATACTAGCCATATATACTAACCATGCTAAATTTCATAGCATGACCTTAGTTGAAGTTGTTTTCGCAATTATAATAATATTTCTTGCAGTTGGAAGGAGTTTTTGGGAATAGAATAATTCCTTCTGGTCTGTGAGCAGTGTCCGCCAAACTTGACTTTTCGAGAAACTGTGGCTCGACTGTCCACAGAGAAAATGTAGTTTCCACAAGAAATGAGTCATAGTTTCCACAAGAAAATGTAGTTTCCACAAGAAATGAGTCATAGTTTCCACAAGAAAATGTAGTTTCCTACTTAATTACACACACGTAGTACCTCAAATCTTGCACAATTTCAAAGTGGAAGAGACTCCATTCATCAAAATACTTCCCTTCAATCTTTTCTCTGTTCCCGTCATGTTACTTCTCCTGTTTGGCTTCCTCTTCCTGAGTTTTAGGGGTGTAAAACAAATCTAGAAAATTGCACCAGACCGGTCTAGTCTGGAACCGGTTTCTCGAATTGAGAAACCAGCAGGAATGGATCCGATTTCAGTTTCGGACATTTTTGACTCAGATCGGACTGGTTCTATTTAATATATATTTTAAATTATTTTTTTGATTTTATATATAATATACATAATAATATAAATTATAATTATATATAAGATAATGTTATTATAATTTATAAAATAAAAGTTTAATCTTAAACATGAAAATTTAATTGATTATATGCTTTAAACATAAAATATATATTAAATTATTAATAACATTTTATCAAAGTAAGAACCAAAAAAGAAAGAAAATCACTCAAATATTATTACTAAATCTTGATGGCCTAATAAATTCTCAATATTTGTTTTTTGATAAGTACATAAGATATTAGTAGATTAGTAATACTAATATATATTAGTATATAATTTATATTAATTACAATTTAAATTTTATGACCTAATACTAATAGTTTAATATTATATTGCTATTAGTAATATACTTTAAGTCTATGTATAAATTACTATATAAATCACTATACTAAATAATCACATATAAAATAATGATATAGTAATACTAATACTAAATTACTATACTCATACTATCACTATAATAAATTACTATACTAATACTATCACTATAATACTATCAATAATATAGTTATAATAAATTAAACTCACTATAACAATTAACAAATACTAATATAACAATTAACAAACTCACTATAGTTATAGTTATACTTATGGTCTAATATAGATTATAGTTACATTATACTAAGGATGGTGCTAGGGAGCCCTATTTGGACTCCCCTTTTTTTTGCCCGTTGGGTTTTTTTTTTAGTTTTTTATTTATTTAATGATTAACAAAAAATTTTTATTTTCACATCATTTTTTTAACACTTTTAAATATTTTTAAAAAATGAAAAAAATTTACAATATTATTAAACAATATTTTCTTAATCAGTTAATAAAAAAAATAAAAATAAAAAATAAAAATGCCCAACTAGCAAAAAAAAAAAGGAGCCCAAATCGGGCTCCCAAGCATTTTCCTTATACTAATATAGTTATATTAAATCACAATAACTAATACTAATATATAACTATACTAATATATAACTAATACTAAAATATAGCTATACTAATAGTCTAATATTAATACTATTATACAGTCTAATATATTATATAGCTATACTAATATATAACTAATACTAAAATATAGCTATACTAATAGTCTAATATTAATACTATTATACAGTCTAATATACTATATAACTAATACTAATATATATACTAATACTAATAGTCTAATATAGACTATAATTATACTTATACTAATATACTTATACTAAATCACTATAACTAATATTATACTATAGTATTAGATATAAATCACTATAACAAAATATATATAACTATATATAGTATTAGTATTAGTATAGTATATAGTATTATTATGATAGTATCACTATAATAGTATAATATATAGTTAGTATTATACTATATACTATAGTATACTATATATACTATATATTAATATCACTATATATATTATATATATACAATTAGTATATATATAAAATATATACTATACTATATATATTATGCATATAGACTAAATTTTAGTCCCAAAGGCCAAATGAAGTAGTTTAATTGGAGCCTGGGTTGCTTTTATCTAGTTTTCAAAACGGCGTCATTTAATATGGCTATATATATTACGGTTACATCCCCCCCCCCCCCCCCCCCCCCCCCCCCCCCCCCCCCCCCCCCCCCCCCCCCCCCCCCCCCCCCCCCCCCCCCCCCCCCCCCCCCCCCCCAGCGACCATCTCTACTCTGCCTCTCGAGTCCCTGAGTCCCCGCAACCGTCTCTCATGCTCAGCACCTCGTCGTCAACACTGTTGGTCCGTTTTGTTCTCCTCCACTTCCACTTGTTCCCAAGGCTAGAGAATCACAGATATTGTTTTCCCCTCTCTCGGCGAGCTAATCGGTATGTGAACATTTATATGCTTTTTAATTTTCAAAATCTTAAATTTACTTCATGAATCATTACAATGTTTCAATTCATTGCTAATTGATTTATTTCATTTAGAGTTTTTATCGAATTTACATATTTAAGATTTAGGGTTTTTTACAGATTTCGAAATCTGATTAGGATTTATATTTTATAGTTTTTTTGTATAGCTCCCCATCAAGCTGAATCTGTAATTTATAATTGTGAAATGTATAATTTTATATTTTATATTTTAGGATTTAGGGTTTATATATGTTGTATAGCTCTCCGTCGAGGATGAACATGTATAGTTCCCCAGCCAGCTGAAAATAGCTTGATTTCTTTTCTTTTTGTTTTTGTGGGTAATTTTGTTTGTTTGTTCATATATATCTATTAGTAGATTTGAACCTATTTTTTTGGGTTGAATCACTTGAATGGATGTCAATTAGTGATTCTACTGGTTTGGTTTTCTTGAATCATTACAATGTTTTCTTACATTATGTGTATTCTCTATTTGAATTTCTTTATGTGTGTATTCTTTTTGTGTGTATTCTTTATGATCTTTCTTGTCTTGTGTGTATTCTCTATTTGAATTTTCTATTATTACATTAATGATCTTTCTTTCTCTATTATTCTAGCGCCTGTCAGTAGTAGTAGGTGAGGAAGTCAGCTTTATCCCACTCTTCCTTACGTGTCTACTTACTTTTCCTCATTTATCATTTTTTCCTCTTTTCCCTCTCTTTCCTCTTCTCATCTAACATTTATTTTTCCTTGTCTCCTCCTTGTCCTTTCCCACTTGCCTCATAATGGTGATCGTTTAAGAAAAATTCTGCTTGCAGTTGGCTGGAGGAAGCGCCTCGCAATCGTGTCCTACGCGGTTAATGAAACGGTCTGTTTCATATGTATTTGGATTCCACGAAGACAACCTGCCCAAACGGTTCGTTTCTCCTTCTCCCCTCCACTTCGTCATTCCCCTTCCTCTGATCTTCCTTCTCCTTCTCACCCTTCTTCCTCGCAAGATCTTTTACCGCTTTCATGTTTCCTCCTTGTAAGATCTGGTTCCCTCCACGAAGACTGTCATGAGCTGCTAGGGCAACGAGAGCGTAAGAGAATAGGAGTCTGGGACTCGGGGACATCCAGAGTGAAAGCGGGTTGATCCTGAGGCCTGAGTGCATGGACCGGGCCTAGTGATACACGGGCCTTAGTAATTTGTATGGACTAATCAATACGCATGTAGGGCCTTATGAATTAGAGTTTAGTGAATAAGCATGTAAGCCCATTACGGGCCAATAGATACATCAGAATATACATTACATCAGAATACAAGTCTATAAAAGGGAACTCAGTATGTACATTTGAGGCATTGAAGAATAAAAATACAAATTGAATACTTCTTCTCTTCTCTATATTCTCTCTCTTCTTCTTGATTCTAGAATCTTCCAAAAGGCGTGTGACAAAGACAAGCTGCAAAAATGAAACAGCTAAGGCCTCGATGAGGAATAAGAACAACCCAGATCATATTTGCTGTAATTTTCCAAGAAATATCGCACATCCCTACACACACACATGCAACGAAAGAAAAGAAACTGCATCAAAATTCTGAATTGCTTTGATTCTAATCACACACACACACACACCCAAGGAAATACGATTTAATCTAACCAGTCTTCTATTCTACATGAAAAAGTACGTCCAACACAACTCCTTGGACTCAAACGACTTCAATTAATGTCTAAGAATAATAAATTTTGAATTTAAAACGGTTCCAAAAGGAAAAGAACAAGGTTGATTCAATTCAATATACCTGACGGTAAACTGCAGGGTATTGGTATCCGATAGCATTCCCACTCGATTTGCGGAATTCAATTCTAGAACCAGAAGATTTGCTCCGATCAAAGCTTCCAGATTTGGACCCAGACCCAGATTTGCTATTCGGATTAGCACTTTTTCCTGCAAATTCAAGTTTCAACACCAAACAAAACTAAAAACAATAGACAAACAGTGAAATCTAAACTTACAAAATCCCACCTACAGTTGCCCCATGTCTGGTCACTCAGAAATTTCTGGAAGAGAAAGAAAACAAAAACAAAAACTTATATTCCCCAAGTTTTATCCAGTGCTCGACAGAGTAGTACTGCAACATCCTCTTTTCCCCTTACACGCATCCCTTAGATTTCTGTTTCTTGCAACATAGTTGGAACTGAGCCACATATTCTTATTGAGAAAGGGATCTACTTTTCAGACAAGATTCGATGATCTCCATAGTTGGAGCTAAGCCGCATACAGGATTGCAACTCTGACGGAAGAAGAAGAAAGATTTTTCTTTACATTGGCCTTTTCTTTACTTTTTCTTTTTTCTTTTTATTTTTTTCACTTCTATGTAAACTTTGCCACGTACTGCCCCGCTTACATCCCGTTTGCGCATGCCGTTTGTACATAGCAGTTTTGGACCATTTAATGGGATGGCCTATTACTTTTACCCACTTCACTCACCATTAATAGGGCATCACTTTAGAATTATATCTAATATTATTTTTTTAAAAACATCTTTATTTAAAAAAAAAAAGTCTGCATTGAACTTATACACCCTACGCCTTTATATAATCGTACTCAATTTTCAATTTATTTTAAAATCAACAAAGCCATCCATACCATTTCATTGAAAATGAATTGCAATTTTACAAAATAATAGTAAAATAATTGTAAGTTAATCATTTTTCAAATTTGTATGCTGTAACTCTAATGAATTGATCAGTTATTTGTACGACGACAAACTCTATTTGAGATCCAATAAATAAAAATAAAAATTGATGTGGTTGGATGCTTAATTATTTAGTTTGTGAGTCGCTTTTTTCTTTTCGATATGACTTGGTTGGTGGACCAAATCACACTATCTCATTTTTCAGAATGAGATTCCTCATCCTGAATGCACCGTTCAACATGTCTCATATTTTGTAGGTAAATACGAAAGCTTAACGGTAAAAGTAGTTGCTGTTGTTGCTCCGGTTGTTGTCTCTGTGTTCCTCTTCCTTCCGGTCTAATGTCTCCCGAGTAGGATAGGAAGAATTCATGCAGGGCAAACTAAAGTCCTGTATGATTAAGAGTTTTTTTTTTCTTTTATATATGTATAAAGATGTCAAACTTTCATTTATCAAAATTGCTCGGCCATTATAACAGGCTGAATGCATTCAGGTTCTTCCTCAATGTCAATAATATCGTCAGAACAATTCAAGGCATTCTTAGCTAAATCATGAGCAGCTTTATTAGCTTCTCGTTTAACATGTCCCACTTGCCAATCATAACACTCGGCTGCACTCGGATGAACTTCTTGCAGGTTAATAGAAGGAATGGGTCTTCATTTATAAATTATACGAATTAGCAAATCTCTTGAAAGTGAAGTGTATTTTTATGAGCAATCATGCAGTTTCTATCAGGAAATCATACAATTGTTTAAAAAATATGCATACCGTGAAAAAAAAATAGTCGAGGCAGTTTTTTTGGGCATAAATTCGTAGACAGGGTATCTTTTCCTCTCCTTGCAAGCAAAATCCCAGGAGCCTCACATTGAGGTTTCAGTGTTGAATTTTGGCTACCAGAACTAGCTCGTTCTTAAATTCGTCTGGACCTTGTCCCGAACTTTTGGATAATCTCTTCATAGCTATTTCTTGTCCATTCAGAAGTATGTCCTGATGATGTGCTTTGAAAACTATCACAGCAGCTTTATTTTTTTTGTATAGTTTTGAGTTTGCATTCATTGATTAGAATGGATGCTACTCTTGGGAAGAGAAGGAACACTAATATAATACCTTGTAAACCTCACCGAATCCACCTGTACCTAGCTTGTTACGTTTCGAGAACTTTTTTGTGGCAGCTTCAATCGTAGTAAAATAAAAATTGCAAGGACTCCACGGTCGTCTATGATGTAATTGAAACATTGTTCGCAGCAGCATCCTCAACTGAAGAGTAAGAATAACAGATTACACATCAAGAGTAAAGCGTAGGATCTCAATCCAGATGAACCTTAGATCAAATCGTCAAGTTGTTCCGTACTAGTTTGATCTTCTATAGCCTTGCGTGCTCTCCTTATCAACAGAAGCCCACAACCAATCGCAGCACCGCGGCAGCAATGGGAGTAACGATATATTTTAGAAATGATCATTTAGATGTGAAAAAATATCTATTGATCCCGACCCTGCAGGCTGAGGAGGAATTGCTTGTATAGGCATTGGTGGCATCGACTGAGTAAACATGCTGTAAAACGGGAAAATCTCGTACTTAATTATGCAGCTATGGGAGGGATGCTATCGCTTTCTGAAGACGCGTTCCGCAATCAGAGCTGGATATTTCTGGAATGCACTGCTCGAGGATGTACAGTGTTTGGGAGCCCGTAAAATTTGCTGCCTACGTCCCAAACTTTTTGGCACCGATACTACCATTTGCATGCTGGTTCACCAAGCTGTTCATCGTTGTCATCACTAACTGGTTGAGGCGATCCGGATTAGAAATGTTGTGTATACTCGTCAGGCTAAAAGGGTTCGGGGCTCATGCGGGAGAAGAAAGATTGGCCCGAATAGTGTATGCTGCAACCTTCGTACCAGATCAGGGCATCTTTTGCTATGGGGAGCGCTTCGTCACATCTTGGGTTGCAGATTCCACGCACCTTTGGAAGGCGTTGGGGCCCGTGAGGTCGCCTGGGCAGAGGAAAGTCCGTAGACACTGTCGAAAGCTTTTTTGCCGATGGTGGTCAGCCTTGGTAGTTGGTTGGCAACAAAAAAGTTTTCCAAAATTTTTTTTTCTTTAAAGAAAAATCTAACCTTCAATTCAAATACTACTAAAAATTTATTTCATCTCTCAAAAATAATTTTTATCTAATCATTTATGTTGATTTTTTGTGATTTAAAAAGTACAACAAACAAAATAATTTTTACAAATAAAAAATATAAACACATCATTTTTCACAACACATTACACAATCATATTTTAAAATGAATAGTAGTTTAGTAAAATATTTTATAAAATAACATCACTTTACAAAAAAGTTTTCACTTTAAAATATGTGTTGCGAAATATATTATAAAATATGTTGTGTGGGTATATTGCTCTTTACGAATAGGATGTATCGACTTTTGTCTTCTAAAGTACAAACTTGATTTGCAAGCTTGTTGATACATATTGGACTGCAACCTTGTTATATGCGAACCACACCGCTCCAAGTTCCATAACTTACAAGTAATACTACTTCTAGAGCAGAAGCCCTTACTAGTTACTGCCCACAATATCGAGGGTATACCTCAGAGATCGATGCTTCGTTGACAGAGCGTGGCAGTTTTGATTTGCTCGTAGATTGACTCGACTTTAAGCTTCGTCGTTAATGGCATCATGTTTTGCTCGGTTCGACTAGGTAGGAAATATGCTGGTTGTTGAGGTGATGGCAGAGTAATTAATTAGAACTATGGATGCCATGGAGGGCCTCTGAGCCGGATCATGGAGACATCTGATGACTTCATTTATCGAGCAAGAATCACCCAAAGTTTGATCCAACAATTCCCAGGGCATTCAGCCCCTCCCAGGTTTCAAGCCTGCACCAATTCGTCAGGAACATTATAATGTAAAACTTGTATCCCCCCACACATGTTTGGGGAGATGTTGGCACTAGAATGGGAAAACAAACTCAAAATACTTAGTTCATAACTTAATACTCACGTAGTTCAGAAAGTCTCCAGCGCCATATATCTGAATGATACAATGAACTATTCTTCTTGCCCGTACGAGCTCTAGAATTAAGACACCAAAGCTGTATATATCAGACCTCACGAAGTATTGTCCATGCATAGCATATTCAGGAGACATGTAACTGTTAATATATAAATAATTAAATCTACTTTTTTTTTATTAACTTGAGCTTTTGAAACAAATGGTAATTTTATATGATATTAGAGTAGAGGTCCCGAATTTAAATCCTGACTCTTCCTATTAAATTAAACTTTTGGAATAAAAGATTATTTCACAACAGCAAACTAGTGTTATTAATACAAAGTCACGTTGGATGTAAGACATCCTGATCATAACCACGGTATTAATCCATGCATACTGGGTTTAAGGAATCTGTTGATCGTGGAGGGGAACAAAAGGATCTTGCAGAGTTTGAAGCAAGGGAAGCCGCCCATTATCACGACCAACAGGCAACACTCTTGCTCTTCGACCTTCGCAGCTATGTGATGCGATTGAAAAAACAAATGATAGGATCCGCGTTCTAGGAAGAAATGATGTGTTCCTAATACAGGCTTTATATATACTGTGTTTATAGAAGAGTACTGTATTTTGCTTTTTCTTGTAACCCACAAAGCTTCATTATATAATATGTCAGGTTAATCTTTATCATTGGAGTTTCATAAAAAAAAAAAAAAAAAAAAAAACGTGACAAACAATGAATTATGTGGACTTGAGCTATATGGTTCGACTGCAAACATTTCATTTTAAATTCAGGAAGAAGCGTCCCCAAAGCTTGACAGATCTGTACGCCCCAAAAGATTATTGTACGTACTCGTTGTCATCTAGTGAAGGTGAAGAATAGACTCTGGATATGTCAGTTTAATATAGTGCTTGTGCTTCTGTGTCATCCGCTAATGACAAATATCGTAAGACAAGACAAGATTTGTTTTCTTGCGAATTTTCTTATTCAAGCAAATCTTTAGGTTCTCTTACTTTACCTGTCTTGCATGTGTAACAACGGAAATGATTTGTCCACGGACAGTATATTACGGTCCCAACCCTCTTTGAGTTCCTCGTGTTTGCAAATTAGAGTACAGGTTTCATCAACTACTAACATTATCAACTGGTTCTGGAGAACACCTCGTCTAAACACATTATCGAGGGTATATTTCAGTAAGCGATACTTCATTAACAGACCCTGAAATTACTTGACTTGAAGAAGATTGATCTGAGCCCAGCTCCTTTGTTGGCTTGTCCAGCTTTGCTCTACTTCGATGCAAAAGTGCTGGCTGCTGAGGTAATGGCAGCGTAACAGAGTAACTGTTAAGCATAAGATCTATTGTTGCCATTGTAGGTCGGCTTGCTGGATCTTCTTGAACGCACAATAACCCAATATGGATGCACCTAATAACTTCATTTCTTGAATAAGAATGTCTCAGAGCCGGATCCAACAACTCCAAGGGTGTCCCACTCCTCCACTGATTCCAAGCCTGCAGTAATTCATGAAAAGTTTATTTTGTTTTCCATGTTCATGGCCCCCTGCGCCAATAATACAACACATGCTTATGATATATTTTCCATACTCACATAACTCAAGAGGTCCTCGGCATGATCTGATTGATAGGAACGGCGGTTCTTCTGGCCACTTATGATCTCTAGAACCAAGACTCCGAAGCTAAACACGTCAGACTTTACAGAATATCGTCCATGCATAGCATACTCTGGAGACATATAACCACTACAAAGGGAGTATGAAGAGAACAATTTAAGCAAAAAGATAAAGATTTTTTAATTGAAAATTGATCATGGTAATATATTCATGCAATTTTGAGTGCTCCAAGCCAAGCAATCTCAAGGGATATTGTTTTGCACATAGCATCACGAATTGCACTCAGAACATGGATTGGCAGTGTTGTAGTAACCACCTATTTTACTTTCTAACATTTGATACGTTTCCTGACATGCTAACATCAAAACTCAAAATGATAATAAAATTATTCTTTTGATTTAGATCATGCAAAAAAAGATATGGGGACTATTTTCCAAGCTAATCAGTCTCAGGGGATAATGTTCTGCACATAGAGCATAACGAAATACACTAATCAGACCATGAGTAGGCATGCTGAAATAACCATGTATTCCACCTTCCAGCATTTGCTAACATGAAGAATGCCACTAAAATGACCGTTGATTTAGATCATGCAAAACAGATATGGCGACTAAAAACTTACAATGTTCCAACAATTTTACTTGTATTTCCTTGAGTTTGATCCACTACGAATATTTTTGCCATGCCAAAGTCTGAAATCTTTGCATTCATATTATCATCTAACAGAATATTGCTAGCTTTGAGATCACGATGAATAATTCTTAGCCGAGAATCTTCATGAAGGTAAAGAGTTCCTCGAGCAATTCCTCCAATAATCTTGTAACGTCTTGACCAATCCAATTGTCCTTGCTTCGCAGGGTCTGTAAGTTTGTCAAGATTAAATATTCAAGGTTGAAAGGCAAGGCATTTGAATAAGTCAAAAATATGATTTGGCTCAGCTTAAAAAAACAAACATTCTCACTTATTTCTAAGAATTTCAGTTTCTTTAAAACGATTCAATTCTTGAAAGTTCAAGACAAAGTATTGAAAGATTTGTGATAGATCAATATGATCTATTATTTAAAGGCTAATCATGCATTTTATTGGACATAAAACCAGAGGTAGCCCTTTTAAGGGGGAAAAAAGAACTAGACATTAAGTTTAGATGGGCCAAACCGAATAGAAAGTAATCAAGGCTTTTGTTGGTCACATATTCATAAACGAGTAACTTCTCTTCTCCTTCAAAGCAAAATCCCAATAGTTTAACCAGATTTCTATGTTGAAGCTTGGCTACCACTAAAATCTCATTCTTAAACTCAACGGCGCCCTGCCCAGAGCTTTTAGATAGTCTCTTCACAGCGATATGTTGCCCATTAAAAAGGGTACCCTGAAAATATATTTGAACCAAGGTATAAACAGTTTTACTACTGAGTTCATATAAATCTAACTGAACTTTAGTATCAATTAAACATGTACCTTGTAAACCGCACCAAATCCCCCTTCACCTAACTTGTTATCATCTGCGAACTTGTTTGTGGCAGCTTCAATAGTATCCCAGTCAAATTGCAAGGACTCTATGGTTTTAATTTCATTTCCCACTACACAATCAAACAGTGAATACAACAATTTTAAACTGACCAATTTGAGTCCAACGTTGTTTAGACAAAAGAGACAGCTTAAATAGATTCCATGATTGAGAAACATTTATTCTTCACCGTTTTCTTTGGACACCGTATTGTATTTCTTCATGGCTCTCCTCCGAAAGAAGCAATAGCCCACGAAGAAAAGAACCACGGCAACAGCAATTGGGATGACAATGGCAAGAATTGTGAGAGACGACATTTTCCTTCCTCCTGCGAACAACAGCATGCATCATTGACATGTTACGGTCTTACAGATTGAGATAGTTCAGGGTGAAAACTACTCCTTTACAACATAAGTAACATCAAAGAATATTGATATAGAAGACATACTACAAATCAGAGGCGGCCCAACCATAAAAGCTACAGGCCGGTACCACAACATATGAGGTTAGTGGAAAAAGGTCTAGTGCAAACTTCTAATACATCAGAGCAAGTGGCACACTGCCTGCATTCTGTTTTTTTTTTTTTTTTTTTTTTTTTTGGGTTTG